>PVIU01001685.1:7345-201016 GCA_004026605.1 Ondatra zibethicus
TTTTTTTTTTTTTTTTTTTTTTTTTGGTTTTTTGAGACAGGGTTTCCTGGAACTAGCTCTTATCAACCAGACTGCCCTCGAACTCACAGAGATCCGTCTGTCTCTGCCTCATTACTGTCTGGCTAACATTCTTTATTTATAAGGGTGAAGCCTGCATTGGGTAGTTTTGAGAGCACTGTGTGTGTGTGTCTTTGTGTGTGTGTGTGTGTGTGTGTGTGTATGTATCTGTGTGTATTAAATTTAATGTATGAATAAATTCAAATTTACATTCAGGGTTTTCCTTCAATACCCCTTTGACCTCACTAACTTCAGTAATTTAAACGCCAACTTGTTCTGCCAGCTGAGCCACAGGCACAGGACAAGTATGTGATTAAGTAGAAAAGTTAGTGGTGTTTTCCTGTTTCCTCAGGTTACAAGAGCCTGTGTATCCACTTTATTATCTAGGTGAATGTTCACATTTGTGCCTCTTTCCACTTAACAAGTAAGGTGTCTTTGTGAGGGGAACCACAGGCTCCTGCTCTTCTGTGTGTGTCCTGCAGGCACCTGCCCAGTGCCTCTCCACTTTCACCAAGTCACGGGCACATGTCAGTTTCATAAGCCAAAAGCCTACCTTTTTACGCTTTTGTAGACCAGGCTGGTCTCGAACTCACAGAGACCTGCCTGCCTCTGCCTCCCAAGTGCTGGGATTAAAGGCATGTACCACCACTGCCCGGCTTGGTTTTTGTTTTTTTTTTTTTTTTTAAGACTTTTTGAGACAGGGTTTCTCTGTGTACCCCTGACTGTCCTGGAACTCACTCTGTAGACCAGGCTAGCCTCGAACCCAGAGATCTACCTGCTCCTGCCTCCCGAGTGCTGGGATAGAAGGTGTGTACCATCACCACTGGGCTAGAAGTTTAAAAATATATTTTTAATAATTTTAATTTATTTATATGGGTGTTATCCAGAAGAGGACATTGGATTCCTTGATACTAGAATTACAGCTAATTGTGAGCTTCTATGTAGATGCTGGAATTGAACCGAGGTACTCTTCAGAAGCAGTGTACAATCGTGTGTCTGTGTGTGCGTGCACATGCACATACATACATGCACATGCATGCAGTTGTCTGCAGAGAAGAAGGTGTCAGATCTCTGGGAACTGGAGTTGCATGTGTTTGTAAGCAACCATGTGGGTGCTAGAAATGAACTTGGATCCTCTGTAAGAACAGCACATGCACCAGGCAGTGGTGGTGCAGGCCTTTAATCCCAGCACTTGGGAGGCAGAGGCAGGCAGATCTCTATGAGTTCGAGGCCAGCCTGGTCTACAAGAGCTTCAAAGCTACAGAGAAACCCTGTCTCGGGAAAAAAAAAAAAAGAACAGCAGATGCTCTTAATTAGTGAGCCATTTCTCTAGCCCTACTTCTGTACTTTTTGAAGGAGGGAAATTCCTTGTTCTTGTAGTTACCCTGAACTACAGATTTTAATTTTTACTTGCAAAAGCATGTTTTAATGTATACATGGTCAGATCACCTTGACTTCCTTTCATACAACATGTTTAAGCTAGAGGTGCTAATGGATGCTTGCTAGCCCAGCACAAGAGGCTGTGGTGGAGTGTGAGCTACAGGCCATCCTGGGTTGCATAGCAAGACCCTGTCACATTCTTCTTCTTTTCCCCCACCTCTCTTTTTACTTTTTCTTCAGACAGCATTTCACTCTGTCCCCTAGCCTAGCATGGAACTTATTGTGTAGCTCAGACTGGCCTAAACTGTGGTCCATCTTCCTGCTTTAGCTTCCTTACCGAGCGATGAGATTATAAATATGGGCAACATGCCTGGCACTTTTTGTCCTCTTACCATACTTTTAAATGTATGAGTGACATGTGTGTGATACTGTTTCTCTTTGGTCTTATTGTTTGCAGTGAGCTCATTGCCATCCAGCCTCCTCAGTGTTTGGGTTCCTCAAAGTCTGCAGAGAAAGAAGATGAGCCAGAGCCCCCTCCAGACAAAACCACCTCATCCAAGAGTGTGCTCATCAGCAAAGATGCAGCGTCGCCCTATGAAAAGGTTTCTGTTTTACATGAGAGTTCCCCATGCCGTCAAGCAGAGTTTCTCCTCAGCATGCTTTTCTTCTTCTTTTTTCCAGAATGGCCTTCTCATAGAGCTTTTATTCTTCTTATTGCTTAATTTGGGCCATTTGTAGGTTTTTCAGTCACAGGTTTGTGTGACTGAACCATCTCACACACTGGACAGATGATTCAGCAGTTAGTAGTGCTTGCTGCTGTTGGCTAAGACCCAGGTTTGATGGCTCACAACCATCTATAAATCCATTTTCAGGAATCCTCTTCTGAACTTCATGGATATGAGACACACTTGTGCATATACATACAGGCAAAACACTCATACACACAAAATAAAATGCATCTAAATAGTCTCAAGAAACCAAAAAAGAATTGCTGAGATGGCCACCCGGGGGCTTTTACATTTATGTATTTGATTGCGGGGTGGCTTTGGTTTAGGGTAAAGGCAATCACAGCCAAGCCTGATGAATTGAATCAAACACCTGAATCCACTGGGTAGAAGTAGAAAACTGACTTTGCAAAGTTTTCCTCCAACTTCATGTCATGGAACATATCACCTACACACAAAATAAATAAATGTTTTGTTTTTAAATTAAAGGCCATCTAGATGACTCAGAGAGAGGGTAAAAGTGCTTGCCACCAAGCCTGACAACCTGAGTTTGGGTCCTAGAACTTACATGTTGAAAAGAGAACTGATTTTTTTGACTTGTCCTCTGATTTTCACCCTGAAAAAAACAATAAAATTAAAATATCAAGATTAAACTAAAGCACATCTCCACATACCTTTAGTCTAAGGTTCTATTTTGCAGTTGCTTTGACCTGCTAATTATGACTTGAGTTTTTAAAAGATTTATTTATTTTATGTATACCTTTGTGCCAGAAGAGGGCATCAGATCCCTCTATAGATGGTTGTGAGCCACCATGTGGGTGCTGGGAATTGAACTCAGGACCTCTGAAGAACAGCCAGTGCATTTAATCACTGAGCCATCTCTCCAGCCCTCCCCACTTTTTTTTTTTTTTTAAAGACAAGGTCTCACTCTGCAGCCCTGGCTGTAGATAAGGCTGGCCTTGAACTCACAGAGATCCACTTGCCTCTGCCTCTTGGAGTGCTGCAATTAAAGGTATGCACCACCACACCCATTCTGGCCTGAAGTTTCTATTTAAGAAACGAACCTTTTTGTTTGTTTGTTTTTCAAGACAGGGTTTCTCTGTGGCTTTGGAGCCTGTCCTGGAACTAACTGTGTAGACCAGGCTGGTCTCGAACTCACAGAGATCCGCCTGCCTCTGCCTCCCGAGTGCTAGGATTAAAGGCATGCGCTGGCAGGAACCTTTTCTTATAATTAACTGTAGTAGGTTCTGTTTGTCTTTCTTCATTTCACTGAGTAGGTTATAAGAAATAAAAGGAACTGGTTGTTTTTGTAATACTGATATCTACCGTTGACAGTTAGCATTTGTGTCTATAATCTGTGATTGTGCAAAAATACTTAGAAATGCACCTCAGCTCACAGTGCTGAACTGCATTGTTGTTTCAGGATGACTTTTCTCCTACTAGTAAGCTGCAGCGCCTGCTGGCCGAGTCTCGGCAGATGGTCACGGATCTGGAGCTGAGCACACTGCTGCCCATCAGCTGTGAGAGTCTCAACAGAAGTGTGCGTTCCCCTTTCTTTGTCTTAAAAAAAATTGTGTGTAGATGTATGTGCAGGGAGGGGCATGCATCTCTCTCTCTCTCTGTGGCATATGTAGGCCAGAAGACAGCCTCAATGCTCAGTGATGTAGCTCAGGAGCTGTCCACCTTGTTGTTTGAGACAAGGTCTCTTGAGGACCTTGGGCTTAATGATTAGGCTAGACCTGGCTGGCCAGCAAGTCCCAGGGATCCACCTTCTCCACCAGCACTGGGGTTACAAGAGCATGTGCCACATCTGGCTTTATATGCGGGTGTTGGGGATCAAACTCAGATCCTCATGCTTGCATGGCTAACACTTACTGACTGTTCTATGTCCCCAGCCCAGATTCCCTTCTCTTAAGATGTACATTGATAGGGGCTCAATATGCTAAGCGGTGAGGCTCAGGGAATACTGGGAGGTGGCTATTCTATAGAAGGAAGGTTTGAAGAAGAAAGGCACCGTGCTGAGGAGGAAAAGCCATACTGTAGGACTAGAGGGTAAGACAAAACCAAAAACTGTCAGTGTCAAAACTGCCCCCATTTTTTCTAATTTGTGGTACATCTGAATGTATGCATTTAGTGTTTGTTATTTTTGTGCTGCTGTGATGGAGCCTAGGGTCTTATGTAGAAAGTACCTTACCCTTCACCAAGATTCTTTGAGATGTTTTACAATACACAAAGTTTCAAATTTCTTTCTTTCTTTCTTTCTTTCTTTCTTTCTTTCTTTCTTTCTTTCTTTCTTTCTTTCTTTTTTTGGTTTTTTGAGACAGGGTTTCTCTGTAGCTTTGGTGCCTGTCCTGGAACTCGCTCTTGTAGACCAGGCTGGCCTTGAACTCACAAAGATCCGCCTGCCTCTGCCTCCTGAGTGCTGAGATTAAAGGCATATGCCACCACTACCCAGCCTTTTTATTTTTTTTAAAGACAGGGTCTTCCTATGTAGCACTGACAGTCCTGAAACTACATAGACCAGATTAGCCTCAAATTCACAAATATCTTTCTTTCTGCCTCTGCCTCCTGAGTGTTGGGATTAAAACTGTACGCTTCCATGTTTGGCTCCAAAATTTCAAATTTAAAGTGTATACAGGATTTTAAGAGCACACAGAGGTAGAAAAAAAATAGGGCTGCAGAGATGGCTGAGCAGTTAAGAGCAGCACATGGTGACTCACAGCCATCTGTAGTTGAGTCTAATGCCCTCTTCTGGCATGCAGGTGTACATGCAGATAGAGTACTCATACATAAAATAAATGAATAAATCTTTTTTTAAAAAAAAGTAGAAAAAATAATATAATTGTACATCTGCCATTTTAAATTTTATCTTCCTCCTCTGTATACTTTAAAATTTACATTTGTTTATTTTTTAATGTTTATTTATTTATTGTATATTCTGCTTGCATGTCTGCCTTCATGCCAGAAGAGGACACCAGATCTCATTATGGATGGTTGTGAGCCACCATGTGGTTGCTGGGAATTGAATTCAGGACCTCTGGAAGAGTAATTAGAGCTCTTAACCTCTGAGCCATCTCTCCAGTCACCACATTTGTTTAGTTTTGTCTGTGTGTTTTAGGGTCTTATCCTTAACCCTTGCTAGCCTGGAATTAATAATGTTAGATCAGGCTGGCCTCTTACCTCACTCATGGAGACCTGCCTGCTTCCTTAGTGGCTGGGATTAAAGAAATATGCCAATATGTCTGGCATTTCTGTGTGTTTTCCTGGGTGGGGGAAGGCATGGATAATAAAAACCCAGAGACAGATATTGGGGTTTAACCTGAAGATCAGAAAAGCAAAGCAGCCAAGCCTCTAGAGAGCTCTTACCTCTAAGAAATCCTCAGACTGAAAGAGAGTGAGTTCCTGTCTCATCTGGCCTATTATGCTGGGATTAAAGGCGTGTGACTCCCTAGTACTGGGATTAAAGGTGTGAGCCACCACCACTTGGATCTGTTTCTGCATTGATCTTGTGTAGCCCAGGGTGGCCATGAACTCACAAGAGATCTGTCTGCTTCTGTCTCCCAAATCCTGGGATTAAAGGTGTGTAATACCACTGCCTGGCCTCTAAGGCTTAGTTTTACCTTCTGGTCTTCAGGAAAGCTTTATTTATAAAACATAAATAAAATATCACTCTGTGTGTGTGTGTATGAAACTCAGGGCATCAGGAATAGCAGCAAGCGCCTTTGCCTGCTGAGCCATCTCAGTGGCTTTCATGCTTTCCAAAAGCATTTTAGAGCAAATTTAAGACACAGTCTTTCACTTATATATACTTCAAGATGCATCTCTTTCAGGTGTATAATTTCTTTGGAGGGACGGGGCAGGTCTTACTATGTAACTAGTCTAGAACTCACCATCTTCCTGCCTCTACCTCCTAAAGTATAAAGGTTATGTACATGTGGCACCATATCCAGCAGATGAGGATGTTTAAAAAAAACAACTGTAACAACATTACCACGCTCAAGACCCTGAGTGTCTCTAATGACTGACTATCTGCACTATCTCTCTCCCACTTACTTGACACATCTGCTTTTTCTCTGTTCAGTCAATACCCAGCCAAGGTCTGTCCTTTGCATTTCTTCCCCTAAAGACTCTCTAATCATAGTTCATCGCTTCTTTTCTCCTTCTCCCCTTTTCCTCCTGGTTTTGAACTCACAGATCCACCTGCCCGTGCCTCCCCAGTGCTGGTACTACAATCTTCTTGTGTGTGCTTTGTTTTGAGGCTGGACTAGAGCTGTGCTCTCACAGCTCTTCCCTCACTGTACTGGCGGGGGGCGGGGGCTTCCCTCTCCCTTAAGGTCTTTAACTGGTGTTTGGATCTGGGGACTGACTTCACTCAGCTACTGAGCTTCTCCCTAGTTGGAAGCTGTCATTTTTTCAGGGTTTTACACATTAATATCAGCTGTTTCTTCTGAGCATAGTAAGATTTCAGTGGCAGTTGTATAAGCCACCTTGTAGATTTTATTGCATCTATGTAAACAGTGTACCGATCACTAGACTTGAAGTCTATTCCCTAATTGTGAAGTAAGAACTTGGAAGTTACATTTCCCATTTCAGATTCAAGGTACATTCCTTGGACATGCTGTCTTTGTAGTTAACTACACTGCCGCTGAAATCTTACTATGCTCAGAAGTTAAAGTTAAGCTGTTTTTGTGTCTCTGTTCAAAACCCCAAATAATAATAATTTTTTAAAAGGTCTATAAGAATACTGTACAGGGATGGAGAGATGGCTCAGTGGCTTTTCCAGAGGTTTTGAGTTCAATTCCTAGCAACCACATGGTGGCTCACAACCATCTATAGTGGGATCTGATACCCTCTCCTGGCATAAAGATGTACATGCAGATAGAGTGCTCATGTATTTAATAAATCTAAAAAAGAAAAACTTATAATACAAAAATACTATAAAATATAATTTTTCCCTTTTAAATTTGACATTTAAATATTGACCAATTGATTGTGTGTGTGTGTGTATGAGTGTGCACATGTATAGAGGCCAGGGGCCAGTTGCAGGAGGTAGTTCCGTCCTTCTTCTATGTGGGTTCTGGTGATTGAACTCAGGTTCTTTACTCTCTGAGCCATCTCACTGACCCCTGAATTGCTTTCCTGTTAAAATTAACATTGCTGGGGTGTAGGTCAGTTGTATGGTGTTTGTTGGGCATATAAGGCTCTGGATTTCATCTCCGTGGCTAAGAAACCCACCCCCAAACCCAAACAAACAAACAAAAAATACCAAATCTTAATGAAGTATAATTTACATACAACAAAATGAAGACATCTCATTAAAAACAACTTTAATGTGGGGCTAGGGAGGTGGCCGAGTGGTAAGAGCCTTGTTGCATAAACGTGAGGACCTGCGTTCACACCACAGCACCCACATAAAGCCACACGTGGACATGTGCTCTACACTCCAGTACTGTGGGAGCCAGGGACAGGAGGGTCCTGAGGCCTGTCGGCTGCCAGTCTAGCTTTAGATCCAGAGAGACTCAATCTCAAAGGAATACATGGCATAGTGAGAGCAGGACACCCGTGTGTCTGCCTTTACTCACATGCATTGGCACTCATACCTGCACATATAAGCACACAACACGAGATGTCTTCAATGTCTATCCTCCTACTTTAATGAAAAAGTAGTAAAAATCCTGCTGATTCAGTAGCCCTGGTTGTGCATGTGTACCCATTGTAGCAGCCAGTGAGAAGAGAGAATTTCTATTGCAGGAAGTTCCCTGAGAGCCCTTTGAAGTGAGGCCTCTATACTCACCCCACAGGCAGTGACTGCTCTGATTTTTATCTCTGCAGACTAGTTATGCCTGATGCAGAGCATTGTAGAAATGCAGTCACACAGCATGTACTTTTTTCCATTCGGTGCTGGGAACCAACATAAGGCCTCCCCTCCAGCCTGTGTTTACTCTTCACCTTTTTCTTGATGTTTTAAGATTCATCCATGTTGTTGGTGCATTGGTACTGTGTCCTTCATTGCCAACTGATATCCTATTGTATGATTGTGTGTGCATGTGGGGGTGCACTTGTATGTGCAGATACATATGTGTGCAAATGCTGATGGAGGTCAGAGGACAATGTTGGGTAGTCTTCCTCGGGTGCCTCTCACTATTTTTTGAGACAAGGTTTTATACTGGAACTCACCAAGTAAACTAGTCTGGCTGGTCACCTCTCTCTGCTTCCCCACCTCTAATATTTCCAGCATATTCTAACACACTTGCATTCTTTTTTTTTTTAATAATAAAATTTATTCTTCTTGCCTCTGCCTCCTTCAGCAAATCCTACCGGTGTGCGCCACCACAACCAGCCACACTTGCATTCTTTAAAAGATTATTTTTACATGTGTGAATGTTTTGCTTCATTGTGTTGTGCACCATGTCTGTTCATTGCTCGGGAAGGCCAGAAGAGGGTGTTGGGTTTATGTTAGATCCGATCTGTTCCCTCAGCTCCAAGGCAGAGCTCTCTCATTTTGGTCTCCATGGTGTGGATCTGCATGTTTGTGAATTTATCTCCATCACAGTTTCCATCATGGTACATGATGGTTGATCACCTGCTACCCAAGCTATGCAGTAATGACCTTGAATGGGAGTTGAGAGGAAAGTGCAGGGAAAGGGACAAAGCTGTGACCTCAGGTCTAGACTGAAAAGATATGGAAGCCATGCAAGGCTGGTGAAAACTTGATTTGAGAGAATTTTGAGTTGGGAAGACCCAGAATAAATATCTAATCCTAATACTTCACTTTTTTTCTTTTTTTTAAAAAAGAAAACAAACTACTTTTATTTTACATACCAATCCAAGTTCCCACTCCCTCCCCCCAACCCTTTACTTTATAGATGAGGGAAGGTGATTAAATCCTTTACTCAGCATTCCACAGCCACTATCAGAAAATCAGTTAACTGAAGAAAACAAAAAACAAAAACACTGGCTCCAAACAGAATATTTTTGGATGGATTAACTGATTCTGGAGATGTCAGGAAACAGAATTTAAACAGCAGAAATGTACTTGGTAACAAGTTTCACACACTCTTTCCCCCATTCCTGTGAACTTGCTAATGCTAGAAACAGGAAAAGAAACAGTTTTATAAAAAAAAAAATGTTTGTTTTTGCAACAAGGAAGCAGGGCAATGTTCTGAGCAGCCACTCGGCCTCTCTGAGGCATCACCATCTGCAGCTAAAGACAAGGGGAGTGACTCTGTGGACGCGATGCTCTCCTGCCAGACTGGGGAGCTCCAACTGCAAGGCTCCTGTCCTTTGACAAGCAGTGTCACTGTGATTCTCCCAGGGACTTCTGCATGGGTACAAAACAGCACAACTTAGGTTTTCCTTTCAGTTTTGCATAATAGCAGAGAGCCTGTTTACATGGGACAGGGACTGTTCCCAGCAGGATGCAGAGGTACAGACTACACTCCTTCATGTGTGCTCTCTTATGGTGTTATTTAGTGAATAGTTGATATGTGCGATAGCTCATGGGTAGGCTCAGAGGACAACTTGTAGAAGACAGCTCTCCTTCCACCATGTGGATCCTTGGGGTCCAACTCAGGTTGTCAGGCTTGCTGGTGGGAAGCTTTAGCTGCTAAAGAAACCTCACTGACCCCATTTTTAGATATTATTTGGTTTTTCAACCAGTGTGAATGTGTGAACTACTAAATAACAACAATAACAGAAGAACCCCAGTAAGTAAACAGAAAAAAAGGAAAGAGTAAATTGCAGTACTGCTGGCCACACCCAGGGCAACCCCTCACTGTAATTGAGAACAGGGCAACTCAACCCTAGACCAAGCGCGGCATTGTGGTTAATACACAGGACTGGACATTCTATTTATAAGCTTAAGATTTATGCCTGTAATTCCAAAATTTGAGAGGCCGAGGTTAGAGGATCATGAGTTCAAGGCCAGCCTGGGCTACATAGTGAGACCCTGTCTCAAAAAACCAAAAAAGTGGTCAGGCATGGTGACATATACCTTTAACCCAGAGCTCACCAAGTAGGCTAGTCTGCCTGGTCAATGATCAACCTCTCTCCATCCTCCAGTTCTGGGATTACCTGCCCATGCTAACATTTTTGGTTTTGTTTTGAGAAAGGGTTTCTCTGTGTAGCCTCTCTAGACCAGTCTGTCCTTGAACTCATAGAGATCCACCTGCCTCTGCCTCCCGAGTGCTGGGATCACACCACCACTGCCCAGCCACATTTATATTTTTTAAAAGATATATTTATTGTTATTTTATGTGTATGAGTGCTTTTGTTCGTATGTATTCTGTACCATATCTGTACAACCTGGTCTACAAGCAAGCAAGTTCCAGGATAGCAGGACTGCAAGACCCTGTTCCAAAACAAACATGCAAGCAAGCAATAAAATAAAGAAAAATTAAGCCAGAAATATTGTGTACACCTTGAATCCCAGCACTCTGGAGGCAGAAGCAGGAGGATCTTTGTCTCTACCTCAAAAAAAAAAAAGCCTTTGAGATGGGTCTGTGGGGAAACTGACATTCTAAATCCAATCCCTGGAAGTTGAGAACTGACTCTGGCAGGTTGTCTTTACACTCCCCCCAAACATGCCATGCCATATACATACACACAAATAGATAGGTATAATTTTAAAGAATCTTTAAAAATGGCAACAACATCTTGGAAGTGGTTTCGAATGCCTTTAATCCCAGCACTCAGGAGGCAGAGGCAGGTGGATCTTTGAGTTTATGACCAAACAGCCAGGGCTACACAAAGAAACCCTGTCTCGAAAAACAAAAACAAAGCAAAACAACAAAAAATGGCAACAACAACAAAAACGATGAGCTGGTGAGATGGCTCACTAGTAAAGCTCTTGCCAGCAGGGGTGACAACCTCAAGTTCTATCCCTATCCCTAGATCCTACAAGGCAGAGGAGAACCAACTCTCAAGAGTTACTCTTTGGCCACCGTACACATGCCAAGCCATGTGCTTACACACACACATATACACATTACCATACGAATAGGTAGAGAAAAACAACGAAAAGACTTTGTAAACCAAGTACAGTGGTAAAAATCCCTATAGTCCCAGATACATGGGGACAAAGATGGGAGAATCTGAATTTAGGCTAGCCCCTCTGAAAACAGCACAGTGAAATTGCTCCCAAGACAAGAACATTATATTGTCTGTCAGAGTTCCTAGTGGTGTGTGTGTGAGAGAGAGAGCGCGCGAGTGCTGTGGCATCCATGTGTAGCGGTCAAGGAGTTGGTTTCAGGCGTCCTATTCTGCCATCAGGCTTGTTCACCAAGTGCTTCTTTCTAAACCATCTCACCAGTCCCTCTAAGGCCTTTGAAAGGCATTCCTGCTATATGTGTGTCTGGTTGTCTAAAGTATTTTTTTAATTTCTGTAACCTGGATACTAATTCTGGAGTTGTTTTCTAGAAATTAGAAGTCTCCGAAGAGCCAGATGACAAAAACACCCTTGTCAGTCATTGAAGGAAGCAAAGTCAACTTGGACATTCACTGTGGCCATGTGTAGGTCACCTTTGCTTGTCTCACCTTATATCAAAATTGATATTAATAAGTAACTGGAAACATTGATAATGTAGAGTCAAGGCTACACATTCATCTGACCAGTAATTCTTCCTCTTTTGCATGATCTACTTTTACTACGATTAACTTGAGTAGAATGCCAATTACTTGGAGGAGAAATACAGACCAAAAAAATTTTTGTTCTCAATACTGATAATTTTATATCTAAGGAAGTTGGCATATAAATCCAACTTTAAAAATTGGGATCTTAGGGGCTGGAGAGATGGCTCAACGGTTAAGAGCATTGCCTGCTCTTCCAAAGGTCCTGAGTTCAATTCCCAGCAACCGCATGGTGGCTCACAACTATCTGTAATGAGGTCTGGTTCCCTCTTCTGGCCTGCAGGCATACATGCAGACAGAATATTGTATACATAATAAATAAATATTTTTTAAAAAATTGGGATCTTAGCCAGGTAATAGTGGCGCTTGCCTTTAATCCCAGTACTCAGGAGGCAGAGGCAGATGGATCTCTGTGAGTTCAAGGCCAGCCTGGTCTACAAAGCAAGGTCCAAGACAGCCAGGACTACACACACACACAAAAACCCTGTCTTGAAAAACAACAAAAAGCTGGTTAGTTGGGCCTGCAGGCACAGTATGCAATCCCTATGAGGAAACTGATACAGGCAGGATTACATGTTCAAGGCATTAGATAAACCTAGTGAGACCCTGCCTCAAAAGGAAAAAAATGGGGTGGGAAGAACTTGAGGCCAGACATGGTAGAATACGCTGTGATGATTCTAGCGCTCCGGAAGTTGGAAAGACTGAAGCAGAAAGGAAGATGAGGCACTGGAGGTCAACCTGGGCTACACTTAGTGAGACCCTGACCCAGAAAATACAAATTTCAAAAGGCATCTAAGTTTACATTTGAGGATTGCTTCTGTATGTCTATCTAGAAAGAATCCTGTGACTTCGACCTTTGTGAGCCCAGGAGGCACTTTCTTGGGTTCCGTTTGCTTCTGTCAGACCTTCATTCCAAGCGCGGTTCCTGTGGACAGTGGCATAGGTGCCACAGGTGTCTCCTGTTAAGCACAGGAGTCTTTCCAGTAGGAAGGCAAGACATCTGAGCAGCCCTGCCTGCCTCCCCCGCGCCCTTCTGTCCCCCAACTCCAGTCTCATTGCTGGGAAGTTTTCACATATGTAGTACAGCATGAGACCTTGCTGAGTAGAGCCAGGATGTGTAGTCAAGGTCTCAGACGCCAGGAACTCCTAGGCACTGTGCAGTGCTATTTCCTTTTCATTTTGTTAACTGCTTTTGTTTTCTCCCAGAAGCAGGATTCTCACCGGAAGGCAGAAAGCGGATACCATACTTCACCTGAAGACAAAGAGGATTGTGATTCCCACAGAAGCAGCCCTTCTTAAAGCGACTATATTTTGTTTTTGATGAACCATTTTTGTGTAAAAAATATTTTCATGCCAAAGAAATGAGGTCTTACTCTACACACGTGTTTGAAACTATGATGAAAGAAAAAAAAAAAAAAACGAAAAACTCTGTCAAGATGCAGACGTGGTTTAATACCAGAGAAGTTCTTTAAACCTGGTACTATCTGAGAACCCCATGCATGTAAAGTGCTGCTTGAGCTGTCTGCCTCCTGAAAACCTGGGTATCTATTCATATTATAACTTAACTTCTCAGAGTCGGCTCCCAGTGTGTGACTTAGTCTTTTCTCCTCTTATGGTTTCAGCGCTGGACTTTGTTGTGTTGATGGGCGTGAGATAAGAGGGTGTAAAATGTTTGTAATGGGACACTATCACCTTGCTGGCAGTTAAGGCCAGTCTGTCCTCAGGCGACAGCTGCATCTTGTCTGTCTCTGTAGTGTAAGGCAGTTCACTTACACAAAACAGCACTTGCTGGAAGATCAAGTTTTATATAGATTTTTAAAAATATATTGAAGTCTAAAAATTCCATTTTAACTCTAAAAAATATTTTTTTAAATTACACTATTTACCTTTCTCCCTTCTACCAGAACTGATCCGTTTCACTCAATAAAAGTATTTTTAATAATAAAAATGAGGTTTTGATTTCCTTTTACTATACAGGACTAAAACAAGGAACTTTATTATGTATTTTTTGGTTTTTGAAACAAGGTATCTTTGTATAGCCTTGGCTGTCGTGGAACCAGCTCTGTAGACCAGGCTGGCCTTGAATTCACAGAGATCTGACTGCTTTTGCCTCCCAGGTGCTGGGATCAAAGGTGTGCGCCATCACTGCCCAGCTAACAAGGAACTTTTTTTTTTAAAGATTTATTTATTATTGTATACAACACTCTGCCTCCATGTATGCCCACATGCCAGAGGAGGGCACCAGATCTCATTACAGATGGTTGTGAGCCACCATGTGGTTGCTGGGAATTGAACTCAGGACCTCTGGAAGAGCAGCCAGTGCTCTTAACCACTAAGCCATCTCTCCAGCCCCCGCTAACAAGGAACTTTAAATGCATCTTGGCAAGTTAAATTCTCAGGAAAGTATTCTTTTCAGGTTGTATTGTGCTGGGTCAATGTCCTTTGTTAGAGACTTGAGGGTTCCTTGAGAGATGATTTTCATGAGAAGGAAAGCTGCTCAGCTCATCTTTGTGATGAGGGTGCTGGCAAGAAACCCAATGCAGAGCTGATTCTGAACTAGCACTTGCCAAATGGGAAACCCACAATGCCTTTGGAGAGGCCCCAGGTTCCAAGCTGAGAACTCAGATGCTAATTTTTTTCCTGTCTGTGTGAAAGGCTCGTGGCTGCTTCTCCACTTGCCTATTGACAGGGAACGTCAATTAGATGCTCCGTAGAAAAACTTAGGGTAGAACAGGATTTGAAATACATTTATAGCTAAATGTAATTTTAGTTTATAGGCTTGAAATATCTGTGATACCTATGTACTCAAACGTGATCTTTCTGCCTCAGTTTCCCAAGTGCTGGAACGACAGGAGTATGCCAGCTTGCCGAGCTTTACAACACCTGTTCTTACCCAACAAAAGTGTTATGAATTAATTAGCAAAATTCAGAATGGCAGGTTTTACTATGATCAACTCCTCTGTCTTGACATATTTATATAGGAGCAATTTCTCATGTATGTAGGAAAGAGTTGCAAGATGAACTAGCCTTTAGGATTTGCATTTTGTCATTATCATTCTAAGACCAGCATATCAAGAGGCAACTGAATCACACTATAATGTCTGCCAGAAATGATCTCAGCATTGGAAAAGACTGATACAGGGTATTTTTAGAACTTCTGATCAGTTCTTTTAAACAGAAATAGAAACACCCCCTCCAAAAGAAATTCTGAATCAAGATTATATGTAAACACTTAAAGCAGTTTTACCCAAAAGGTGCCAAGAGAATGCTTAGAACTGAGACTATGTAGTATGAGGCCAAGGATGGAAGCCCTGTCATTCTAGATAGTGACCGGTAGTTTCTTCTGTGTCCCTGGGTTGTAAGCCTCTGCTAGGTCATGGCTCTAGCTTTCTTTCCTTGAAGACAGTGGATGTGATTTTGGTAGTGCACATTGCAGGAAGTTCATCACTTAAGCCTCCAGAAGGATGGTCCCAGCTAGTAACTCTGAAGTTCTGAAGAACAGAGTGAATAGAGTCAACTAAGATGCCAGACACATGCATCAGGGTTCAAAAGGCTTGTCTTCCAGAAGAGTCTATCGGATGCACAGTGCACATTAGCCAGCCCTGTTGAGGACCTCTGGGTTCTCAGCCAAGTGCTGCTTAAAACAAGCAAGGATCTGTAACCCCATCTGCTGGGGAGGTTGGCAGGAGGATGGCAAGCTGAAGGCCTGCTTAGACTACGGGGTGTGTTCAAGTCCAACACGGGCAACTTTAGTGAGACCTCATCTCAAAACATAAAGTACGAAGGGGGCTGGAGCTGGAGCTTAGTGCTAGAGCACTTTTCCAGCATGGTACCCACACATTTTTTATGTGTGGAGCTTAGTGCTAGAGCACTTTTCCAGCATGGTACCCACACATTTTTTTATGTGTGGAGCTTAGTGCTAGAGCACTTTTCCAGCATGGTACCCACACATTTTTTATGTGTGGAGCTTAGTGATAGAGTACTTTTCCAGCATGGTACCCACACATTTTTTATGTGTGGAGCTTAGTGCTAGAGCACTTTTCCAGCATGGTACCCACACATTTTTTATGTGTGGAGCTTAGTGCTAGAGCACTTTTCCAGCATGGTACCCACACATTTTTTATGTGTGGAGCTTAGTGATAGAGTACTTTTCCAGCATGGTACCCACACATTTTTTATCTGTGGAGCTTAGTGCTAGAGCACTTTTCCAGCATGGTACCCACACATTTTTTATGTGTGGAGCTTAGTGCTAGAGCACTTTTCCAGCATGGTACCCATACATTTTTTATGTGTGGAGCTTAGTGCTAGAGCACTTTTCCAGCATGGTACCCACACATTTTTTATGTGTGGAGCTTAGTGATAGAGCACTTTTCCAGCATGGTACCCACACATTTTTTATGTGTGGAGCTTAGTGCTAGAGCACTTTTCCAGCATGGTACCCACACATTTTTTATCTGTGGAGCTTAGTGCTAGAGCACTTTTCCAGCATGGTACCCACACATTTTTTTATCTGTGGAGCTTAGTGCTAGAGCACTTTTCCAGCATGGTACCCACACATTTTTTATGTGTGGAGCTTAGTGATAGAGTACTTTTCCAGCATGGTACCCACACATTTTTTATGTGCAGCTTTGCCAGTCATGGGCGATAACAGTGTAAGCCCTGCTTACATTCTAGTAGTAGACTTAAGTAATCCCAGGGAAGACTGGTGCTATGAAGTAGAATGTTGAGATACTGGGACAGAGGTCAGGGTGGAGAAATCAGGGAGGCTTCCTAGAGAACTAGCATCTAAACCAAGAGCTTCCAGATGAGCAGACACTCATCAGGCAAACAGGAAGAGAATTCCAGGTATAGTAACAGCATGTGCAAGGTCCCTGAGGCTCTGGAAGGAGCATGATGCCTGTACAGACGTGACAGTCCAGGATGGCGCAAGATGAAACCAGAGAGGGGCGGGGTGTCAGTCAGGCAGTGGCTATTACAGTGTAGTAAAACTGTGCTGTCTTCCTAAATTCTTCTACATGGGGTCTAGTTTGTATCCCCCTGGAGGACGATTAAACAGCTGTCACGATTTACCAAAAGGGCATCCCTACTATAATGAGGGGATCACAGCCTGTTAGTGACAGCCAATCATGGACCAGGTCCCTTTGCTGAAGATGTCTAGAGATGAATCTTAATTATTCAAAGGGGTGGAGTTTTCATCTTTGTACCCCCAGGAATGCCCATTTACAACATATGCCATAGAGTAAAGTTTTCATTCTGTTCTCAACTCTGGGGCTGGTTTATTCTTTCAAACCTTCATTTTATACTCCACCACTTTTTCTAGTTAACTATGTAGACCAGGTTGGCCTCATAATCATAGAGGCCAGCTGCCTCTGGCTCCCAAGTGCTGGGATTAAAGGTGTGTGCTACCATGCTTGCCCTCACACTCGTTTTTTTTTTCGCATGTAATAGTTAACTTTATTCAGAGCACCAGATAACCAATACTCTGAAGGCTAAGGAGAATCACAAACATGAAGTGTACAATCACAAGGACAAATTGCACATGGCAAAGACATGTTTTTCCATAGATGCATTTGAGTAAATAACAATAGCCCGCTGTAATGGATGATGTGATGTGAGTTCACCCCTGTCTGCTACACCTGGGAGGTGTGCAAAAGCACATTTCAAGAATATTATGGCTGGGCGGCGGTGGCGCACGCCTTTAATCCCAGCACTTGGGAGGCAGAGGCAGGCAAGTTCGAGACCAGCCTGGTCTACAGAGCTAGTTCCAGGACAGGCTCCAAAGCCACAGAGAAACCCTGTCTCGAAAAACAAAAACAAAAACAAAACAAAACAAAAAGAATATTCTGAAAAAAAAAAGAATATTCTGAGCTTTTTGAAGAAACTGAAGTCACAATGTTCTTGTCTTGTTTTCTTGGAGTTTTCTCACAAGCACTCAGAAATCTCCTCAAATGACTCCATTCTTGGACTGTGTTCTGATAGCCATGAACAGCTTTCAATCTACATTTCAAAGGTTCATTTTTCAATCATTTCTAACATATAGAAATGCAATCTATAATCTTTTTTCAAATCTTGATCTATAATCTAGAGATCTTGTAAATATACTTTATAGCACACTAATTTTTTAAAGTTAAATTTTATTTATATGTTTATTTTGTATATGTGTACATGTGCATACCACAGCTTGAAAATAAAGGTCAGAGGACAACACACAGGAGTTATCTCTCTCCTTCCATCATGTGGGTCCTGGGCATTGAACTCAGGTCATCAAGCTTGGCAGCAAGCACCTTTACCTATAGACCCAAGTTGCTGGCCCTCATACCGATTTAAAAACAAAACAAAACAAAAAACATAGCCATGTACCAGGTGCTCTGCTCGGCATGGAGAGCAGAATGCTGGTGACACAAGGCCACCTGTACCTTCAGAAACTCAACATCTCTTGAGTAGATTCCTGTAAAAGCTAGAGAGACTCCAGTAACATGTCATTGGTGTGCTTGTCAAAGTGTGCCGGCTTGAAACCAGCAGATCGGAGACCACATCCTGAAAACATCATTTTGCAGTTGTATGAACCCGGCTGAACTTCGGTGCTGTCCTAACCTCTTTAAACCTTTTTCTTAGTCTGTACAAATACCTCCAAAACGTAAAGATTAAATGAGATCCTGCAATCTTGATGACTGCAGGGTGAGCACCACGCCTAGCACACTAATGCCTCTGTTTACTGAAAAGAATGGGTGTGTCTGATGACAAGCCATTGTGGTAGATGTTCTATACCTAGTGGGGACTGTGGCCTCGTGTATGCATGAAAATTACAGGATAATTGGTTTTGTCTCATGTGAGAAGAAGTCGGAGAAACATCTGGCACAGAGGAAGACAGTCTTTTATTTATTTGTTTATTTTTTTATTAAACCATGGCCTTTTAGTGAATTGCTGAAGATAATACATATAAAGGGTTTAGCCCCATACCTGGCAAATAAATGTATAGTAAATATTGGCTGTTGTTGTTTCTCTATTGTTATTCTAGCAAAAAAGCTTTTCAATGATTGGTATTAGATAAAGCATGGCTAATCTCGTACTATCGAAGAGAGCCTTGTCCAACTCAGTGGACGTCAGCACAGTGAGGAATGAGCAATGACAAAGAAACAGTCCTTCTGGGTCTTGAGAGAGCTTCATCTAACCTGGAAGACGATGGATGCTCCGGTATCTGATTCAATGTAGCATTTCCTGTAACAGGTTCATTTCAAACAAGGGGCTGGAGAGATGGCTCGGCTCAACCAAAAAGACAAAGAAGCCTGGCCGTGTGGCTACTGACTAAACACAAGGAGACCCAATTTGCTCCAGCCCCCCGCCCCGCGATTGTAAAGGGAGACCCGGGGGGCGGGCAACTAATTTTTCCTCAGGTTTAGCAGAAGAAGGTACAAAGCAAAGAGTAGGTATTTGGTCCTTTCATTTGGTCTGTCAGGGGGCGGGGTGTGTTGGGGAGGTCTGGGGAGCTAGAGGTGTGCAAGGAGGTGGGGACAGATATGCAAAGGGCATTCCCAGTGAGTCCCGGGGGACGAAGCAGGTGCAGGGTCTTGGGGTTCAGGGAGTCCTGGGGGACCAGAGGGGTGCTGGGTAGAGCGTCCCGGGGGACCAGAGAGCAGCAGGGCAGAACGTCCTGGGTAACAGAGGGGTGCGGGGCAGGGTGTCCCGAGAGTCCTAAGGGACCAAGGTGGATGCAGGGCCCAGGCTACCCGGAGTCCTAGGGTTGATCAGGGGATGCAGGGGGCGGGGCACGCCTGGAGTCCTGGGGGGCCCGGAGGGGGCGGGGGCGGAGCGTTCGGAGCCGGGGAGGGCGGGGCGCCGGTTGGACTGCCCGAGTGGCTGGCGGGAGGGGAGGCGGCTCCTCCCCGCGTGGCGCGGCGCGCGGCCTCCGGGTGCCTAGGCTCGGGCCGGGCGGTGACGCCTCATTCGCGCGGAGCCGGGCCGGGACACGGTCGGCGGCAACATGAACAGCATCAAGAACGTGCCGGCGCGGGTGCTGAGCCGGAGGCCGGGCCACAGCCTGGAGGCCGAGCGCGAGCAGTTCGACAAGACGCAGGCGAGCGCGGACGCGGGCAGGGCGGGCGGCGGAGGTGCGGGGCCCTCGGTGCGCTCGGCCCTGCGCGGACGGTTGCGGGTTCCGCGGCGCGGGCGGCGCAGGTGACCGGAAGCCGCGCAGCAGCCGGGGCCGGGCTTCGGGGATGCGGACGCGGCCCAGGTGCGCACGGCCGCGCCGGGCCCGAAGCGCCCTGAGCGCCCCGCCGCCTTCCCGGGGAAGCTCCCGGCTCTCTCTGCTTTCGAGCTGTTTCCACGGTCGCACAGTATCTTATTATCTGCTGGGTGAAAAGTTTCACGTATGTCGCCAGACTTGTTTGCCCGCGCGGGGGCCCACTTATAAATAGGCTGCCACCCCCTCGTTAAACACAGGCGCCTGACAGACGGAAACTTCCCAGGCTCCTTCCTGCGCTCCCACGCGCCGCTCCTCTCCCAGGAGAAAGCCCGACCTGAGAAGGTGGCGTGGAAAATTAAATAATGCCCTGGTACGCATTCATTCATGCATGGGTTCTGGGTTCTAGGACCCACGGGTGCAGGTTGCTTTGTCTATTTTTTTTTTAAAGTCAGGGTCTCATGTGGCCCACGCTAGCCTTGAACTCCTGATCATCCTGCTTCCAACTCCCAAATGCTGCTATTGTAGACATCTACCACCACGTCTGGTCCCCTAGGCTTTTTGATTTACAAACTGCCCTGTTCTTAAGTCTTGGGTGGACGCTCAGGGGGGCGGGGAGGGAGGGGTCACTACTTGATTATTTGCTAGACTAAGTCAACCAAAATCGAAATGGCTGCATTTTCTATTTAAAGTTTAGCACTGAAGGAAGCCAGAGACTCCTCCTACCTGTGTGTAAAGCAGGTTGGTGATATTTGCATTTGTGGGTGCCACTGGCGAGTTCCTTCCCCCTTGGCCAGAACAGAGAGCAAGGACTCCTGCGGTTGCTTTCAAAACAAGTTAGCACAAGCGGTTTCGTTTTGAAATAGGAGAAAACGTGAGATCTAACCTTTGTGCCTCTGATAGACAATGATAGTAATAAACTTCAGGACGGGAGTGCTCCGTGCATGCCAAGTGGTACCAACCTGGCTGCAAATGATTAATTTATCCATGTGATCCCCATCTGGTCCAGCCTGGATCACCCACCATAAAAACAAACATGGCGTTTGATGTGAAGTCATTAATACATAATTAATTGTGCTAGTAAATTTGCAGAGCCTAGGGAGATGGACTGTTGGCACAGAGAATCTGGGTGTTGTCAGGAGCTTGAACTGTTCAATGAGTTTTAGAATTCCTCTCCAGCTTTTGAGCAGGTGCAGAGAAAGCTCTGCTGGCTACAGGAAGAGATGGGGGAGGAGATGGGATTTTAAAGGTCAAGTTGATTGATCTTCCGCTTAAATGATTATGCCAAGGGTAACCTTCCTGAATGTCAGAGGGACAATCTCTGATAGAGGACCACATGAGTTTGGTGGCTGGTTTGTAAGTCAGGTGGTTCTTTTTACTTCCTTTGTTCATTTTTTAAACACTTAACTGCATTTATCCCTGTGTGCGTGCACGCTCGAGGGTCACAGCCTGTGAGTGGAAGTGGGGGGACAGCGTGCCGGCATTCTCTCCTTTCATCCTATGTGTTCAGACCCAGCTTGTCTGGTTTATGCGCAAGCGCCTTTACCTGCTGAGCCATCTTGTGTGCCCTCCTTGAGTTTTTGAGGAACTGAAAGGGTTGCTCATGAATAACTTTGTACTAAGGAGTCTCATAGGGCTCACCCACTCCAGAGCAACTTTTTCATAGAAGAGAGGGAGCCCTGGGCCTGGCTTCACAGTGGCTTAGCGAGGGTTGTAAGAATGAGGTTTCGTAAGTAGTTAATATTTAATTAGATCATTCCCAGAAATATCCAGCAAGCTGCCGGCCAGGCCTTTTGCAAGAAAGGCCTAGAGAGCCCTGGTTACTGCTTCTGTGTCTCCTTTGGGATAGAAAATAGCACATCCAGTACTGGGACCTGCTTCCCTTTGGAACACACAGCCTGTCTTGACATTGCCAGTGGCGGGGTGGTGGCCACGGAGCAGCTAGTTTAGCACTGAAACTCTCAGCAGTCTGTCAGTCTCTCCTCTTAGGCTTCCTGGGCCAGGAGGAAGAGGAATGCGTACATGTTTGCTCTGTGGACAGGACACGCCCTGTTTGCACAGAGCTCTGTGGTTTGCCTCTCAGGAGTGTTGAGGGAGGCAGCCATCCTTCCTTTTGGCAGCTGGCGCTTGAATTATGAGCTTCTGGCCTTAGTGGCATGTCCCAGAGACAGTTCGCTCAGCCCCATTACTTTAATCCCTTTGTCCATAAGACCCCTTTTCAAAATGTCATGTTTTGAATATAAAATGCTATGCAACTCATTGTACCTGTATTCTGAATACCAGACCTTTAAAAAGACTGTGTGACATCATAGAACACACTTTTAGACAGGGTAGACCTGGTCTCTTGGCTGTGATCCTGGGGGCGGGAAGCAAGTTGCCTGACTACAGAGCCTGCTTTTTCCTTTTTCCGGAGAAGACAGGACTGGTTCTGTGTTTCTGGAAGAGTATACTGTGAGATACTGTGCGGTAGGTTGAGTCATGTCCCTGCAAAGATGACCACAGTCTAACTAAATGTGTTATTTGCGTAACTCAGATTGTTGTTGGAGTCAAGTTGCTCAGCCACTGATCTTGAGATAGGAGGTTGTTATTGAGTCACCAGGTGGGCCCTAAGTAGCAAGGGTCCCTAAATGTAGATGAGGGAAGCAGGAGAGGCAGGTGGTCACAGTGACATGAGATTAAACTCTGTTGGCTGTGTGTGGCTTTGAAAGAGCCAACAGTTAGGGAATAATACCATCCTTTATAAACTGGAGAAGGCAAGGAACAGATTTCTGCCCTAGAACCTCCAGAAAGAAACACAACCCTTTTAACCCTGCGATACCCATTCCAGGAGCTGGGAATGTGGTTCAGTGCATAGACTGCTTGCCTAGCATGCACGAACCCCTGAATTTTAGCCCCAACACCACACAGCTATATCATGGTGGTCCATGCCTGTCACCCCAGGATTTGGGGGTTGGGGGCGGAGCAAGAGGATTAAAAGTTCAAAGTTATCCTTACCTAGAAGGCCGGCGCATGGGCTATGAAAACATTTCAGACTTTTGGACTGCAGAACTGTAAGCTGTATCAGTGCTGTTTACTAAAAGTATAGCAATTTGTTACAGCAGCCAGGAGGGACTAATACACACTACACAGTGAACACAAGAAGTAGAGTCTCAGCAAATAGTTGGCTGACCATTCTTCACTCCCTCCACCCCCAAAGTTCACAATCTGGGACCTCTGTGAAAGAAGTAAGCCATCTTTGAAGCACACCATGGCCCACGCTGCAGCTAGAAGCTGTGAACATGATTGTGTTTTCCTTTCTGTGGGACACGCAGTTGCCCTTTGGTTTGCTTCTCTGAGCCATGGATTTACCCACAGCATACAGAGGCCAAGACCGAGGGAGCGGCCTCTTCTCAGGTCAGGATGAGAGAAACCCTTTAATCATAGTTCAGGGTTAAGTCCGGGGAAGCACTGGCTCCAGGGTGAAAGGGTGAGGGTTGAGGCATTCCCACAGGGGAGCCAGGTGCTGAGGCAGCAGCAGATGGAAATAGTTCATGCCTTCGGTTTTCTAGGTCAGCGACATACCTCAGCAGCCCCCAAGGGACCAAAATCTTGTAAAGATTGACATTTAATTGACAAGTTATGACTTCTGGGTGCAGCTGCTCGATACAGCGGCACTGCTGAGTTAGACACAGAAGAAGGGTCAGGCGAATGATACATTTTAGGTCATCTACTGGCCTCTAGAAAAAGTTAACAGGCAGGTGAAGTTAATTTGGGTTGTATCTTTGACTTCACCCAGCACATCCTGAATAAATCCCTCTTAACACTGGCGCACTGTTAAGTATGAATGGGGTGTTTCTCATTTTGCTCATCATGGAGTCAGCCCTTCGTGCATTCAGCAGCTGCCTGTGGACATTGCAGGTGTGAGAAGCAGCCAGACCTCGGTGATGGCAGATGGGGGTGATTTGGTCAGGGGGCAGAGCCCCCAGGCCTTGGTATCGTGCCGAATTTTCCTCAGCCAGGTGAATCTCAGAACCGAATTACTAGAGGCAGATCACAGGAGTGAGCAGGTGTTTGGAACGTGCTCTAAGTTTCTATTGGTTGAAAGCAGTTCTGGGATCTGTTCAGATCCCATGCCACATTCAGGGCTGTCACTCAGTCCCGGTCTGCTCATAGCTCAAGGTGTGGCTCCTCGGAGCTCAGCGGCAGAGCACTTGCCTATGTAAGTTTGTTTTCAAGCACTGCAGAAGTTGGGAGGAGTGTGACTATAACATGTTACTACATGCTTGCACACTTGGAATGTTTACAATAGTAGGAAAAAAACCCAGCCCTAGAGTTGAAGGAGATCCCTAACCACAAGGTGTATAGCCGAAACTTCCAGCTCTGTCTAGCTGTTATAATTGGTAATGGCTGAGGCCTTGAGTCCTGAAGTGGGCTGTCCCACCTCTGATGTGTCCCCAGGAGAAGGTATATGCCTATATCACAACAGCTGGCCAAGGGAGAGGAGACAAAAGTCAAGACCCCTGTCCTACAGGGAAGAATAGACTGGCCTCACAGACACTTTACACCCTTAAAGAGCCTGACTGCAGCCAGGCAGGCTGGGCCTGACTCCCAGGCTGCCAGAGTTTTGAAGTCCCCTCTCCCAGGCAGAGCAATTCTAAGGGACACTTGTTGAGGCTGGGGTGGACCGAGGCTGCCCACTCTTCACCTTCTTGCCTTTGCTTCTGTGTACCCCTAGGACACACTGAAAGAGCACACTGAATACATTTCTTGACCTTGTCCTGCAGAATTGGGATATACAGTAGGAGGGGCAAAAGTCACCTTAGTACACTCCTGGAATGGAGGGGTGTTAGGTATGGAAGTGTGCGGAGAAGTTAAGAACCTGGGTCGGGGGCTGGAGAGATGGCTCAGTGGTTAAGAGCAGTGCTGCTCCTGCAGAGGACCCAGGTTCAATTCTCAGCACCCACATGGAAGCTCACAACTGTCTGTAACTCCAGTTGCAGGGGATTCAACACCCACATACAGCTATGCATGCAGACAAAACACCAATGCACATTAGATAGATAGATAGATAGATAGATAGATAGATAGATAGATAGATAGATAGATGACAGACAGATACCATATGTACGTTAGATAGATAGGTAGATAGATCCCATATGCACATTAGATAGATAGATAGATGGATAGATAGACAGATAGATCCCATATGTACATTAGATAGACAGACAGACAGATAGACAGATAGATCCCATATGTACATTAGATAGATAGATAGATAGATAGATAAGACCCTGGGTCAGGCCTGGCTCTGTCACATCACTGCTCTGTGCCTTAGTTTCCCCATTTTCAAGACAGTAATAACACAACCCTGCCCCAATAGAGTAGCTGTAGGTATGTGCAGGGTGTAGCAAATGTGTTAGCAGTTAGAGTGTATGCAGGAAAGCCGGCAGAATTGAAGGAAATAGAAAGTGTCCCTGTGTCCTGAGTATAGCCAGCTGAAGGGGACAACTGAGTCGGACTTCTGGACAAAGGAACAGAGCTGGGTGGCGTGTCTGGAGGGTGGTGCAGTAGGCACCGTCCTTCAAGAAAGAGTTTCAGTACACCTTCCGTATACTGTCCAGCGTAGGCCTAGCCATCCTTCTGGTGATGTGGAGACCATAGGGACTCCAGGGAGTTTGGGGTAGAGGCAGCTCCCCTTTCTGAATGAGGAGGAGATTCCTCTTTGACCCAGCTCCTAGGCCAGTGTCCAGCCTCTGGTGTACAGGAGCCTGTGAATGAAACCCAGCCGGCCACTTGATCCTAGCAGCTGGGTCCCTGCCGGCTGTGAGTGGAAGCCCTGTGGGGTTTAGACCTGATTGGCAAGGGACAGGGAAACTCAGCTGGCTAACCTGAGCTGCCTGGCCAGCCTGGCTATACTGGTCAGCCTTGCCCTCCCCTCCTCCACCTGGGAACCCCTATCCATTTCAGCACTAACTTGAGCATCACTTTGTTTATGACAACATCTGTGTTTCTCTGCCCAAGCTTTTCTTTCCCATGTCCTCCTGGTTCTGATGGCATAATGCATGGTGTCGTCTAGCCCTCCCGTGTGTGCACAGTGTCTTCTAGCCCTCCCATGTGCGTGCCCTGGCAGAAATGAAGATACTCTAGACCAGTGGCTCTCCACCCTGCTGTGGCCCTTTAACACAGTTCTCATTTTGTGCTGACCCCAACCAGAAAATTATTTTCTTTCTTTCTTTTTTTTTTTGGTTTTTCGAGACAAGGTTTCACTGTAGCTTTGGAGCCTGTCCTGGAACTTGCTCTTGTAGACCAGGCTGGCCTCGAACTCACAGAGATCCACCTGCCTCTGCCTCCCGAGTACTGGGATTAAAGGCATGCGCCACCACTGCCTGGCTCTTTCTTTTTTTTTTTAATAAAGATTTATTTATTTATGTATACAGTGTTCTGCCTACATGTAGGCCTGTAGGCCAGAGGAGGGGATCAGACCTCATTACAGATGGTTGTGAGCCACCATGTAGTTGCTGGGAATTGAACTCAGGACCTCTGGAAGAGCAGCCAGTGTTCTTAACTGCTGAGCCACCTCTCCAGCCCCAGAAAATTATTTTTGTTGTTACTTCGTAACTAATTTTGCTACTATGAATCGTAATGTAAATATCTAATATGCAGCCCCAAAGGGGTCACAACCCACATGTTGAGAAACGCTGTTCTAGAGAAACATACCTCTCAGCTTGGACTGGTGAAACAATGGACCCCAAGAGATCGGAATTTTCTCAGGAATCTCATGCTGGAAGAAGGAAAAGGCTGGGAGCAGGAAGGGGAACTTGTTTCCTGAGGAGATTTTCAGCTCTAAGGGCTTGTCAGATCACCTTGCAAGATGAGAGTGGAGCCCAGGCAGTGTGGGGGGGGGGGTCAGTGGTGGGCATCCTGACCCTGGCCCTCTATTTAAACTTTAATCTGACTGCAGGACCCTGAAAGTGGTCTTGAGGGGGTACTAAATCCTTCCCAATGTGACCACATTAACTATATCTTCCTTTACTGCTCTGTACTATAGATTTGGCTGTTTTCATTGGCTTCTGGAGGTTGAGTGACTGAGCAAATTTAGTGATGTGGACATACGACAGTTAACCTGCAGAGCAGGAAGAAGTGGGTAGTTGTGGGGTTGGGTGTGTGTCCATCTAGGGTCAGCTACTGTTCAAATACACCCACCGCTGTACCCAAGATCCACAAGTGAGGACCATGTGTCCTCCATAGGGCTACACCACGCTTCAAGGACAGCCTTGGTAACAGGCAAGCCTGAGAGGTCATGCTCGGAATGACCCACAGCACCATACTGGATTGAATGAGCCCACGGAGGAAGACATTAGTCCCGGTGGGAATTTTTTCTCTTCTTGCTAGGTAAACGAGACTGAAACTGCAATAGGTTCATCTGCCTGGGTGTGAGTCAGTCCTCTGGCTTGTAGGACAGTCAGGTCCGCAATGACATCACCAGTGCCTCGGAAACCAAACCACCCAGCTGCCTCCCTGTCCATCTAGATTCTGGCCCAGCAGAGGTGTGACTCAGGGCCATGCCTTTCTGCCCTGTATTCCACCCACAAAGTCTGGAGCTGGGGTGGCAGCGGGTTGGGCCATGAATTTGTCAATAGTGACCAAAGGGCAGATCCTTTCCCGGGGCTTTCATGCCATCCTTTGAGCTGTGGACTGTCATAGACTAATATTTGCATTTCTTGAATGGTGGAGTGGTGGAGGCCAGGACCAAAGGGCCAGGAGACTGGAATGGAGCGAGATGCAGTTGAATGAACCAGGGCCAGTCGCTTTTGACTTCCTGTCTGCTGAAATGATCCAGCTTTCGGCTTCTTCGCTGCTTTGCATGTGGCCCTAGCTTAGCTTCCCCAGCTACAGAACTCCTGTGTTTATGATCATCAATGGCCTTTGAGGTAGCAAAAGTGTTTGAATGAGAGCACTCTGTCCTCCAAGCCAGTCTTTGGACTCACAGAGCAAAGTAACTCTCTGCCCTGCCAACATCCCCAAGCCTGGGCTCTTGGAGGAACCTGTCTGTCCCTGCCAACTGCTGCTGGTAAGCCTCGTGATAACCGCACAAGGAGGCTTAAGTTGATTCATTTCAGGGATGATTTTAAAAATAGAAATTGTTTAATAGCTATCTTAATAATTAACTCTAGTGGCTCAGTTATTATGAAGAGAGACGCTGCCTTGAAGTACGCGTGCTTAGGTCTGAAAGCACTCTTGTGCTGCAAGTGCTCCCTCTCGCCTGTGCCCGAAAGAGCCTGCCTGCCCTGGAGATGCTAGAGTGGAAGACGTGTGCTCATCCTCAGTGTCTAGAGCAGCGGCTCTCAGCCTTCCTGATGCTCTCAGCTTCCTGTGACCTTTAACACAGTTCCTCATGCTGTGCTGCCCCCAACCATAACATTATTTTCATTGCTACTTCATAACTGTAATTTTGCTACTGTAATGGATTATAATGCAAATATCTGATATGCAGGATATCAGATATGCGACCCCCGTGAAGGGGTTGTTTGAACCCCTCAAAGGGGTTGCAACCCATAGGTTGAGAACCACTGGTCTAGGGAATTAGGTCCGGAACCTCTGAAAATACCAGGATCTGAGGGACCTGGTGACACACATCTTTAATCCCAGCATTCAGGAGGCAGATCTTTGTGAGTTCCAGGCCAGCCTGGAGAGGGTGACACAGTGTGTTTTGTTTCTATGACCTGGGGTAAGTGGCTTACTCACAAAGCCTCAGTGTCCTTAGCTGCCCACTTCTGGGGTTTCTCCTAAAGACCCGGTGAGGTACCCTGGCCAAGCACTTGGCACAAGGATAAACTTAGTAAATGGGTGGAATCATTATGTTACGGAGTCCTGGTCGCTGGCCCCTTGGCACACGTTGTGGGTTCTCAAGCTTGGCTGTTCTGGCGGGGATGTCTTCTAGTTGTGAGACGTTTATCCTTCCATGGCCCTGGGTGGCAGCCCTGCACTTCCTCCTGGCCCCTGCCCCTCTGAGGTCGGTCCTTTGTGGTGCTGGCACTGGATGGAATCAGATGCAGAGCCCATCAGCGACTGGTGGCTCCTGGGGCATAGGTGTGGACTTGCTGCATTTCTTACAGTGACCCATATGCTAAGATCCGACCCCTGCCTACCCTCTGTCATGTCCGCTGACTACTGCAGGTCCCCTAGCAGTTTCTCAGCATCTCACAGTTGTCATGGAGTTTGTAATTGCCCTGTTTCCTACAGAATTGTCCCCTCGCTGACTGAGAGGGCCTCGTTTGCCTTGTGCAGAAGCAGGGAGATGGGGCCAAGCTTGGTGGTTCATGCCTTTAATCCCAGCACTTGAGAGGCAGAGACAGGTAAATCTGTGAATTCAAAGCTGGTTTGGTCTATATAGTGACCAGCCAGGGCTACATGTGAGACCCTGTCTTAAAAAAAAAAAAGATAGGGAGAGACCCCTGTATCTCTGGGATCCCCTGGTGCACACTTCCTCTTCACTCAGCTGGATGGAAATGGCTCTTCTTGGTTTTCTGAGGAGTCAGACAGGACTCAGGGTGTGATAAGCATCCAGATACCTCATCCGGGTTTCCATCCTGATCTTGGGTTTGTCCTTCTCTGAGGTATCTCCAGGATGGTAGACCCTGAGAGCCAGGAGGGATCACCTTTGCCTGAGAGGAGCTGCTCCCACTCCTGATGTACCAGGGTGATAGAAGAATGTTCTAGGGCCAGAATTCCCTCCTCTCCCTCCCTCCTCTGCCCCGATCACTCTGTGGTTTTCCACCTGCTACATGGGGGTGACATGGTTCCAGGACCCCAAGTTTCACTGAGGTCAGACCATGCCACACTTTAGCCTCAGAGTAGAGCTATGTCACATATTAGGGTCGGTCAGATATTCCACACACAGTGAGATTCTGAAGTGCTCTTAACTCCACTTTTGCTCAAATGTGACCCATAGCCACCTCCCTGAGGAAAATCCATGTAGGAAGCCCAGGGGAGGTGGGGAGGTGGGGAGGTGTCACCCCTGTCTGCCTGCTGCTGCCTGGGAGGATGAGTGAGGGCCAGGAGTCCCTACAGACTCCCACTGTGTGAGCACTGGGCCTCCTTGTGTGGCACTGGCCACCCCACACATCTGCCCACCCTGCACACAACGGGCCTGTGTTCCCAGGAGCCAGCCTGCGCCTGCACAGGATAGCTAGCTGATACAGTCCTATCCCTTGTGGCTAGTTCAGGGATGGGCGGCACCCAGGCCCTCTACAGAAGACAGTGCCATGTTCCCTCTTGGGTCGCATTCCTCAGTACCTCATGACCTCCTTACTGCAGCACTGTAAGCGTGGGGGCAGCCGCACACGCAGAGGCAAACCTGCTGCCACATGCCACTGACATGCCATGAGGTGACTTGAGAGAGTAACACTATCAGATGGGATTTGAAGAACCATAAATCAGATTTAAAGAGGACCAAGGGCAGCCTGTTGTAGTGGCACACGCCTTTAATCCCAGCACTTGGGAGGCAGAGGCCGGAAGAGCTCTGTCTTGCAAGCCAACCCGGTCTACATAGTAAGTTTCAGGATGGACAGAACTACACAAGAGACCCTGTCTAAACACAACAGCAAAGGGGTTGAGGGGTCCGGTGGAGGGAAGGGGCTAGGTGTGTTTGTTACACAGGGGCTCAAGAAAGCAGAGGCTCACCGGGTGATGGTGGCGCATGCCTTTAATCTTAGGTCAGGAGTTCAAGCTCGGCCTCAGCTCATAGTGTGTGTGAACTAAGCCACACAATAACCCTATTTAAAAAGGGGGTACGGTATTGAGATGTCTGAACTAAGCCACACAATAACCCTATTTAAAAAGGGGGTAGGATATTGAGATGGCTCAGCTGGTAAGGGTGATGCCACTAAGCCTGACAACCAGACTTTGGATCCTGGGATATACATGGTAGAAGGAGAGAACATACTCCCTTGAGTTGTCCTCTGACTTCTACACACATCCCATGTCATGTATGTGCTTACACAAGCACACGCATGCGCATGCTCACATGCATGCACACACATTAATGTGAAGAGAGATGTTTAGGAGTCAAACTCTCAAAGTTTGAACCAACACTGGCTACTGAGTCCTGTTGAACTGAACTGCCTTCTTTGCCCGCTTCAGATTGTTACTCTGCTGGCCGAGGTGGGCGCAGAGATCTCCCACGGTTTTTAACTGTGTGTGTCTGCAGGTGAGTGCAGGTGCCCAAGAGGTCAGTGGCCTGATCCTGGAGCTGGAGTTACAAGTGGTTGTGAGCTCCTGATGTGGGTGCTGGGAACTGAACTTGGGACCTTTGGAAGAGTTTAACACATGAGCCATCTCTCTAGCCCCTGGTTTTTGTTTTTGTTTTAAGGCAAAGAAAAGCAGAGACTCTGCTGCCAGTTGGGGAGGCCTGGGGTCTGGAAGGTTTTGTCATGGCTTCTTGGTGGTCTTTTTCCTCAGAGGAAAAAAGATTCCCTGCTTGTCCGTTCCCAGACTGTACTCACCATTTCTAAGTATCTTACCCCACCCAGGTCATTTGTCATCTGTGCCACCAGGGCAGCTCCATCTCCTCCCTTCTTGCCAGGAATCTTCCAGGACAGGTGGCATTCATTATTAGAGCCCGCTCCCAGCTCAGGTGTCAAGGCAATGAAGGTTGTGGTTCCATAGCCCAGGGAGTGACACTCCTTGCTGTGAGCCACAGCTGCTTGCTTAATGCTCTGGGTGGCCCAGCCCACTTACCACATGACTCCTGCCAGGGGAGAGCTCTACCTGGAAGCTGTGTCACAGTCATTCTGAGGACACAGCATGGAGCCCAGCAGATCAGTGTACCCAAGACACTGGACCCTCTGCATTTCAGTTTCCTCTAGGGAAACAGCATAGTCACCGTCTCCCAGGTGGCTTCCCAGAGGTGTGTGCAGTGCTGGCCTTTGCTGGGTCTCTGATTGTCCCCATGGCTGCCATTGTGCCCACCTTCCCTCAGTAGAGGTGAAGCACCCTTAGTGTGCAGAGCAACAGCCTCACCACAGCTGCTGGGTGACCTCCCTGTGTTTGTGAGGAAAAAGAGACCTGGGGGCCATGGATGCAGGCTCAGCACCCATGAGAACAGGTGGTTGGCTGGCTGAGGCTTTGTGTGCTTGGGAAGGCAGACCCTGCTTGTGTTCCTTCAGGATCCTAGTTCAGTGAGGTGGGAGGGCTTGGCTGCAGTCCCAGGTCCCCAAATTCCAGTGAGTCTCTCACAATAGGCCCTGTGTGTGAAAGGACATCAGTGTACCTTGCTGGACTGTGGGTTTCAGGGTCCAGCTAAGGAGCAGCACGTGCCCAGCCCTGGCCGTCCCCAGATGCATGCCTCCAAGCAGAAAGGGACACTCGGCCCCACCAGGCTAGCTACTTTTATAGGAAAATTGAGTCAGCCTGCTCAGTGAGTGCTGGGTCATCCACTTAGATCTGAGACATCAACTGGGGTGTTGTGCGATGTGTTTGCTCCTTTGGCTTTTTGAGGGGCCCACCACCCAGCTCCCAGATACACGGAGGCTTATTCTTAGCTGTGACTGCCTGGCCTTGGCTTGTTTCTTGCCAGCTTTTCTTCACTTACATTATCCCGTCTACCTTTTGTCTCTTTCTCCTTTTCTTACTTCTGTGTGTCTCACTCCGTGGCTGGCTGGGTGACTGCCCACTGTTCCTCTCTTCTTTCTTGTTTCTCCTTCTGTTTATAGTCTCTACTTGCCAGCCCTGCCTGTCCTTGCTCCTGCCTTGCTATTGGCCATTCAGCTCTTTATCAGACCTGTTTAGACAGGCAAAGAATCACAGCTTCACAGAGTTAAATAAAATGCAGCATGAACTGGGAAGCTTTTCTCAGTTCATAAACACTGACCTCCCACCCCTGTCCCTGCCAGTGGAGTCTCTGGAGGACTGGGTGAAGGATGGCGTTTGCTGTGTGTGCCCTCCTGCTGCAAGGAAGCCTTCCTGGATGGTGTTGAGCTGGGGAAATAAGATGTGGCCAGCAGAGGTTAGAACCACCTTCACAGACTATAGCTGTGGTTTTAGTCAAGCATGAGGCTTCTTCCTTCTCAGGTCACAACAGCCTGGTGCGAAGCAGGTTCTCCATTGGCTCCCCTGCCCCAAGAGGCCATAGTTGTCCTTCTCAGTGGCGTGAGCGGGCACCTGTGGTGTGGCGGCCAGTGACAGGGCCTGGCTTCTGCGTGCATCTGGTTGGCTGTCACCTGACAGCCTTGCTGTGGGCCCTGCTGTACAGGAAAGGGGGTAATGTGTACCTTTATAGAAGGAGCACTGTGAGGACAAGGGACTCAGCTGGGCCAAGGGCCAAGTCTCTGCTGCTTTTCCTCGTGGGGAACTTGGATAGAGGATGCTATGTTGGTGTGGCCTTAGTCACTCCTTCTGGAGTCGGGGTCCTCTTCAGGGAGAGCAGTGTGAGGTAGATCAGACATGTCTTTCTGAGCCACAGCCCAGCTTTCCTCCCTCCTGAGCCTGGAGCTCTTGGTTGCTGTGGCGTTGACATCAGGTCATGTAGAGAAGTTCCTGGGAGCATGGCTCAGGCAAACATATTCGTTCTTGCACCTCCTCCACCGGAGTAGGTGGCCCATTCACCTTTGGGTTGTGCTGGCCAGACAGCTGCAGACGTGCATCTAATCCTGCTTCTGTGTTCCTCGTAGGCCATCAGCATCAGCAAAGCCATCAACAGCCAGGAGGCCCCTGTGAAGGAGAAGCATGCCCGGCGTATCCTTGGGCCTTGGGGAGGTGTCAGGAGACTGTGGGCTGAGCATGGTCCTGACCCAGGGTGTGCTGGGCTGGGAGAGCATGACCTAAGACCTCTAGTTGTTGTGATCGGGGAACTGCAGAGGGTTCCAGGGCCCAGTGACGGGGGCTCTCTGCACAGTAACTGCCCACACTTATGTCTGTGCCCCTCACTTGGCCTTGACCCTCTAAGGCATCATTCTGGGCACTCACCATGAGAAGGGGGCCTTTACCTTCTGGTCCTATGCCATTGGCCTGCCACTGCCCAGCAGCTCCATCCTCAGTTGGAAGTTCTGCCATGTCCTTCACAAAGTCCTCCGAGATGGACACCCCAACGTGAGTAGTGACCGTAGTGACCCTTTGGTCTCACAGGCTCAGTAGGCCTGCATTTCACCAGCTGGCAGTACCACAGTATCCCTTTGAAGTGTTGAAGGGTACAGTTCTGTCCTTGTATCTGTGCCCCCGCGCTCGGGACTGGCCATGCCTGCCCACTGTCCATCCTGTCCTCTCGCTGCCTTCTGGCCCCAGGTGCTGCACGACTGCCAGCGGTACCGGAGCAACATACGTGAGATCGGCGACCTGTGGGTAGGTGTGAGGACAGCGTCCAGGCTGTGTGGCTGAGCTGAGGGCGGCGGCTGGGGTGTTCTTTCCTCCCGCTCTGCAGCAACTAGAATTGTCGTTGGGGTCACCATATAGGCTGAGCACCAGTCAGTGTGAAGTTGTAGCCTTGTTGGGGCTTAGCACTGATTGGCCTCCACCTCAATAAGGCAAGCCCATTAGTCCCCAAGAGTTGAAAAAGGTAGCAACCCCATGCCTGTGTGGAGAGCAGGGACTCCCAGGCTCCCCTAGACTGTGGCTTCAGAAGCCCCGTTACAGACTTGAGTTTTCCATGCACTTGCCAGGCCATAGTCAGATCCCGGGGGTAGGGGGCTGTGTCTGGATCCACTCTAATCCTCAGAAGTCATGGACCCGGGAGGGAAGGGCCTCAGACTTCACTCTCTGAGCTCTCTTGGGACACTTAGCTGAGTGGATCTCAGGACGGTGTTGCCTGTCCAGAGCCATTACACTTTATTGATTCATCACAGTGCCTGCCACAGGCGCAGGCCCAAGCTGGTGTGGCCATACACCATGACATTTTGCAAGAGGAGCCGGATTCTACATACAGGCCAGAATGTGCCTTCCCTGTCTGCCAGCAGCACTTTAATGAAGTGCTCCAGCTCAGAACTGGCCTGTCGCCCTGGACAAAGGGCTCTCTTTGCCTCTCACAAGGCTTTCTCTGGCAAGAATGACAAAGGAGTAAGATTAAGGAGGGGAGGAAGCTAGAGAGAGTTATGAGATTGGTGAGGACTGGCAGGAAAAGTGACTGATGTGTGAAGAATGGCCCTCGTTCTGCCCTTGCCACCTAGTTTCTTCCTCTGCCCTGATGGGTGCTCAGTCCTTAGGATTCCTAGGCTTGCTCTTGACAGTGACCTCACACTGGGCTCCATCCTCACAGGGGCACCTTCGTGACCAGTATGGACACCTGGTGAATGTCTATACCAAACTGTTGCTGACCAAAATCTCCTTCCACCTCAAGGTAGTAGAACTGTGGGGCTGATGGATTGGGGAGCCCTTCCCTCTGCGACATCTAGGGACATAGAGGAGGGTTGGAATCTGTCCTGTCCATGGTCTGTACACTTACCATAGAGGCTAGGAGATTGCCAACTCACCTCCGTGTCTACATAGATCCAGTGTGGATGCCTGCTGTGGTCTGGTGGCCATATCTTTCAGTCCTGGCCCCTGGCCAGGTTGCCCCTTTGCCCCTGTCCTGTCCCAGGCTTTCTTTTCTTTCTTTCTTTCTTTCTTTCTTTCTTTCTTTCTTTCTTTCTTTCTTTCTTTCTTTCTTTCTTTCTTTCTTTTTCTTTTGTTTTTTGTTTTGAGACAGGGTTTCTCTGTAGCTTTGGAGCCTGTCCTGGAACTAGCTCTTGTAGACCAGGCTGGCCTCGAACTCACAGAGATCCACCTGCCTCTGCCTCCCGAGTGCTGGGATTAAAGACGTGCGCCATCACTGCCCGGCGTCCCCAGGCTTTCTGTTGTCCCCAAATTCTCAGACCCTTCAGCTTAACCAGAGTGGCTGGGGCCCTGGAAGGCAGGATTGGGGAACCTCCCTGACCATTCTCCTTGTGGCACTGTCGGGAGCAGGGATGGGGCCTGGTATGTGGCTGCTCGGCAAGGCTGCAGCTGAGTGGGGGGCTGTCTCTGCAGCACCCTCAGTTTCCTGCAGGCCTGGAGGTAACAGACGAGGTGCTGGAGAAGGCAGCCGGAACTGATGTGAATAACATGTGAGTCTGCGTGCCTCAGTTTCTCCCACGCCCCTGAGTGTTTGAGATTAGGTGCCCACCAGGGGCCATGATGTCAAATGAGGCTGCACCTCTCAGGTTGAAGGTCATGGTCTCACATGGCCAGGGGTGGGGTTTGTACCTGATGGGGAGTGTGCTTCCTATTCCAAAGAAGTCTTGGGGATTAGGTGGGTGTGTGCTGCACCTGTGCATCCTCCCTCTCTCTCCTAGTTTCCAGCTCACTGTGGAGATGTTTGACTACATGGACTGTGAACTGAAGCTTTCTGAATCAGGTGGGCGCATCACTCATGCCAGGCTGCGAAGACAGCAGTGACCAGACTGACAATCTCACTGTTGCTTTTCCTGGTGCCGGGCACGCTCTGGGCGGAGCGCCTGCCGCAGCCCAGTGCCATGCTAAGTGCACCTGCTCCCCGGCACGGCCAGAGCCCAAGCAGAAGCTTCCCTGTCCTTGGGACCCTGTGTGTTCGTCCAAGACACAGCATGTGAACATTATTCTGTGGGTCCCGGATGTGGAGGCGGTGTGGTGTGGGCTGTGGAGGAGCACTCTAGGCTCCTGCCTGGCCTCTGCAGTGGGAGAGAGAATGTGGGTAACGTTTCCTGCTGTGTTCTAAAATGCCTCTGGGTTCTGTTAGATTGTTCAGCCGAAGAACTGGCAGCCGTTGGACAGGAAATCTCGGAGGGCTCGCCCTCCCAGCCTGGGAGGTGATTGTTCTGGGCTGCACCTTCAGAGCAACTGCTGGCAACCCAGTGTTGCTCATGGCAGATGCCTTTTTAAGGGGAAACAGGGACTTGGGAAGAGGCCAGACAGCCCCCCTGTCAGGGTCTGGGTCTGTGGCTCTGGTGGATGAGAGGTCAGCTTGCAGCCTGCCCAGGGCTCAACATGGGAGCAGAGGCCAGGTTACGAGGGGTGTGGCCCAGCAGTGGAGCTGAACCAAGGCCACAGGGAATTGTGTCTTGGCAAAAGAGCTAAGCCCAAGCTTCCCAGAGCACACAGGCCATCAGATTCAAGCCATATACACCGTGTCCCCACCCTGGCTGCTCTTGGCCTGGGAGGAGGCCCAGCCAGGTAGGCAGGCTGTGGTCCCTACAAGGGAAGTGGGAAGAATCCGCAGGCCCTATCCTTGGTGACACAGATGTTTTAGTGAAGTAGACCTCACTGTCTACTGAGCTTCTGAAGGCACACCTGGGTACACAGGTGAGAGGTGTAGGGGCCTCCTCGCCTCAGCCCTCAGCACAGAAAGCAGAAACCCTCACATGGCAGTGGGAAGCCAGCCGCAACATACTGCCTTCAAAGGGAGCACAAGGCTGTTAGAGACACATGCTACTCAGAAAGCTGAGGCAGGAAAATCAGGAGAGTGAGTTCAAGGTCAACCTGGGGAACTTTGTGAGATGTAGTCTGAAAAGTGACAAGAGGAGGAACTGGAGGGGGCTTCACAGAGGAGCACTGGCTGCTCCTCAGGCCCTACAGGGGTTCCCAACTGCCTAACTCCAGTCCTAGGGGATCTGATGCTCTCTTCTGGCTTCTGAGGGCACTGCATGCGGGGGGTCCACAGGCAGAACACTTAATAAATAAAATAAAAATAAAGGAAAACACTTTAAGTAAAAAGAAGTCTGGGCATGGTGGCCATGCCCTTAATCTATGTGCTGGAGAGTCCTGTGTGAGCAGATTTGAGTTTGAGGCCAACCTGGGCTACATTAGCCAGGGCTGTGGCTCAGTAGTGGAGTGCTTACCTAGACTGCAGGGGACCCTGGGAAGGAGGGAGAGGAAGACACAGAAAGGGGTGAGAGGACATTTTTACCTTGGCCAGAAAGAACTAGAGCATTCTGCCTGAAATAAGGCAGGTTACAAAACACATTTTAGTCACACATTTGATACCTAAAGTGTACCTAGTGTGATTTCCAGTTAGGACTGAAGGAAAGGTGAGGGAGGGCATCTTCCATCCCGGCGTTTACCTCTTTGCTGCTAAAGCTCGCAAACAACCCCATCCCATTAGGGCCAGAGCAAGGCACCACTCAGAGTGCCCAGCATGGGGCCTGGCTGCTCTCCCACCCTGGCTCCTTGCCTGCTTGTTGTCATTCCTCTCTCTGCCCCAGAGAAGATGCAGGCCAAGGGAGGAGGCAGCTTCGTGTTTGTCCTTTATCCCTCCTTCTCTGGAGTTCTGATACAAGGCCTGATTGTCAGGGTCTCCAGGGCAAGTGAGATATTGGCTCACTGTGGCTTGTAAAGCCTGTGTCCAAGGCCATGCATGGCCTGGAACAAACCCTAGCCTGTCTGCATGTCTATAGGATGACGCATTGGAATGGCAGTCTCTCTCTCTCTCTCTCTCTTCTTTTTTTCACGTGCATGGGTGTTTTGCCTGCATGTACATCTGCGCACCATGTCAGTGCTTGTGCCTACAGAAGCCAGACGAGGGTGTCAGATCCCCTGGAGCCAGAGTTACAGGTGGCTGAGGCCCCATATGTGTTCTAGGAATGGAACTTAGGTCCTCTGGAAGAGCAGCCAGTGCTGTTGAGCTCCTGAGCCATCTCTGCAGCCCTTGCTCCTGTTTTTAGGCAAGCTTTGTTTTGCAGTCCAATTTGGCCTTGAGCTCATTCCCCTGTCTCAGCTTCCTGAGTGCTTATAGGTTTGCACAATGTGCCTTGCTGGAGCGACAGTCTTTTAAAACAAATTTACTACATTTTATTTGTGTGCATGTGTGTGGACATGCCTGTGCTGTGGCACATGTGTGGAGATTAGAGAACCACTTGAAGGAGACAGTTCTCTTCCCATGTAAGTTATCAGGTTAAGTGGCAAGCACTTGTGCCCACTGAGCCATCTCTCTGGCCTTTGGTAACAATCTTTGTTCTCTGAGGTTCAGGGCCTTTGGGTGTGGAGCAGTCACTTCTGTCTTGGGCCCACCCTGGTGGGAGGTTCTGGAAAACCCTTCTTGATCTGGAGTGTATCGAGAGGATTGCTCAGCCTTGCTGTCCTGCTTGTCCTCATTCCTGGGGGTGTGTCCTTGGTCCAGGATAGCCACCAGCATAGGGGCTGCAGTCCAGGCTAGAGCATGCTATCGAAGACCCAGATTAGAGTCCCAACTATCTTCAAACCTTCACCGTGGTTTTTTTTTTAAATATTTATTTATTTATTATGTATACAATATTCTGTCAGTGTGTATGCCTACAGGCCAGAAGAGGGCACCAGACCCCATTAAAGATGATTGTGAGCCACCATGTGGTTGCTGGGAACTGAACTCAGGACCTTTGGAAGAGCAGGCAATGCTCTTAACCTCTGAGCTATCTCTCCAGCCCCCTTCCCCGTGGTTTTGACAGCACTGTGGAAGGCCACTCATTGATTCCAGAGCCACCACAGTGTGAGCTCACGGTGTGAGCTGTGGTGGGGCTAGCCTGTGCCTACCTCCAGCTGCATCTGCTCACACTTGCTTTCACCTGCTCCTCTTCCTCAGTTTTCCGGCAGCTCAACACAGCCATCGCGGTGTCCCAGATGTCCTCCGGCCAGTGCCGCTTGGCCCCCCTCATCCAGGTCATCCAGGACTGCAGTCACCTTTACCACTACACCGTGAAGCTCTTGTTCAAGCTGCACGCCTGTGAGTTGCACAGTCCTGGGTGGGCATATGGGGCCTGTGCCCCTCGTGTTACTGAAAGGAAGGGCTGAGAGGGTGAGCCACTAGTAGAAAGATCCCCTGTAAACACCAATAGTAATGTGCTTTATGAAAACCACCCTTTTCCAGAGCAGAGAGACAATACGTATAGGTTTTGTTTTCCTGGGTTTCTGCACACCTGGTATAGGAGAGGAAAGTGGCCCCTTCCCTGCTCGCCCCCCACCGTGTTTCTGGGGAGCAGTAGTGGAAAGGCTATCGTTATAGTGTTAGGAGAGGTCCTCAGGGCGACTTTCACTTTGGTTGAAGACCGCCCCAAAGCCAGTGCAGGTGAGGCAGCTATGGCCCTGGTGGCATGTCCACCTCCCCAGTGCCGCTTTCTCTGATTCAGTGTCAGCTGAATGACCCCCTGAAGTCTCTTTCCCAGTTAAGAGTGGACTGGCCAGGCCACAGTGACCCTCTCCTCTCCCGTGGGTCTAGAATCTCGGGGGCAGGGAGGAAAGCACACCTTGGGGCAGTGTGCAGAGGGGTCCTGTCCACTTGTGTCCCTCAGGTCTCCCAGCAGACACCCTGCAAGGCCACAGGGACCGGTTCCACGAACAGTTTCACAGGTACCAGCCCATAGTGGGGGGACTAAAGCGTGGTTGGAGAGAGGGCTGATGGCTCTCCTGTGACCTGTCTCCCTGCTCCATTGCAGCCTCAAAAACTTCTTCCGCCGAGCCTCGGACATGCTGTACTTTAAGAGGCTCATCCAGATCCCGAGACTACCCGAGGTGCCCCTCCCCTCCCCCCAGCCAACAGCCCCTGGCTCCTTCCTGGCTCTGGCTGAGTCCACAGGAGGCTTCTGGGGGTGGCTGAGCATCTCCCACCTGCTGTCCCTACAGGGACCCCCCAATTTCCTGCGGGCTTCAGCTCTGGCTGAGCACATCAAGCCTGTGGTGGTGATCCCGGAGGAGGCCCCGGAAGATGAGGAGCCTGAGAACCTCATTGAAATCAGCAGTGGGCCCCCTGCTGGGGAGCCGGTGGTAAGCTCTTCACCTGCCAGTCTCCCCTTGCCCTAACGTGTCATCCCCTGAAGAAGGGTCTCTGACACAAGGCTGGGCCTCCCCACCATGGAGGGCACAAGAGTGTGGGGCTGAGGTCCATGTTCTCTGCTATGGCAGGTTGTGGCTGACCTCTTTGATCAGACTTTTGGACCTCCCAATGGCTCCATGAAGGATGACAGGTGAGTCCCCAGGGCCTACCTGGGATAGAAGGTAGAAAGAGCCTTCTGACTGGAAAGGTCGTAGGTGGGAACTATAGAATAATGGGAACCCTGAGGGGCCACTGGTGAGGAACCAGACCCTGTGTTGGGCAGTCTGTGACCTTCCAGCTATGAACTTGAGCCCCACCACCTCTGACTCCAGGGACATCCAGATTGAGAACTTGAAGAGAGAGGTGGAGACCCTCCGTGCTGAGCTGGAGAAGATCAAGATGGAGGTGAGGGTGTGTGGCCAAGGGCGGTCCCCACCTGGGTGAACCTGGGCTCCATGCTCTCCTTCCTGCCCTGCAGGCCCAGCGGTACATCTCACAGCTGAAGGGTCAGGTAAACACTCTGGAGGCAGAGCTGGAGGAACAGCGGAAACAGAAGCAGAAGGCCCTGGTGGACAACGAGCAGCTGCGTCACGAGCTGGCCCAGCTGAAGGCCATGCAGCTGGAAGGCGCCCGTAACCAGAGCCTGCGAGAGGAGGCAGAGAGTGCGCACCTCTGTGGTGGTACCCAGCAGCAGGATGAGGGTGGATTCTATCCTGCCTGCCCAACTCACTCAGCCTTGCCTCTCTGCAGGGAAAGCCAGTGCCACGGAGGCACGCTACAGCAAGCTGAAGGAGAAGCACAACGAACTCATTAACACGCATGCTGAGCTGCTCAGGAAGGTGGGTACCAGCCTCAGGAAGGGCAGTGTGGCCAGGGGTCCAGAATCAGAACCTGTCTCCTGTCTTCCAGAATGCAGACACAGCCAAGCAGCTGACGGTGACACAGCAGAGTCAGGAAGAGGTGGCTCGGGTAAAGGAGCAGCTGGCCTTCCAGATGGAACAAGTGAAGCGTGAGTCCGAGATGAAGGTGTGTTGAGTATGTGCAGCTCCGCCCCACATCATCCCAGCCCTGCTGCCCTACTGACCTGCTGTTCCTTCCTAGATGGAGGAGCAGAGTGACCAGTTGGAGAAACTCAAGAGGGAGCTGGCAGCCAAGGCAGGAGAGCTGGCCCATGCACAGGAGGCCCTGAGCCGCACAGAGCAGGTGCATGCTAGCTGGCACAAGTTGGGTCCTCTTTTCTGTAAACTGGGCCATACTTACATGGCAGGGGCCCTCAAGCAGGCCAGGTGCACCCTTGATCGCAGGAAGCTCTCAGTGTCTCGGGAGTGGTGTGATAATAAGACATGGGCTGTAAACACAGGGGTAAGGCCAGGCAGGGTTGGCATGGCCGTTGGCGTTCTTCATGTTCACAGAGTGGGTCAGAGCTGAGCTCACGGCTGGACACCTTGAATGCAGAGAAAGATGCACTGAGTGGAGCCATGCGGCAGCGGGAAGCAGAGCTGCTGGCTGCCCAGAGCTTGGTGCGGGAGAAGGAGGAAGCACTCAGCCAAGAGCAGCAGCGCAGCTCCCAGGAGAAGGGCGAGCTGCAGGGGCGGCTGGCAGAAAAGGTATGGCCTCCCCCCACCTTGTCACCCTTTGGTGTGAGTGAGCCAGTGTTCTCACTGCTCGGAGCCTGGCTTCCCTCCATGGCTGAGACATTCTCACCTCTCGCAAAAGAAGCCCAGGCCCAAGAAATGGGTTCCAAGTTCTCCACATCCTTGCCGTCTTTTTGACTGTCTTCTTGTTTCAGCTAAGTTACGTGGGTACAAAGCTCCTGCTGTTTTCTCTCTTCCTCCCTCCCTCCCCCCCCCATATAATCCAGGCTAGCCTCAAAGCCAGGGTAGTTTCCTGTCTCAGCTTTCTGAGTCCTGGGTGTGCCCCACCACTCAGTGTTGTTTATTGTGATTGAGATTTTGATTGGCATTTTCTTGTTGTCTGTTGATACAGAATGCCCTTTCTTTCTTTTTTAGAAAACAGTTATTTTGTTGGGGGTGGAGCTCATGGTGGAGGTCAGAGGACAGCTCGCAGGAGTCAGTTCTTTCCTTCCACCTTCTGGGTTCCGGGGATTGAACCCAAGTTGTCAGATTGCCACGCTTGGTGGCAGATCCCTACCCACTGAGCCATTTTGCCCGCTATTGAACAGCTATTGTGTGCTCAGTGGCCCTTTGAGATAAGCCTGTTTAGGTCCCGGGCTGGTTCTCACTGAGCTGTTTGCCCCCCACTCCCACCCCATCTCACCCCATGAGTCTTCCAAGCCCTGGGAGGTAGGGAGATGGTCTAGAATTCTACTCCAGCTAGGCTAGGGCATCCTTCTGTGGAAGGAGTCAGCTGGCCTTGACCAGCCTCCCACTGTCAGTCCCTGGAGCTAAGCCTTGAGGGGTCTGAAGGTTTCGGTCTCCTTGCCCTCAGGAGTCGCAGGAGCAGGGGCTGCGGCAGAAGCTGCTGGACGACCAGTTTGCAGTGTTGCGCTGCGCTGCTGCCGAGGCAGAGGCCATTCTGCAGGATGCAGTGAGCAAGCTGGATGACCCTCTGCATCTGCGCTGCACCAGCTCCCCAGGTGTGTGCACAAGGGCTCCAGGAGGCGGCTCACCCACCAGGCAGGCTTGCTCCTGTCACCTAGTCCTGAGAAGCAGGTGGCAGCGGCCTGAGGCCTTACACTTGTGCCTGTACTTGCAGACTACTTGGTGAGCCGGGCTCAGGCGGCCCTGGACACGGTGAGTGCCCTGGAGAAGGGCCACAGCCAGTACCTGACTTGCTCTGAAGGTGAGGACAGGTGGAAGGTAGAGTGGCCCTGTAGTTTCTGTAGCTCCTGAAGCTGTAGCGCTGCCTGGTGGGGTTCTTGGAGTGATAGGCGCCTCTCCAGGAAGCCTGTTGCCACTCAGAGCCTTGTGCCTGTAGGAAGTAGGGGAGCACGGGGCCTGAGGTCACGCTGGCTCTGCTTGGAAAATGACCTCTCAGCCGCTTCAGCATGCCCTCTTTCCTCATCTATATTCTGGGGTGCTGGGGCCTTGGCCCAGGCTCGCTGAGAAAACGATGCAGTTGCCTTGGTGTTTCACCACACCAAGAATCTCATTGTGCCCTCCCGACGACCTTGGCCTTCTCCACCTGCAGATGCTTCCGCCCTGGTGGCAGCACTGACCCGCTTCTCCCATCTGGCTGCGGACACCATCGTCAATGGTGGCGCCACCTCCCACCTGGCCCCCACTGACCCTGCTGACCGTAAGTTGATCCTGGTGGCAGGGCCTGGCTACATCACCTTGTCTCACACAGGGATCATCAGTGTACAGGGGACAAGGCTTTGCATTAGGTCGTAGGCCAGGGTATGTGGGGACCTTTTCCAGGACTCTTAGGCAAAGGCTCTCCTCACAAACCTTCCTTAACCCCAACAGGCCTGATTGACACTTGCAGGGAATGTGGAGCCCGGGCTCTAGAGCTCACGGGCCAGCTGCAGGACCGGACAGTGCTACCAAGGGCACAGCCCAGCCTAATGCGGGTCCCCCTGCAGGGTCTTCTTCAGCTGGGCCAGGTGAGGTGTGCATCCAAGGCAGAGTGTGGGCTGAAGCGGGGCTAACTTTTCTGTTCGTTCCATGAGCTAGGAGGCAGGTGTGCAGGCTGTGAGCACGCAGCGTCAGTAAACAGGGCTGGACCTGCACACACCACCCCCTAGCCTGCTACTCCCTGCACAGCTTTCGCTGGGCCTTGATGAGGGTGAATCTCCCTGTCTGACTTGTGCCATCCCAGGACCTGAAGCCTAAGAGCCTGGATGTGCGGCAAGAGGAGCTCGGGGCCATGGTTGACAAGGAGATGGCAGCCACCTCTGCGGCCATTGACGATGCTGTGCGGAGGATTGAGGTGAGGACCGAGCATCAGGACTCCCAGTTCCCGCGGGAAAGGAGCTAAGGGGCTGGGGGCTGCCTCTGAGAGCAGTGGGCAGCGTCCGCTTGCGATCTGCTTGCTCACTCTCTGTCACGGAACAGGACATGATGAACCAGGCCCGCCATGAGAGCTCAGGAGTGAAACTGGAGGTGAACGAGAGGTGGGTACCGCTTCCGGCCCCAGAGCCCCAGCATAGAGCAACTTCCTGACTGCTGAGCTGTCCAGAATGGGGACTGGGCACGAGGCTGCACGTCCCCTGCCCTGCAGTGGCTGAGCCTTGCATGATGTCACAAGGCCACATTGCAGAGCTGTCTTCTCTTTTTTTCCCCAGGATCCTCAACTCCTGCACAGAGCTCATGAAGGTGAGTGCGGTGGGTGACCCCAGGGCAGGCTCTGCGTCGGGACTACCTGGAGAGTGAGTCAGTCATATCTTTGTCTTGGCAGGCCATTCGGCTCCTCGTGATGACCTCCACCAGCCTGCAGAAGGAAATCGTAGAGAGCGGCAGGGTGAGCAGGCGGGGCCATGGTCTGGCAGCCTCCCTTGCTGGGTCAGAAAGAAACTCCACCTCAGAGCCCTGACCCCTTTGTGCATGGCACCCCATCCCACCCCCCACCCCACCATACAGTGTCCTTTGCCACATCTAAAAATCCCCACACCTCAGGGAGGCTTCAGGGCACCCATTCCTACCTGAAATGTCCTTCATCCTGTCTTGTCCTTTCATCACCACTAGGGGGCAGCCACACAGCAGGAATTTTATGCCAAGAATTCACGGTGGACTGAAGGCCTCATCTCCGCCTCTAAGGCAGTGGGCTGGGGAGCCACACAGTTGGTGTATGTCGCCCCAGGTGGGGGTGGGCTGGGACAGGCGCTTAGGTCTGGTTTGTGGGTTGCCCTACTTGTTCATGGTGCAGAGCCCCAGACCCTGACTGATCCCCATCCCTCAGGGAGTCGGCTGACAAGGTGGTGCTTCACATGGGTAAATATGAGGAACTCATCGTCTGCTCACATGAGATTGCAGCCAGCACAGCACAGCTGGTGGCAGCCTCAAAGGTGAGAGGGCTGTGCTGGTGTCTGCCACCCAAGGCTTTGTGTCGGGCCTGGACTTGGGGTCCTCACTGGCTGCCTGTGGCCAGCAGATGGTGCCCACTGTGCTCCCTGCAGGTAAAAGCTGACAAACACAGTCCCCACCTGAGCCGCCTGCAGGAGTGCTCCCGCACTGTCAACGAGAGGGCCGCTAACGTGGTGGCCTCCACCAAATCCGGCCAGGAACAGATCGAGGACAGAGGCAAGTGCTGTGCACTCAGAGGGGTTTCCCGGAGCTGGTGGGAGGGCTTGCTCAGCTTACTCCTTCCTCCTGATCACAGACACCATGGATTTCTCCGGCCTGTCCCTCATCAAGCTGAAGAAACAGGAAATGGAGACGCAGGTGAGTGTCCTCATGCCCCAGCTGCCAGGCTCCCTCTTGAGACTGATCTCTGGGAAAGTCCCTGGGACTCACAGGCAGCGCTGAGTGCCGAGTTGGCTTTGTGGCCTGCAGGTGCGAGTCCTGGAGCTGGAGAAGACACTGGAGGCAGAGCGCGTGCGGCTCGGGGAACTGCGCAGACAGCACTATGTCCTGGCCGGGGTGATGGGGGCACCTGGAGAGGAAGAGCCCAGCAGACCCAGCCCAGCTCCCCGAAGTTCAGCCACCAAGAAGCCACCCTTGGCTCAGAAACCCAGCATAGCCCCCAGGCCAGACAACCAGGTGCCAGGCATCAGTGCTGGGTTAGGAGGAGAGTGAGCGAGCGAGCGAGCGAGCGTGTGTGTGTGTGCGTGTGTGTGTGCGTGTGTGTGCAAAGGGTGTTAAGTGTCTGTACCTGGATGGTACATGTGCTTCTGGCCTCATCTACTGAGCCTCTCATCTTTGGCTCCTGCAGCTCAACAAAAAGGACGGTGTCTACCCAGCTCAACTTGTGAACTTCTAGGCCTCTAAGGTGTTCAGCGGGATGGCTGGTGGTCATGCCTGGGCCTTACGTAGCTGTCTGGCAATGGTCAAGGGGCCTCTGAGAGGCCTTGAACTCCTGCACCTGCAGCCCAAAGCACCCTTCACCAGCCCAAGGGGTCTTGGCTTTGTGGGGTAGTTGATCTGGATTTGAGTCTATTTATCTTTAGTAGGAACTGCCCAGAGCAGCTGGGACTGGCAGGCCTGAGCCACAACTGCAGCTAACATCTGGGACGGTGTGAATATTGTTAGTCCTGTCTGCCCGAGTCTAGTCTGCACACTGGGGACAGGTCACACACGCCAGGAGCTGTCCTGCCTCTGAACTCCACAGTCTGAGGCTGTAAGTGGACAGAAAGAGAGGGTCCCCTGCTGGCTTTTGGGGATGAGGGGGTGACCTGTGCCCCTTGAAGGAGAGCAGGTGGGCTAGGCTGTATCATCCTCTGGGGGCCTGGTGCTAGGGCACCCATGCTCAGAGCCCTGGGAACCAGGCTTTGTGTGGGAGCCTGGCAACAGGGTGGCGGGGGCTGCTGGGCTCAGGTGCTGCCCCTGCTCTTGAGTTTCCATTCCCAGCCCGACTCTGAGCCACCCTCCCACTCCCTGGTTTCCCTTCTCCTGGCCTGGCTGCCTTCACTAGTGTGGCTGCTTATCACCCACCTTCATGGGTAGATTTCAGACCTCCTGAAGCTGGGGACTTTCAACTCAGTAAGAAGCTAAAACAAACAGAAGCCACAGCCCACTTCTCTGGGAGCTCAGGGATTCCTGTGGGCCCCCAGGTGGAGCAGCCCAGACTTGGAGGCCTGGCCTTGCCTGCCCCTGACAGGTAGAATAAATTTGTGTTTCTTGAGCCTGTGAGGGGAAGAGTTGTGGGTGGGGATATCCAGGCCACCAGTAGAGACAGCAGCTGAGCGGGATAGGTGCCCAGCTTCCCTCCAGTTGCCTGCCCTGTGTCCTGGGAAGGCTACCAACCATGGGCCGAGGTCCGGGACTGTAGGAGGGAGCCAGTTCCTTTGCTCTGTGTCTAGTATTCCCTGTGTTTGAATTCCATTGGCAATAAAACACTGTTGTCACCAGTGCCCTAGTGAGGGCCTGTGCCAGGTTTTTCATTTTTCCATAGATGCACACACTTCTCTGGCCCTGCGCAGGTGCCTGCAGTTGACATTAGAACCCGAGGACACGCAGAGCCTTGCTAGTACAGTTGTCACCAGTCACTCTTCCTGTGGATTGCTGTAGCATGGGCCATCTTTCCCTACAGCTGAACTAGCCATCATCGCCCTCCCATCCCCCCAAGGCCTCCCTGAGACCACGCTATTCCAGCCTGAAAGCTGCTAGGGCCTCACCAGTGGTGAACACCAGGGCACTAATCTGAGACCATTTTGGTTACAGTTGGCAGTTTCCAGACTTCTAGTGTTTGAACTGGTGGGCGAGGACCTTGACCTCCAGGCCACACATTCCCGGTTCCAGAGATCACCACTCAACCTGCAGCCCAGCAGAGGTGGCTGGAGGCTGCCATCCCCACACTCAGCGTTTATAGATTTATAGAAGAGCGTGTGCTACCGGGGCAGGCAGGCTCCCTGGGCAGCAGGGCAGAAGCCTGTGTGTTCCAGTGCTTTGCAAATTGCTCTTCAGTATGAGGCTAATGGAGCTGGAGCTGGCTGCCAGGTCTGAATCATGTTTTTATAGAACTTCAAACGCTTTTTTTTTTTTTTTTTTTTTGATTTTTCAAGACAGGGTTTCTCTGTAGCTTTGGAGCCTGTCCTGGAACTAGCTCTTGTAGACCAGGCTGGCCTCGAACTCACAGAGATCCGCCTGTCTCTGCCTCCCGAGTGCTGGGATTAAAGGCATGTGCCCGGGCAAGCGCTTCTTAAGAGTATTCATATTTACAAACCAGAGAAAATTGGTCCAAACCAGCTAGTGATCCAAAGGGTCCATCTGACCTCGCATTCTGGGGCTCCAACCTGGAACAGGTGATTACACCAATCAATCCCACCTCTCTAAATCGTTCCCCAGTCTCTAGTCACACTCATAAGTAAAAGGGGTCCAAGAAGGAAGAAAAGGATTCAGTAAATCTAAGTTTATAAAGACTCATATATCGCCGGGCAGTAGTGGCACGCCTGTCTTTAATCCCAGCACTTGGGGGCAGAGGCAGGCAGATCTCTGTGAGTTCGAGGACAGCCAGGGCTACACAGAGAAACTGTCTTGGGGGGCTGGAGAGATGGCTCAGTGGTTAAGAACATTGCCTGTTCTTCCAAAAGGTCCTGAGTTCAATTCCTGGCAACCACATGGTGGCTCACAACCATCTGTAATGAGGTCTGGTGCCCTCTTCTGGCCTGCGGGCATACACGCAGACAGAATATTGTATAAATAATAAATAAATAAAAAAAAAAGAAAGAAACTGTCTTGGGGAAAAAAAAAATTCTCAAATCACTGTGAGGTTCAACATACCTACCAGGGAAGGGACTACAAATTTGACTATAAGCTTCTGTGAAAGAAACTATCAAATTCTTTTTCAAGGTGAATTGATTTCTCAGGACAAACTTCCTTCTTCCTAATATGACCACAGGCATCTCCTGTGCATAATTATAGGGCTGTATATGTGAGCATCTTCAGAAGAGGTCATGGGACGCTTGAACAGGGTTGCTTTTGGGTCACATCCCTTGTAGGGGCCTTGTGGGCCAGACACACAGCTCAGCAAAGGTCAGCAGAGCGCAGGTGACAAGGTACAAGCTCACCCAGGGTGGCAGGCGCCTGAAGGCACGGGAGGCAGCACACAGTGGGGCTTTGTGTGGGAGGGGACACTTTCTTGAAACAAAATGTTAGCCACTAAAACCTAGCACCTGAAACTGCCAGTGTCCTAGCTATTTCATCAGTGGCGCAGGCCTGTGGACAGAGACAAAGGATGGCTGGTGCCTTGAAGTCACCCTCAGTGCTATGGCTGCAACCCCAAACACAGTCCTATGTCAGAAACATTTTTCTGTTAACTGCTATCTGACTTATACAAGCGCCTACCTGGAGAGGATGGTGGTGGCGCACGCCTTTAATCCCAGCATTCAGATGGCAAAGGCAGGCAGATCTCTTATAAGTTTGAGACCAGCCTGATCTACAAAATGAGTTAATGAGTTCCAGGACAGTCAGAAAGAAAAAAAAAAAAACCCAAGGCTAGTGCCAGGGATCCAGAATACACAGCTTTGGTTTCTTTGAGATCTGGGACTTGTTCTGTAGAATAGGCTGGCCTTGAACTCCTAGCAATCCTCCTGCCTGTCATTCTAGAACCATGTCACATACATCCCCAGGTAAAGCAGTGGCAGGCTAAAAAAAGAAATGCAACAAACTGAAATTAATAATTCTCAATTTATTAAGAGTTCTACAGCTTTACAACCCCAGTGCCAGATATGGCCCTGGGCAGTGATGGCAAGGTCAGCCTGGCGGCCCCTTCACCACATCCACCTGGAGCTCCCATGTGGCTGCAGCCCGTGACTGGGGCAGTGGGCGTTCCGGTGGCAGCTGGCGGCAGAGGTATCGAGGTGGGACATACAGCTTTGTCTCTTTACAGAACAGCTCCAGTGGGGTCCAAATCCAGGAGCAGGAGGATAAGACTTGGGGACAAAGGCTGGCGGCGCCACCAGGGACAGGCTCTCTAATCAGTTCTGCCGTCACCTTGGGTTGCAGCCAGCTGGCAGGGTAAGGGAAGGGCTCTAACTTCTACCAACAGGCACACAGCCCTCTTCTGGGAACAGGTGTGGTTGCTGGCCCTCCCCCCACCTGGGCCCTGGGAACTCTGCACACGTGGCACCTGCAGATGAGATCCCAGAGAGGAAGGAGCCACCGCTGTCATTCCCGTGAGGTGGGCGTTCCCCAAACCCCTTCCGTGCTCTTGGCCAACAACACTCCAAGAGTATCCTGGCTGAAGGGGGATGGGCCGTCTCTGACCTATCGCAAAGCAATGAGGCCCACCGAGGCAGCCATGACAGGTGCGCTACAGGCATCTGAGTCCCGGCACCAAGTGAAGCTAAGGCACAGCACGGGCACTGACGGATGCGACCATGCACTGCTCGCCTGACAGGAAGCGGCGCTCAATAAATCTGCATTTCAACCAGCTCAAAACAGTATCTGCGTTTTTAAAGTTTCCCTGAATGGTCTTGAGAGTGCCAAAAAAGTTCCTTTCCAAATATAAAACAGGAAAATTACAAGTGTAGTAAAAACACTGAGTATTTTTTTTTCACAGAAACCATCATGAGACTTGAGGTGTGAGGTGAGGGCTGAGGACTATACTGTGCAAAGTCCAGCTCACACTGGCCTCACACCCAGAGCCACAGCTCCCCTGACCTCTGCACACAGCAGCCAAGTGCAAACTCTGCTCACAGTTTTGAACCGAGAGCATCCAGTCTGGTGGGAGGAGAGCCAGGCACAGACTGAGTGGACGGCACAGGTGCCCAGCAAGGCCTGGCTATGGGCACATGTTCCAGGCTAGCCAGTGTAAACCAGCCTTTACCAGCACCATAGCAGCTAGTGGACCAAGACTTGAAAATAAAACAGATATAATTAACCATGCTTATTAAATAAAAGCTGCAACAGGAGGGCCATGATTCTAAACTGAAGGGGGAGGTTTATCTTCCAGATGCACAAGTCCATCAACACTAGATACTTAGAAATCACACCTAGAGCACAGGCCGATGTGATGACCGGGCGTGCCAGACTGTGGCCTGGCACAGACAGAGCTCCCTGTCCACAAAGCTCGCTCTCCGTTACTTACCATGGACCTACAGTTCTAAAATCGGATGGACACACTGACCCAGGGCACCCAAGCCATTGGCCCAGATGCTGGACTCCACAGCCTCCATGTGCAGAGCTTGGCATGGCGGGCGGAGGGTGTCTTGCAGTAAGAACAGACGCCACAGCTCACTGGAGGATGAAGCCTGGCTGGTGTGGAGCCAGCCGTGGAGGGGGTCTCTGGGGCAGGGCTGGTGGGTATGGCGACACCAACTGTGCAGAGAATCCTTGCTGAGAGGGGAGGCCCACCCTGGGGGGCAGAGGTGGGTATGGAGAAGCCTGTCCTGAGCCCACGGCAGCAGTGAATGGGGTGGCTATGTGTCCTGCAGGCACCGAGGGTGGAGGTGGTGGGATGCGCCGAGGCACAACAGAAGGGAGCCCAGTGGCCTCCAGAGATGGGTAGGGCAGGGAGGTGGCAGTTGATGGCTCAGGCACCCTGGGTGGTACTGGGGCCCCGGCCTGTGGGAGTCTCTGTCCCTTCAGCACCAGCTCCTGGAGCTTCTCCACTTTCACCCGTCGCATGTGTGCTAGCTTCCGCTTGCTCTGGTAGACGTCAATGAAAGCATCCAGAGGAAGCTCTCCATCCAGAAACTTCTCTGCCATGTTCTACAAAAAGCAGGAGAAACGATTACAAGACAGGTCCACTATTAGGAAGAATGCTCCCTTCACAGTCCAGGCCAGGGAAGGAGGCTCCAGTTCCCTGCAGCACCCCTCCTCCTGGGAATATGCCTCGGTGACTGTCCTCTGCTGCAGGCTCAGACAGAGGTGTGCCTGGGCCTGATCATGCTGGCAGGAGCCATCACCAAGCAGAGTCCCAGGAAGATGAGGTGGGGGTCCCAGCTTCCAGAATCACAACAGATGGTAGGCCCGGCAAGGCCTTGCCTTCCAACGACACAGTCCTGAGCTCGCTACTCCAGAGATGGCTATTGCCCAGGCCCTGCCCTCTGATTTCCACCTGGCTGCACCCTGACCAATCACCCTGGACAGGGGCAGCAGCAGAGAATCCTGCTTGTGGCTATCAGGGCCTGCCAAAGCCTAACGGTTAATCAGACTAGCATAGCCTGACCTGGGCAACATGTGCCAGCCCTGACTCATTTCCTCCCCTGACAAGACTCTGGCTAGCCATGTCTGGAAGGCTCTGCAGTGACCAGCTGACTCACTAACCACAGGAGATGCTGCTCAGCCACTGGCACCAAGAGCCTGGCAGAGCAGCACGCACACCTCTGGGTCTGGGTCAGCACTGAACTGCGCCCTGCCCGCTGGGCCCCTGCCTAGCACATCTGCCCGCTTGCACTCAGACCCATGTGCTTGGGAAATGTCCCCTGTTGGTAGTGGAGGTGTGGGGCTCCCATGTTCTGGAGGAAACAGGTCCACTGACTGGGCAAGGTGACCCAGACACGTGCTGAGGTATTCCCATAAGGTCGTCTAGCCTTACCTCAGTGTCTTCCTCAATCTTGGCCCCTTCTGTTTGAAGAAGTGCTAACAGAGTCTCCAAGGAAGCGCTGTTTGACTGCTTATCTGGGAAAAGCAAAAAATACGATGCCATGAGGCAGGGCAACCCACAGGACACCTTCCAGTTTTCTTGTTGGAAAAAGGTTGTCCTCGAACTCAGAGACCTGCCTGCCTCTGCCCCCGACTCTCCCGTCACCGAAACAGTCACTGAAAGGCAACAGGAGCAGACTTTCTGGGATCTGACAGTAAAGCCTCAAATCCACCAAAGGGACGCAGGGACCGGTTCCAGGAAGCAGAGCGGGCCAGCTCCTGCCTGGATGGAGCAGCAAGACACCATCTGTCCATGGAGCTGGCTGCTTCCCATGTGTGACCACAACAGTGTAATCACATGGGCTTCCCCAGTACTGAGGGGTAAACAAGGACTGCACAAGTATGAGGCCGGTAGTCTGCCACTGAGCTCTGCCCGCAGCTCACCCACTCATACTGTACAATACAATCTCACTACACTCCCCCAGCTGCGGGCCGTTGTCAACATTCAAAGGACCATTTCCTACCTTTTCTCTTACCGGGTTCCATTTCTGAGTGCTAACTTAATCTAGCACATACTCAAGCCTTAGGGTCTTTGATTTTAAAGACATGAGGGTTGGAGAGAAGGCTCAGAGGCTAAGAGCAGCACTCCCTGCTCCTCCAGAGGGCCTGGGTTCCTTCCGTTCCCAGCACCCACATCAGGTAACATACATTCGCACAGACACTTGCATAAAAAAATCAATCTTAAAAACAAACACAATCTGAATAAAACCCAAGTACTACCAGGTCAGGCCAGAAAGACACCCCCAAAGGCTCTATCATGTCCACTCTCCCTTCTGCCTTCGAGGCTGGCCTTTCCATCAGATGATGCTGCCCTGGCTCTGCAGCTAGAGTGTGCTCCGTCTACCCGACTCTCACTCAGCATCATCCCCCTGCCCACAGACTAAATTCTAGATGTTATCTGAGATTCATTTCTTTTCAAACCCGCCACTGCACTGCCCTCACTCTGCAGATAGACACTTAGATGATTCTTCAACTTAATGATTGGACAAAAAACAAACAAAAACGAAAACAGCATTTGTCCTTATCTCCTCAGGGACAGAGTGGAAGAGAGTACCCTTCCACTGGGTACTGCCCAGGTGTCCGAGTCACAGAGTGTGCGGTGTGCAGCAGAGGCCTGGCAAAGGAGCTCTTCCGAGGAGTGCCCCACACCAGGGCCTGGTGTGTCTGGTCTTTTAATCTGCTCTTAGGTTCTGGTTGAGTGACTGTCAGTAACTTTACTGAAGTCAGAGACAGGGGACTAAAGCAAACAGCAGCTACCACCACTAAATTTCACAAAAGGAGGTGATTTTGGTTTTTTGGTTTCTTTAACTTTTGAGACAGGGTCTCACTATGTAGCCCTGGCTGTCCTAAAACTCAGAGATCCACCTGCCTCTATCTTCTGAGTGCTGGGATTAAAGGTGTGCACCACCACAACAGGTGTTTTAACATTTGTGTGTGTCTGCATGTATGTGTACCTATGTGTGGGTCTGCATGTATGTGCTGGTACCAGAAGACACCGAATCCCTTGGAGCTGGAATTACAGGAAGTTGTGAGCTGCCAGCTGTTGGTGCTGGGAACCAAACTCAGAACCTCTAGAAGAGCAGCAAATATTCTTAACCCCTGAGCCACCTCTCCAGTCCAGACAATGTTTCCTTTTTTTGTTTGTTTGTTTTTTGAGACAGCATTTCTCTGTGTCTTCTTCTGTGATTTCTGTCCTAAAAATCACTCTGTAGACAGGCTGGCCTTGAACTTACAGATAATTGTCTGCTTCTGCCTCCCCATTCTGAGATCAAAGGTTCACACACTGCCCAGCCTTTCTTCAACAATTTAGTCTCAAAAGATTGTCTGAGAAGTTACCTAGCTTGGTCTTCTTTATCTGATAGGCCTCAAAGAGAACCTGGAGTTCCTGGTATTTCTGGGTCAGGCGAGCTTTCTGCGCATCCAGTTGGGGCTGGTACAAAAGGTTTTCCTCTGCCAGGCTCCGGTTGCTAGCCAGTGTCATCTCTTTGTTAAGCTGAACCGTTTGCGTCTGCAAGAAACACACAGGTTGGTGAGACCCAGGGTGCTCAATTCACGGGCAAGTCCTGCGTGGTCCCTCCCGAATGCCACGCCCCCCACAAGTTCCACCCCACTCTCCCAGATGGCTCCAAGTGCTGGGCAGACACAGCCAAGCACTTGCCCCTCCGCCTTCTTGTGGGCGCTCTCCCCATTCACAAAAGGCAAGGCCTGCTTCCCTCCCCATGGGTTCAATGGCTGCACTGTGATTTGAATTCTATACAGCTGCCGCTGTGCTGGACTGTCCAGGGCAAGCTCCTGCCGCTGCAGAGGAAACGGGCCACTTTCATCAGAGGGGTCTAAGTTGGCAGGATGCCATCATCTGCTTCATCATCAGCCTCAGGTCAAAGGAGCCCAGCTGGGCCGAGAGAATTATGTTTGCAGTGACTGCTTCTTGCATCTTTCCCACGCCCACAACAGCCCCTGGGAAAGGGCTGGATGTGCCCAGCGAGGGCTCCTCTCCCTGACTCAAGGCTATCTGGCTGACGGATACTGAGAGCTGCCTGTGTGGACCTTGAGGTCTATGAAAGGACGAAGGACAAAGCTTGGCCACAGTCTGTTCAAAGAGAAAAGAGAAAAGCAAGAAACAAACACATCTGCCCTCTAGTTCCCTATCTCCTCACTCGTGACATGCTCCCTCTACACAGCCTGCCCACTGCGACCCTCACCCAGGCAACATGTCTGCATCCCTCCCAGCAGCTACCCCTCACCCAGGTGACATGTCTGCACCCCTCCCAGCAGCTACCCCTCACCCAGGTGACATGTCTGCACCCCTCCCAGCAGCTCTTCAGCCCCACCCGGCCATTTATCTTCCCTTTACTATTTTCTGCCGCCACGCCCAGGCTATTTTTGCTAGGACTTCCTTCCTCTCCGTGTTATCTAGTTATCTGCTCCCCACCTCCTACAGGTACGTGGCGGTGTTACCTCTAGACTCCCAGCACACTCACATGGGACACGCACAGCAATGACACACAAGAACTCCCAGAACCAAGGAAAAGACCTTGAATATCAGGCACCTGATCACCACGCAGAGAGCGTTTGCTCAGCAGACACAGAGGCAGCTGAGCTAGATCCTCCCACAGGCCCTAAAGACCACCTCCAAAATCAGAGAACACCAGTCACAAAGTCATTGACCCCCACCACAACTCAGCATTGTAAAACAAGAGCCAGCAGCATCCTGGAGGACAGTGGCATGGGGACACTTGATCTCTGCTACAGTGGAAGGCGGTACTTTAAGGAGGGCCCCGGGGAGCAGGTAGGGCTCCTGAGCCTCATCTGCCCCAGAGACACCCGGAGCTCTCTGTGGGCTTCATGTACTGATTGATGGCCACATGAGTCTTTCCTTCCATTGTTAAGCTGTTGGGAAGAACAAACAAAAATAAACCATGTACATTCACTCTGGCACTTCTTATGAAACTAAACATGGAAATATCATTTGACCCAGAAACTCTATTCCTGGGCATTCATCGAGGGAAACAAAAGCTCGTGTACACACACGTACACACACACGTACACACACACGTACACACACACACACACACACACACACACCTCTGCACTTGAATTTCCCAGTAGATTTGTTCAAAATAATCTAAAACTTGAAGCACGAAAACAGCCAGCTGCGTCACGTCCATGTCATGGAATGCTATTCAGCAATGAAAGGGGAGAGCACCCTCACACGCGGACAGAGAGCACCCTCACACGCGGACAGAGAGCACCCTCACACGCGGACAGAGAGCATCCTCACACGCGGACAGAGCACGCTCATACGGAAAACTCGAGTAAGACCCTGAGAGTCATAAGGAATGAAAAAAGCCAACCCTGAAGGGTTATGTATCCCATGATTCTATTGTGCAATAGTCTCAAATATCAAAATGAAGAGATGTGGGGTTTGTGATGGGGCAGGAGGGCTGTGAGCTGACAACCTCTGACTGGTAACAGAAATCTCTATTCTCTATCCTGCCGGAGTGGGGTCAATACCCTGGCTGTGAGAATGTATGTGGAAGAATCTTGCTGGAGTCTACTACTGGGGGATGAGATGAAGGACACAGCGGTTGTGTCTCATGTCTGACATTTGAATCTATGGTAATCCCCAAATCAAGATTGGTCATAAGCAGCTCCCACTGGTGCTGTCTCCTGAGTGGCAGGGGCCATGTTCAAGGCCAAGGTGAGGACAGGGCAGGGCTCCCAGGCCTGCTGCTCTGTACTGTTACTCTTTTTGTTTTGTGAGACAGGGTCTCACTATGTAGGCCAGGCTGGTCACAAACTGATGATTATCTTGCCTTGGTTTCCCAAGTATGAAGATGGAGACACCATGGCCCTACACAGTCATGTGGCTTGTTCATGTCAATACTGAACTGTAATTCTTCACCCCACAGCATTTGCTGAAAAAGCCACCACCCTCCAGGCCTAAGGTAGGCAGAGAAAGCTCACACCAGGAACACTCCTCAGGAAAGTGTCTTCCACCCTCTCTGCAAGGCCACTCTCGCCCCTTTCCCAGCAGCTGAGCACGCGGGGTCTGGAGTGGCACCTGTTCTTCATGCTCTTACTCCGAGGCTACCCTGACTATCCTAAACTCAGCCACGGTCACGGCACTCACTCTTTCACAGAAGAAATGTCTCTTCTTGCGCACCGTCTGTCACATCCCATCAAAATCCAAGCTGTTTGATGGTGTTTGGCACAACAGGTCCTAGAGCACAGGGACCACTCAGTGAAATCTGCTGATCCACCAGTGTGCACCCTTACACAACAGACCAGAAATCATCTGAGCCCAACTCTCAATCCCAGAACAAGGCTGGGATCCAGTGTGCTTGCTGGTTAACCGTGTGCAAGGCCCTGGTTTCATTTCTACCATCGAACAGTGCGAAGGTAACAAAATATGGAGCAGGAAAAAGTGAGCTGTTGTCAAGGGACGTAGAGCATTGTGTGCCCAGCGAGCTCTCTAAGAATGTCACTTGAGTCTAAGCCTATCTGGGGGCACATAAGGTCACATACTGTGGGTAGTTTCCAAAGCAGAATGTCCCTAGAAGTTCTTAGCAGAAGCAACACAGCGAGCACGGGGTCGTGAGGCAGGCGTGGGAAAGGTGACATTCAAGCACTTGCCTCCGCCATTAAATGGCAGCAGAGCACCTGCCTATCATGCATTAAGCTCTGGGCACACACACGCCCTAAACCCAGACCAACCACCGACTGTCGGGGGCCCAGGCAAAGACACCTTCCCAGACTCTCAGGGGACCCACACACGGCTAAACTGAGATGCACCACTTCAGTTCCTCTATAAAATGCAAATGCAAAAGCCTCTTGTTCCCACAGGGCACCGTCAGGACCACTTGCCCTACACAGCACAAAGTCCCAGAGAACACAAGGAAGCCTGAGCAAAAAGCAAGGCGGTCACCTGACAGGACTCACACCAAAGCGCCCAGCAATAAAGCAGCCAAACTCTCAATGATGACAGCTGTTAAACTGGCTGCATTTTTTATATACCCCTTGGGCCAGCAGATGTTTTTTTATGTGAACAAATGACAGCAAATCCTAAATGGCCACCCAGAGAAGGTCCCCAACCTCCAGGAGAGCAATGGCAACAAGGACAAGGGTCGGGAATGCTGTGGGCCGGCGAACTTTTTCTTAGCTTTTGTAACTTTGGCAGAGACAGGACGGGATGGCAGGACCAGGGAAGATCAGCGAGCCACCTTGGCCCAGTCATAGATCTGAGAATACAGAGGGACGTCCACTTTAACCAATGTCAGGCTTAAAGAGAATCCAAGTTGTTCACACCCTCGTCTTTGTGACAGCAGCAGCACGACACATGCAGACAGGCCGGCAGGGGCAGGACCCCTTGATCTTTCCCACGGTCCATCCTTTTTCTTAACCCTAAGAAATCTTTTCAGGAAACCATTTCCGTGGTGAAGAACCATTTCTGTAAATGTTCTCGGTTTCACTTCAGCTTCCTCCTCCAGCAAAATGAACTGTGCGGTGTGTGACATGTTTATCAGGGCCCCATTTGCATGGCTACTTCTGCCCATGAGCTAGAGGAAGGCTGTCTAGGACATTAGTCCCGAGTCAGTTAACACAGCCACCCTGGCCAGAGGGGGGGATGGGGGGATGGGATGGGATGATCATTCACTTTCAAACCCTTTCTACTCTGAACTACCACTTGGCTTTTTTAATCACTCTACTCATCTTAACAGTCATACAACCCTACAAAGAAAAAGTCACCCGCTTACAATAAACACACACAAACAAAACTCCACCTTTCTGATGTCAATGCAAACAAACAGAAGGCAGACACCCTGGGAAAATAAAGTGCCTCCCTTTCAAAATGGGGGGCAGTGGCAGCTGGAGAGATAGTCCATCAGGTATGAGCCTGAGGACTGGATTCAGATCCCTCGTGCCCATATAGGAGCCAGGTGTGTCTCCAGTGCTGGGGGCGGGGGGGGGGGGAAGGCAGGCTGACCCTGGAGCTCACTGGCCAACTAGGCCAGCCAGATTAGCCAATAGGTGAGCTCCACATTCAATGAGAGATCGTGTCTCAAAAGATAAGAGAGAGCACTGATTGTTGGCTTCCACCAGTGCGCGCAGACACAGCAGACACAGACACAGACACACACACAGACACACACAGACACACACACACACACACAAACTGTCTGAGGTGAGGAGATCCGTGAGGAAATGAACCCCGCAAGAAGAAAACAGATAAGCTCCCTGTGCCCATGCAAGGCTCACAGAGATGTGAGACCCTGAAGCCCTGCTGGCTAGGGCCAGGTCAGAAGCTTGAGTTTCCAGTGATACTTGTCACTGGCCAAAGATGGATGCCCCTGTAGTAAGGAGGAGAGGGCTGCGTTCTGGCGCCCGGTTAGCTTATGCCCGAAATAATTACACAGAAACTGTATTCATTGAAATACTGCCTGGCCCATTATCTCTAGCCCCTTATTAGCTAACTCTCACATATTATTTTAGCCCATTTCCATTAATGTGTATCAGCACTTGAGTTGTGGCTTACTGGCATGAGTCTAACCAGTGTCCATCTTGGGCCGGAGAAGCATGGCATCTGCCATACTACCTTCTCTCTCCCAGCCTTTGTTCTGTCTACTCTGCCCACCTAAGGGCTGCCCTATCAAAAGGCCAAGGCAGTCTCTTTATTTAACCAATGAAAGCAACAGAAATACAGAAGGACCTCCAACGTTGCAGAGGGCAGCCAGCTGTTTCTGTCATTTCTCACATATTTTGGAAGTAGTTTGCTTGCACTTCCTGCTTATTCAGTTAATATTATTTCCTTCTCAGGTCTCTGAGGGAGTTGAAGACTAGAGAGTTATAGTTTTCCTTGTTTACGAGACGCAGAAAGCAAGTTATGATAGAAAGTAAATTAGGTGCAAGACTTCGGATTCACAAGATAGGATATGGAGTATTTTCTCTGAATTTTTCAAATGCAAATGGACTAGACATTATTGATGCATTTATTGCCTATGTATTGTATTTGTTGTATATAGTTTTTCTTATATTAGTTACAGCCTTTTTATTTTAGACAAAAAGGGTAAATGTAGTGATATTTCATTTGTATTTTAATAAATAAAGTTTGAAGATTAGAGAGTAAAACAGGCGCACTGATCAGCCATACAGAGCAAGCAGTGGTGGCACACACCTTTAATCCCAGTAGCCACACTAGTTTGCCATAGAAACTGGGTGGTAGTGGTGCATTCCTTTAATCCCCGCACTAGAGAGGAATATAAAACGGGAGGAGACAGGTCTAAGCCAACCAGGTCTGGCTCCCTTGCCTATAACTGTCTTCCTAAATGCTAAGGCAGACGAGTCTGTCCCGATTTCCTAACTTTTTTGGGGGGGAGGGGGCAGATTTCGAGACAGGGTTTCTCTGTAGCTTTGGAGCCTATCCTGGAACTTGCTCTGTAGACCAGGCTGGCCTTGAACTCACAGAGAACTGCCTGCTTCTTAACTGTGCTAGGATTAAAGGCGTGTGCCTCTACCACCCAAACTGTCTTCTTCATGGGAAACCAGTCCTGGCAGTCTCTGATTCCCTCTGTACACACAAGACGACCTCAGCATGACAAACCAAATGGCACCGCTGAACTACGTGAGCAAATACGAACAAATGAACGGAAAAATCTCTTTTGGTTTTTCGAGACAGGGTTTCTCTGTGTAGCTGAAACTCGCTCTGCAGACCAGGCTGGTCTTGAACTCAGAGATCTGTCAGCCTCTGCCTCCAGAGTGCTGGGATTAAAGGTGTGTGCTGCCACCAGTCGGCTTGGAAATTCTTAACAGTACTGAAAGTCACTTGATGCAAGTCCAGTGACTTGAAGGTCACAACCTGAGTGGCCTCTGACCACTTTCTACAGGCCTAGTGTATGTACAAGGTGTGCAATCTTGCTGTATTTAACACACAAACACGTTACTGGGCAGTAAGCAGAAATCTGACAGAAAAGACACTTTCCACCAGATTTGTTCATGTGACTCCTAGGTCCCCACTGTCCTGCCCACCCATCTATGCTCTTTTCTATTGACATAATTGTGACCACAACCCACTACAGCTGAAGGAGCTGGCTCAGCAAGAAGTGAAAGGCAAGACCGATAATGTTTTCCTGGATTCTTCCAGGGACACAGGTACGCCATGCCAGAGACACAGGAACGCCATGCCAGGCTTTTGGCCCCTGGACTGTGCCACAGACATTCCTGCTGTGAGACTACAGTGCTGTGGTGTGGTGTGGCTTACAGCAGCCACAGGGCACTAGCCCAGTGCTGGCATCTGCTGTCCGCGAGGTGTACCCTCAAGCCTGCTCTGTTCCTCGAAGTCACCAAAGATGGAAGGAGTCACAGCAGGTCAACCAGGCCCTCTCCCTCATGCTGTCCTTCCTCCCAAACTTGTTCCCAGCACTCCCCTTTCCCATGGGGACCCCTCCACCCATGTGCCTGTGTCCCTGCTTTCCTATGCAGTCACCCATCTGATGAGGACACTCAGCCCCTTCTAAAGAGAACTATAAGCCCTGTGTGGTGTGTCCTGTATGATCCCGACATTCCAGATACAGGAGGATAGCTGCAAGTTCAAAGCCAGCCAGAGCTACAAAGCTAGACCCTGTCTTTAAAGCAGCAAAACTAAAAAGCACAGAAGCACACTCGTGCAGCACAGCAACACACACACTCACATGCATGCACACACAGGCACACGCATACACACATACAGAAGGGTGGAGTCTCTTAATTGTCTACATAGTTTTGATGACATTATAGACGACCGTTAGCTTGTTATCACAGCATTTGGAGACCACCCGTCAGCCGGCTTTGCCACAGCAACCAGCACAGCTAGAAATAAAGGGAAAGAGTAAAATCATGACGACTGCCAAGACAAACCCCACCACACCAGACACTTCAGACACGAGGGGCTTGGTGAGCCCTCGCCAGCTGAGAGTCACCCCTCCCCACTTACAAGGCTCAGCGGGCGTGTGAGAGCCGAGGCACCATGACAGCCCTGAGTCCACTGTAATTTTCCCATTTATTTAAAAAACCAGAAGTTTCACAGGGCCCCAGCCATGAGCAAAGAGCAACACTGAGAGGAGAATCAGCCTCCTACAGGGCGACACCCTTGCTGGTCGCCTTTCAGAGCTGTCAATTTGAGAAGGGGGAACATGGGAAGGATTGGAGGGAGGGTGGAAGGGAGGGGAAAGTGTATTTTAAAGAAACACAAGCAGTTGTTCATCCTGGTCAGTCACAACATGTTCTAACACAGTCACTGGTCATTCATTCATTAGTTCATTCTCTCGTTCGTTCCAGAGGCAAAGAGGATGCCCATCTAAGAGCTGACAATGATCTGGGAGCAGTCCAGACCTCCAGGGTCTCGTGATCAAGATCATCCGTGTGCATAAGGAACCGCCCAGATCCAGGCATGCATCCTGCCACTAGCAGTGTGGGCCTTCCTTCATGCAAGAGCGCAGTGCCCAAGTGAAAGCCTTGGAATATGTGACCATGGAGATTTCACTGTGCTCACATCTCAGCACGTGCTAACATCTGGGTTCTGGGCCCTGCTGTGATGCTGGTGGAGGTTTTGGTTAGGTGTATTTTCTGCACAGCTTTGCCAGGAACAAATGGAGACGTAACGTTCACTACCATCCCCTTCCAAGTTCTAACAGCCACCTGGTATCCACCCCCACTCCAGTCTAACTGTTTTATGTCCATGTGCAAAGCAGCGACAGGATGACACAAGCACGTGTAAGCCTATTCCAGGTCTTATCAACATTTCGGCCCCTTTTCTTTCATGTAAAGGGCTGGACACTGAACCAGCGTCTTGCCCATACTGGAGGACCCATCTACACTGGGTCACCCACAGCTTTTACCTTTAAGGTATTTTAAAGCAGCACCCTGTCATTCATCCTTAAAAATGTGGTGGGTGCTGGGTGTGGTGGCACACGCCCATAGGCCTAGCACTCAGGAAACATGGTAAGCAAGAACTCTGTAGCCCTAACTACAACGCCACAATCACTCTCTAAAACCGACGATTCAACATCATTCATCACCTACAAGTCTTGGCTGAATTCTGTAGAACTTTTTGCCTTACTTGATCACGTGAAACACAACTTACATAGGAACAACATGGTCTTTTCCTACCCTTTCACCTTTTGAAAACCAACTTTTGAACTAGATGTAGTGGCTTATACCTGTTATCCCAGCACTCGGAGGCTGAGACAGGAGGATGGCTGAGAATCTGTTGCTGGATTATGGTGTAAAGCTTTTTTGTTTTCCGAGACAGGATTTCTGTGTAGCCCTAGCTGTCCTGGAACTCACTCTGTAGACCAGGTTGGCCTCGATCTCAGAGATCCGCCTGCCTCTGCTGGGATTAAAGGCCTGCGCCACCATGGCCCCCAGGCCAGTGCAAGGCTCTTGTTGTCTCAAAAGACCAGAAGAAACAAAACCAAACAAATGAAACCAACTTCTGGGAGGGAGTTAGCCTCTGTATAAAACCCTAAAACTGTCCAATTAATTAGCAAGGTCATCGTCAGATGACACCTCCTCATCTGACCTTGGCCACTTCTGAGAAATTTAAAGCTCTCTGTAACACGATGACAAGAGCCAAGCCTGAGCTCATTGCAGGCCTGAGCAGGCAATAGAGAAAGCCTGTGTCAAGTGCACGTGCTCTGCAGGTTAGCTGTAACTCCTTCACCAGGCTCCTCTGACTACCTCAGCTATCCATCTGAATGCCAGTCACCCAGTCACGGGGCCTGACGGCGTGGGTTTCTCTTCAACTGTATGTCCATGTGTGGGTACGAGTGAGAGTTGATGCTGGAGCATGAGTGAGAGTTGATGCTGGAGCATGGGCCAAACTCAGGCCTTCTGCAGGAACTGTGTGTGCTCTTAACTGCAGAGTCATCTTTCCAGCCACATGAGGCTATTATTTCTATATTACATATGTGAGTGTGTGCACGCGTGTGCACATGAGTGAAGTCAGAAGACAACTAATGAGAGTTGGTTCTCCGCGTCTATCAGCAAACTCAGGTGGTCATAATTGGAGACAGTCACTTTACCCTCTGAGAGACCGAGCTGGCCCTGTAGAAAGCTCAACTTCATCTCCCGTTCAGAGAGTTAAGCTACCCAATGACAGATGCCCGCCCGCACTGACTTTGGGTTTTGAGGAGGCCTGTGACCTGACCTAGTCCCCACGGGTCTGCTGCAGCAGTCTGAGAGCCATGTCAACACACATTTCCCTTTCTTCACTCAGAAGGCCCTAGCAGAGTCAGGCTGCTCAGCACAGTGACAAAGGGAGCTCTGCCGGCACAGAAACACAGTGGAAGAGCTGCAGAACATGGTGAGACTGTCCCGGGGCTGTGTGAAACCAGCCCCAAGACACAGCCCTTCAGGAAGGAACTCACCAGCTGCTTGTCACAAGCTCCACCAACTTGGCTGAGAACCAAGGGTTTCTGGGTGGTGGTGGCACACGCCTTTAATCCCAGCACTCAGGAGGCAGAGGCCGGTGGATATCTGTGAGTTCGAGGTCCACATAGTGAATTCCAGTACAGTTAGAGCTACATAGTAAAACCCTGTCTCAAAAAAGAAAAAACCACATTGAAGAACCAGAGATTTCCAATCACATTTTTTTTTTTGTTGTTTTGCTTTTTGTTTTGGTTGTTTGAGACAGGGTTTCTCTGTGTAGCTTTGGAGCCTGTCCTGGAACTCGTCCTGTAGACCAGGCTGGCCTCGAACTCATAAAGATCCACCTACCTCTGCCTCCCGAGTGCTGGGATTAAAGGTCTGCACTATCACTGCCTGGCTACACTTTTCTTTTTTAAGACATCAAATACCTTCTTGCTGGGATGGAAGCTGCTTTCTCAGAAAGGAGCAGCCAATGACCACTAAATTCAGTCTCCTGTCCATCCACATGGGGCTGGCATTGTGACTAAAAGTTAGGAAGCTACTGACTTGAAGAACAAGAGCTCACAGAAATGCAAATGTTGAGGCTTGGAAATAATCGGACCAGTACCAGAGAAGAAATAAAGTCGACTCTGGGTCACAGTTTGTCAGTGCCCTCGTTCTGGCAGGACAACATACCAGGGCTTGGCATTTCCTGGAAGGCTGATTTCCTAATATTCAGATAAAAATAAGCAAGCCCTTGAGACTTGGATTACGTGGGTACAGTGTGAGGAACAATGAAATGTGACAGGCCTGAGTGGCTGATAGTGGTTCCGCTTTGAGATGTGACCTGACTGGAGCACCTGCTTTATGGTAACTCTGACCCTGTGCGGAGGCAGGAAGGAAGGAACGAGAACAGAGGACAGGAAGGCAGGATGTACCACCCACACTGATTATGATGCTACCTCCCCTTGCCCCTGGTGTCTCCTAAAATGTGTGTGTGTGTGTGTCTCTCTCTCGCACGCACGCGCTTTCCCAGACCACTAAATCCCAACTTCTGCTGCTAAGCCTAGGAATTCTGTACATAATCAGAATCAGTTAGCTGTTAGTTATTTAGGCATCATGGTTAGAGCACTGTCATAAACATCTCGGCTGTTTGCTTTCTTTGAGGTGGCTCTCACTATGTAGTCCAGTGGTCTCATACTCCTAACCCTCCCTTCCTCCGCCTCAGGAGCACTGGATAACAGGTGTGTACTGGCTAACCATTTTAAAGGCAGGAATGCACCCTTTCTTCCCCCCACTTACGACAAAGGTCTTTCTTTGTATGTGTACAGGTGCACGCATGTGTGCACAAGTGTGTGGAAACCAGAGGACATGTTAGGAGTTAATTCTTCAAGGGCCATCCACTTTTGACTTACTTTTACACAAGGTTTCTCATGGGATACCCAGTGCCTTGCCAGCATACTACATGCCACACTTTAGGAGTTTGGGTTTTACACATGGCTTCTGGGGACAGAACGCAGCTCTTCAAACACTACCGGGAGCCGTCTCCCTAGCTCTCAAGGTCTTTTCATGAAACAAAGGTTCCACTTTCTTTTTTTTTTAATCTATCTATCTACTTATTTTTTATTGATTTTTATTGAGGTCTACATTTTTCTCTGCTCCCCTCCCTGCTTCTCCCCTCCCCCCTTCAAGCCTCCCCCAAGGTCCCCATGCTCCCAATTTACTCAGGAGATCTTGTCTTTTTCTGCTTTCTACTTCCCATGTAGATTAGATCTATGTAAGTCTCTCTTAGTGTCCTCATTGTTGTCTAAATTCTCTGGGATTGTGGTTTGTAGGCTGGGGTTCCACTTTCAAAGATTTATTTATTTGGTATGTATGTGCACCACATGCATGCCTAGTGCCCAGAGAGGCCAGGATCCCCTGGAACTTGAGTTACAGATGGTTGTGAGCTGTCACGTGGGTGCTTCAAACTGAACCCAGGTCTTCTACGAGAGAAGTGAGTGCTCTGGCTCAGAGCAATGCATCTCTCCAGCCTCCACTTCCTTTATACACGGTCTCATCCTTCCATGGAGCAATGCATCTCTCCAGCCTCCACTTCCTTTATACACAGTCTCATCCTTCCACGGAACAATGCATCTCTCCAGCCTCCACTTCCTTTATACACGGTCTCATCCTTCCACAGAGCAATGCATCTCTCCAGCCTCCACCTCCTTTATACACGGTCTCATCCTTCCATGGAGCAATGCATCTCTCCAGCCTCCACTTCCTTTATACATGGTCTCATCCTTCCACAGAGCAATGCATCTCTCCAGCCTCCACCTCCTTTATACACGGTCTCATCCTTCCACGGAACAATGCATCTCTCCAGCCTCCACTTCCTTTATACATGGTCTCATCCTTCCACGGAACAATGCATCTCTCCAGCCTCCACTTCCTTTATACATGGTCTCATCCTTCCACGGAACAATGCATCTCTCCAGCCTCCACTTCCTTTTTACATGGTCTCATCCTTCCACGGAGCAAACTCAAGCACCGGACAAGCACCACGAAAGCAGAATCCTGGAATTCTTTGATTTGTTCTCGGTATAATACTCACCTCAATCAACAGTGAGGTTCTGGTTTTTTGTTTTGTTTTCCTGGTAAAATACTTTGTATCCGTACTTTCTAAAGCACACTGTTTGGTCTTCATGGAAGCTGCCCTTTCTCCTTACACTCACAGTTCATCAGTGGGAGAGTTCTGCAGAATTACTAAGCAAATAAACCCGGAACAGAGAGGTCTGGCAGCAAACACAGTTGGCCCTTGGTTAGCATGGCTGCTCTGAGAGCGGCAGAAACACCAGGCTCACCATGAGGAGCAAAGGGTGTCACTTTTTTTTAAAAGCGTAACAGAACATTTAATTCCATATTTAATTCACATCGACCATCAGACACTGTGATATTGGCCACTTCCGCTGATTGGCAGGAGGCTCTCCCACCACTGGCTCCCACGGCTTCCACTGCAGCATCTTCCTTGCCAGACTTAGTTCATTTTCAGCCTGAAGAATCACTCTTCTACCTGACAAATCACCCTGAAGCCGGGCGGTGGTGGCGCACGCCTTTAATCCCAGCACTCGGGAGGCAGAGGCAGGTGGATCTCTGTGAGTTCGAGGCCAGTCTGGTCTACAAGAGCCAGTTCCAGGACAGGCTCCAAAGCTACAGAGAAACTCTGTCTCAAAAACAACAACAACAACAAAAAGAATCACCCTGAAGCAAGTTTTCTCTTTTTTTAACATCTGGTTCCTCCTTGATCATATCCAGCTTCTCACTGGCCATCTGCTCTGTGCATTTCTATAGGCTACATGTTTGGGGAACTGCTTCAGAACATCAAGAATCTTTGTATACAGTATTGTTAGCCTCTCATGTGGAGTGTTACACCAGGCCAGTGGTCTTCTTCAGCACACCCGCCATCACAGCATCCCAAGGCTGTCACTTTTTAATTTATGTAGGTTTTTTGAGACAGGGTTTCTCTGTAGCTTTGGAGCCTGTCCTGGAACTAGCTCTTGTAGACCAGGCTGGCCTCGAACTCACAGAGATCCACCTGCCTCTGCCTCTCAAGTACCGGGCTTAAAGGCGTGCACCACCACATCTGCTTCTATTTATTTATTTTTCTAAGTGAGGTGTCACTGCACTGCTGTCTTAACTTCTGAGCTGAAGTGATCTTCCTGCATCAGCCTCCTATATAGTTAGGGTGATAGGCACACGCTACCATGCCTGGCTCAGTCCTTTTAGAATACTTAATCGCACGCATGCTGGTGAGCAAACTAGAAATACAAATGGGCACATCACGTGGCATGAGACATGCCATGGGGATTTGCACGAGGCGAAATATGCACATGGTCCGAGGACAACTTGCGGGACTTAATTCTCTTCTATGCCATGTGGGTTCTGGGAATCAAATTCAGGTTGTCAACCACTGTTACCCATCTCACTGGTCCCTCAGTCACTTTTGCTGATGGCAAAGAGATGTGGAATTGCTGGGACAGTTAGTGAAGTGGAAAGATCTCAACCTGTAGCTTCTGTGGTGGTTTTGTTTGTTTTGTTGATTTTCGAGACAGAGTCTCTCTGTGTAACCCTGGCTGTCCTGAAACTCACTATGTAGACCAGGCTGGCCTTAAGCTCACAGAGATCCCCCTGCCTCTGCCTCCTGAGTGCTGGGATTAAAGGCATGTGCCACCACTGCTGGGCTACTTCTGTGGTAATTTAAAAATAAAGACTCTCCTCTCTCCAGTCCACCCTCTAAAAAACTTCAGCTTAGCTGGGCGGTGGTGGTGCAAGCCTTTAATCCCAGCACTCGGGAGGCAGAGGCAGGCGGATCTTTGTGAGTTCGAGACCAGCCTGGTCTACAAGAGCTAGTTCCAGGACAGGCTCCAAAGCTACAGAGAAACCCTGTCTTGAAAAAACAAAAAAATTCAGCTTACTAAAATTCCTAACGTAATGATCTGTCTCTTTAAGAGACAAGCCACGCCCACTCCCTCCCCCATCTGCTGAGGCAAGCTGATCTTAAGCTTCCAGCCTGAGTTCTCTCTTTTCCGGCTTCTTCTTGGAGAGGCAGCTTCTGCCTCTCTCCCCACTTCTCCCCTTCCCCCACTTCTGTCTCTCTTCTCTCTCTCTCTCTCCCCCTCTTCTCCCCTTTTTCCTTCCCCTCCATAACCCACCTAATAAATATCCAACTCTACTCTGTATGGTGTGCCTATCTCTGAGTTTCCCACCCGCTGCCTGCCCAGGGACCAGCCAGCCGCCACATGGCTGGAGACCAGCCACCTTCGTTTGGGGACCTGCCACGTGGTCTCGACCCCGCAACAAGCTGCTGGGGGCTCACAGCAAACCCATTTCACCTAAACCCCAACTTTTTCATTTTTTCCTCTTTGTGGGGGATAGATCTCCCCATGTTGCCCAGAGTGGTCTTAAATTCATAGGCTCAAGTGACCCTCCTTTCTCAGCCCCTCCAGTGGCTGGAACTAAGAGGCATGCCACGGCTCACCCTGGAACCTGGGTTTTCTTAGTGGTTTCTGTTCAGGACCAACCACCAAAGAACCCAGGTCTTGGTTTTCTATTTCCTCTTACCCCAACTTCAAGAGATTCATGTGGGGACCGTTTTAGCTTAGTCTCTGTTTGGATGAAGGCTTCATTCTAGCCCCTGGCATCCCAAAGAGTCTGGAATGTTCAGTTGGAGACTCTACTCCAAGCCCCCTCCCCCTGGAACTGCCTCAGTCCAGACTCTGCCCCTGAGAAAGCCTGTCAAATGACACCGCCTCCCCAGAGATGCTCAAGACCACACCTACAGGGTATTTAAACTTAACAAACACGTGTTCTCCTCAACTTCCCCTGGGGCCATCCAGGAATGCTGTGCTCAGAATAAACCTGGATTTATTATTACACCAGCAGCGGCGGCAGATTCCCATTAACCAGGAATTAAACTTAATAGTCTCTATAAAGCGCAAATAAGAACACTGCCTCTCCTCCTAGGTTATGCTGATTAAGACTGCCTGTGGATGACTTTGCTCTTTATGTATTTTGACGTGACCTTTCTAACCCTGACTCCGAATTCTGTTTAATGAACTTTACTCTCATGACTTTGATTACCCACTCTCACTTCAGTATAAATGAGAAAATCCTATTCTAATCAAGAGTTTGGGGTTTTTCCCTTTTTGTAGGTGGTTTAAAGAAGAGTCAAAAGAGAAACTATTGCTCTCAAGATTAGTCTACATAAGTTTCTTAACAAAAATCTAGTTATTTCATATAGAGAACCAGATGCCTAAGGCTGTCCTGACTTTCCGTAGCTATAACAGAACACCCAAATTAATCAGCTTATAGAGTGCTTTGTTTTAGCTGTTCACACTTGTGTGTTTCTAGGCCCTAACAGGGCCTACCCATTGCCTTCGAGGTGGAGGACCAGATGGCACTGTCAGGGAGCAGGGGGGGGTGAGGGTGGGGAAACAACACACAAAAAACTACCTCGAGGTCAGGAAACAGGAACCCACCAGTACCATCATACCCTCAATGACTTAAAGACAATAGTGTTCTTAACAACTGAGCCATCACCTAAGTCCCAAGGCTAACCCATTGTAAAGAAAAAAAAAAGCTAAATGCCACTTAACAGAATTCAAAGATGTGTTAATTACAAAATTTATGACAGGGGAAGGGGGCCATCTGAATATCCAGGAATACATAAAATAGGAAAAAGACATAAGAGATGTCAAGTAGCCATTTAAAATCATGCTGTGGGGACTGGTGGTAGCATGCCTGATGGCCTCACTGGCCATCCCTGGACCCCCACAGACCAGACAGAACAGCTGGTGAAGATGTGCCCTAGCCTGTTTGTCATTAAGCGTTTGATGGGCTGGATCAGAAAGAACAAACACAAGCTACTTCCCTCCTGAGACAGAGCACAAACTCACATGGCCTTCCTTCACGCCACAGAACTCATCAGTGACACCCTGCCATCTACTGTGCTCCACGGATGTCCCAGGGCCCTTGGAACAACAGCAGATGGCATCTGTCCCACAGGAGGCCCCAGGAATCTACTATGGTCAGGAAATCAGAATACTGCACATAGGTGCACAGCCTCCAGATCTCACATCCTCCTAACACCCCCCCCCAGCCAAAATGAACAAAGCAGCCCCTCCCCAGACCATTAACCACCATTTCCCCAACTCTATTTGCTGAGAGCTGTGTAATCACCATCAAGAATTAAGATTCCAGGAATTAATGCCTGAGGGGAAATGTTTGTCTGCTCCAGCCGCACACTGCTGTGTTGACTACAGAAGGCCTTTTCAGTTCACTTATTATCAGGTACTGGAAAGCTTATACAGTCAATTATTTCATCCTCAGAATAACTAAACAGGATTCCCTTTTTCTTTGTCTTTCTCAGGCTGGAAGCAATCTCCCTATATAGCTGAGGATTATCTTGAATGCCTGATCCTCCTGTCTCCAAGCTTCTAAGTGCCAGGACCACACAGAGCCTCCACACTCTGTATCTGGTGCTGGGGATTAAATGCACACATCTGAACTACTCCCTTTCTTTTGTTAAATAAAAGGTCTCAACTATGTCACCCTGTCTAGCCTTAATTCCCGTCCCTACCTGAGCTTCCCACAGATGGGGTAACAGGCAGATGCCATGGCCCCAATTTAGGATGCTATTGTTGATACTACCCCCATGTTGACAGTGGGGAAGCTAGCATTGGGGAAACTTGCCCCAAAGTTTTCTTGTACCCCAAATCTTGTCTTAGTCTACCCCTTCCTACCTCACATGGCAGCTACACCTGTAGTCCTAACATTCCTGAAGTTGAGGCAGGAAGGACACCTGTTTGAGGCCGGCCTGGGCTACATAGCAAGATGCTGTCATCTTCCCCATCGCCACCAAAAGCAAATACATACATATATACATATAGTTGACTTTCCGCTTTTTGTAGTTTTTATAACTTATGCTGCCTTTTTTCCTGCCATTTTCTTGCTGAACACACACACACACACACACACACACCTATTAGCTTTCCACTATATCCCTCTATAATGTGTGACTGACAGACACACAATACTATTATTCCATCTGGGCAAAACAAGCCCCAGTTGGCTCTGCTGGGAATGCAGTCTCTGGACCCAAAGTCCACTATTTTGGCAGCTCAAGGTTCAATTTTATCTTTCAGCCTCCTAACTGATCTCCACACTCCCTAACCTTACTCCCTCTAGTTCATCCCCCCACACACTCCCGCGTGCACCCCAGAATCATCTACATGAATGTCAAGGGCAGCCAGCTGTGACACTCCCTGGCTGGAACCCTGTAGCGGCTCTCTAGAGGATCAGGCCAAGCTCCTTACCCTGGCGGCCTATAAGGCCATCTGCTGCTGCCTGCCTCTCTAGCCACATTAGTACCTCACTGTGCTGGCCTTTCCCGGCAGCCTTTGCTCCTGCTGTCCACCCCCAGGCCCTAGAGCCCACTCCCTTATTACCTGGTTAACTCTGCCTCAACCTCTGAATTACAGCTCGTGAGTCACAGGTCCTCCAGGAAGCACTCTCTGTTGACCTTCCCCCATGCCCCAAAGGCTTCCTGGGTTTCCCCTGGCCAGGGTGTGCTAGGTTCCAGTACTTCTTGGATTTAGCTTCCTGTAGCCCAGTATGATACTAGAAGATGAGAACCTGGGGCTGAGGGTCCAGTTTGATGGTGGAGCACCTGGCTCCCACGTGGAAGGCACTGGGCTCTATCCCTGGCCCCACAAGAAAGAAAAAGGAAGAAAGAGAAAACCGTGGCTTTTCTAGTTTCATATCCACAGCAGAGCACACAACAGGCTCCCCACAAAGGCTGAGTAAATGAATAAACCTCCTTGAACTCAGCGATGTCCACACGAATAAAATTGGCTGTCTGTAGGCAAACATTAATTGGCACCCACTGTGTCCCTCCACCATGCTGGTCACTGGGCTGCAAACATGAATAAAATTTCAAGAGGCCGTTCGTTAATCCTTGCAGATAACAAAAGCTTTGATCTAAAAGAATTATGTGGCCAGCCAGATGGCTTAGCATGTAAACATGACAGCAACCTGACGTTGACCGCTGGGACCCACTAGCTGTCCTCTGACCTCCACACAGGCACACATATAACTGAAATGCACAATGTTTTAAGAAAGAAAGAAGTCGGGCTGGAGAGATGGCTCAGAGGTTAAGAGCATTGCCTGTTCTTCCAAAGGTCCTGAGTTCAGTTCCCAGCAATGACATGGTGGCTCACAACCATCTGTAATGAGGTCTGGTGCCCTCTTTCTGGCCTGCAGGCATACATGCAGACAAAATATTGTATACATAATAAATAAATAATTAAAAAAAAAAAAGAAAAGAAAGAAGTATCAGGGATGGTGGTGCACGCCTTTAGTCTCAGCACTCAGGAGGCCGAGGCAGGAATGGGAGTTTGGGACCAGACTGCCTATGGGCGGTGGTGGCACACACCTTTAATCTCAGCACTCAGGAGGCAGAGGCAGGTGGATCTCTATGAGTTAGAGGCCAGCCTGGTCTACAGAGCTAGTTCCAGGACAGGCTCCAAAGCTACAGAGAAACCCTGTCTCAAAACAAAAAACAAAAGAAAAAAATCAAAAAACAACAACAACAAAAAGGACCTCAAAGTCAGCTCAAGACACCCCAAGACCAAGTTCTTAGCACAAAGGAGATTTATTTGCCCAGAGGGACAAAGAGCATGGAATAAGAGACAAAGACACAGAGGAACAAGGAGATGGGAGAAGGGAGGGTATATTTGCCCAAGTGACAAAGGACTCTGAACAGAGGAAACTTGGCAGTTTATAAAGGAAAAAGGGGAACACCCCTGCTAGGATGAAGTGTTTAAGTTAATTAGGGTATGTTAAGTTAAATAGGCATATTAATTAGGGTAGCCAAAGGGGGCCTGTTTTTTTTTTTTTTGTTTTGTTTTGTTTTGTTTTTCCAAGACAGGGTTTCTCTCTGTAGCTTTGGAGCCTGTCCTGGAACTAGCTCTTGTAGACCAGGCTGGTCTCGAACTTACAGAGATCCGCCTGCCTGTCTCCCAAATGCTGGGATTAAAGACGCGAGCCACCATCGCCAGGCTCAAAGGGGGGTTTTCACTGCTGGACTTCAACACTACAGAGAGTGAGTTCCTGGACAGCCAGGGGTACACAGAGAAACCCTGTCTCAAAAAACAAACAAAAAACCAACCAACCAGCCAAATAAACAAACAAAAGAAAGTAATCTAACAGTTTAGCAAGGAAGAGGGAAGGGGAGAGAACAGTAAAAGGCAAAGTCTGTGGGCGATGTATTTGCTATATTCAGGCCTGCTAGAGCCCTTCCCTCTACAGAGAGTTCAGGCCAACTGAGGTTGCTTAGTGAGAGCTAGTCATGTAACCCAGAGACAACAAAGCCATTGGATTTTCATTCTTTCTCCTGAAGAAGTCCTGCAGGGAGCTTTGTCTCCACCTTTGTCCTGGCGGTAAAGACAGTTCTCCCAGGAGATGGCCAAGAGGGAAATGGCTAAACACAACTCTAGTCTCAGCATGTTCTAGGTGCCAGTGGCTGCCGAGTCTTTGCGGATGACCTTGCACTGTGTACTTGGCATGAGTCCCCATGACAACGTCCACTACAAATAACTGTATTATGGTCCTTATGGCCCTCATGAACAAGTTGGCTTTCCTTAGCTCCGGACACAGCCACTGCAGGTCAAGTTTTTCCAGTCTACCTCCCTTCAGATCCATCTGACAAAAGCACAGCAAGAGGATGTTGTCAAAATGGGGTCACTGAATTCCGGGTTCTTCTGTCAGTTATTCGACGGCACCTCCTTGCTCTGACGACACACTATCTAGTAGTCATTCAAACCTTCCAGCTCCTTTGATTTCCACGCGCTCAAGGAAGGTGGAAGTCAGAACCTCACGGAGATGGTTCTGGGGACCTGCAGAGCCACATACACACACCCCCATCCTGGAGGAGCCCTGCGGGAGCCCCACATTCCAACAGGATCTCATCTCTCCCTTTCCACCTATAAAAGCCCCACTCCGGCTCAGTCTGGGCCATTCTACTCGTCCTTTCGAAGCCAGGCCACTTGCTCACGGTGGCACTGATGGGGACCAGCTTATAAAATGGGTATCAAACGCCACAGACAACAAATGAAGAGGCCAAGGGACAAGAAACACATTTGTGACTGAGGGAGCAGGGAGACCTCTATGGAGAACTGGATGCCAGCAAGTCTGGCAATGCTCAGACCCAAGTGTCTCTCTCTCTCTCTCAGGGACAGTCTCCTGACACTGGAGCCCTATCTAGTCTCAAATTTGTGAAAATCCACCTGCTTCAATCTACCAATTCAGAAAAGCTCTGACTAAGAAAGGGGGTGGAACACTCTAGGGAACACTCGCTCTGGGTCACACAAAATCCTAACAGGCAGGCACCACCACTCTCCCTAAAATGTGTCACCCAGTTACATGACTCTTACCTATCATCTCCCCATAACACTACACTGTTATTTAAAACAGAAAAAAGTCAGACACGGTAGCTCACATCTTTAATCCCAGCCACCGGGAGGCAGAGGCAGGAAGATCTCTGAGTTTGAGGCCAGCCTGGCCTACATAGTCAGTCCCAGGACAGCTAAGACTCAGAGTGAAACCCACTACAGACCCTCAGCAAGTTAGAGTCTTGGTTTCTAAAAACCCAGGCCCACCAGCAATGACTCAGCCCCGGGGTGAGCATTCCGTTTCAATAAGCCACTGTGACTGGGGCAGTAGCTGCTGTCACACGCAAAGCACAGGCCTCAAGGAAGCTGCTTCTTCCAGACAGAGTTCTTTACTTTCCACAGAACTCTGTCTTTTCAGACGCCCAGTACTTCTGGATGCTGGCACTTCCATTCCCACAGGAACAAGGCTGAGGAATCTGAATCCTCTGTGAGGCCCTAACTGGCGAGCAGGCAGCATTTCCATTTCCTTAGAAGACACAAGGAGAAGTGACCCAAGGGTGTGCTTGCCTAATCCCCAAGCAACTGCTCCTTTTATGGGAGTGCCTTGCCAGTCAACAGGGTTCACGCGAACAGATAAAGGCACATTCCACAGGCATGTAAAAATAAGTTAAAGGAGGCCAGTAAGACGGTTGAGGGCAGTGGCTCTCCACTTTCCTAACCCTGTGACCCTTTAATATAGTTCCTCAAGTTGTGGTGACCCCCAAACCATAAAACTGTTTTCACTACTGCTCCATAACTGTAATTTTGATACTGTTAAGAATTGTAGTGTAAATATCTGTGTTTTCCCATGGTCTTAGGCCACCCCTGTGAAAGGGTTATTCAATCTCTAGAGGGGTCACAACCCACAGGTTGAGAACCACTGGTTTAGGTGGCAAAGGTTCTTGTTGTGCAAGTCTGAGTTCAATCCCTCCTTCCCACAGAGGAAGAAAAGAACTTACTCCTCAAGTTTGTTCTCTGACCCCCTACTTTTACACCAACACCCATCTGTACTCAAAAAAAAAAAAAGAGTCAGCCAAGTGTGTCTTTCGTCCCAACACTTGGGAGGCAGAAGCAAGTGGATCTGTGGGCCAGCGTGGTCTACACAAACATGGTTTTTTCCCCCCAAAGATGAAAAGGCCACTAATGGTGTCTGCATTTAAGGAGCAGCAGAATGGACAGGAGAGACGGGAAAAGAGAAAACACACGGGCCCAGAGACTACAGCACCGGCATCATTTTAATGTCCTGAGCTGTGCTAAAACTCACAGGCTGCAATTAAAATAGTGTAAGCGGACACATGGCCACTGCAGTTAGGCCCAAGTGAGTCCTCCAACAAGCCACACTTTATGGCAGCCACAAAACATCCCCTCAGGCTGGGAGAAGCCTACTCTACAATTTACAACACTTCCTCCTGCCAGAGAGAGAGAGAGAGAGAGAGAGAGAGAGAGAGAGAGAGAGAGAGAGAGAGCCTTCATTTCGGATGAGACTCTGAGGAGAGTCACTCCCCATGCTTCCTAGAGCCACCAAGTCACCCTTTCGACTGTACAAAGGTATGATGTTTACTAGGCTAACGGAAAGTCTGAATTTACTTTAAAGTTTTTCTAAATGAGACCCTATTCATCTGTTGGGATGATATCAATTATTCTTTCAAAAAGAGATCCCCAGGTGTTAAGGCGCTCTCTCTTTGTGTACTCAGACACATATGTGCATAAGCACACAGGGGAGCATGCACACAAGAGTGTGGAGGCCAGAGGGAAAGCTTGATGCTCCCACCTCGGGTGTAGTCCACCTTGTTCTATGAGACAGCGTCTCTCACAGGCCTGCAGTTTGCTGGTGTGCTCCAAGGATCCTCCCGTCTCCCCTGTCCTGGGGGAGCCAAATGGATGGCAAGAGTATGTCAGCATTCCTGGCGTTTTACATGGGTTCTGGGGACCGAATGCAGGTCTTCCTACCACTCCGGTTCCAGCCACTACTCGTTACTGAATGTTGAACACTAACTAAAAGCTGTGTTAGGGTTTAACGTCACCACTCACCTGACCATTACCATCATACAGTCCTTCCCAAGAGCTGTTCAGAGAGGTGCAGTGACCTGCCTACAATCACACAGCACGAAAGCAGCCAAGTTCAGCCCACAGTCTACAATTCCAAAGCCCGAATGTCCTTAACCATTTATCACAGACACTCCATTTGCTCAGAAGTTCACAGAATAGTCTCTTGAAACCATCCCCAAATAAATACATGGAATTAAAGGGGTGTGCACTCCACCTCCCCAGCTGAAATCTGGACATTGTAATAGAAGAAAGTCAAATGAATCTAACAGGATTTTAAATTTAATTTTTGAGTAAAAGTGTCCTTCTTAACGTAGAACCGTATGGAAACACTGAGGACTGACGGACCCCGTCCGAGCAGACCACGGAGTGATTGAAGTTACTCAGCAATAGTTTGTTTCTGAAGGCGTCATGCTTTTAAAACAAGGAAACCAGGAGTTCTGGTTTTCTAGCTGTTTCCTTGTTTTAATTCCAGCGCTCGGGAGGGAGAGGCAGGCGGATCTCTGAGTTCGTGGTCAGCCTGGTCTACAGAGCGAGTTCCAGGATGACGACCAGGGATGTTACACTGAGAAACCCTGCCCCTCCCAAAAAACAATAAAAACAACCTCCAGGTTTTTAAGGAGGCTAGAGTCACCCACCAGGCTGTATGACTCACTCCCCACCAGTCCCCCCGCTAAACAGCAGTCTATCTTATTAAATGTTTCCACTTACAGAGTTCCAGTAGCTGTTCTGGCTGAAACAGAAGAGCCACATAGAGCACCTTGCAGCTTGCGGGCAGGTTCGCATGCTGAAAAGCACACCTATCGTGTTATTATTAAAGTAGAAAGCCGCTCTGCCCACAGCCAACGAAACGTCTCCCAGAAATGGCAGAGAAGCAAAGCAAGGGTTGCTATTGCTTACGCAGACACGGAATTCTCAATTCAGCCACTAAAGACGGATTTTGTCTTTTATTCTCCAAAATGGAAAGTGCCACATGGATACCACAAACTGGGTAAATTACATCTCGGAGCAACATTCTATGTGCCAAGCTGCAAAGCCCGTGAATACAAGGGGTGTATTAATGGAAAGACTGATACCATCTTACTACAGTAGCCTCTCTGTGGAGGCAGACAATGAACTGTTGAGGGGTTTCCAGGGATTCTGAATGTACAAGACCCCTTGGCGGGGTGCTGAACAATCCTTCTTCGGAAAGCCTGCCAAAAGCCCCTTACACTAGCTTCTGGCAGGAGAAGCTAGGCACTGCGGCATAGGGAAGCTCAGACTTCCCAGACAAAGGAGGTAGGTGGGCCAGGGATAGCTAGATCAGTCAACCCCAGACTCAGCGCTTCAGACTCAGGACCAGTTGGGAGAGAAACGAAAAGGGAAGTCAGTCACTCAGAGCAAACCACAGGCGAGGTGTGGAGGAAGATAACATGGGCGGGCACATGCCTTCCAGAGGCTGGGCAGGCTCTGGACTATAGCGAGGGGGGGGGTCAGCTCCCAGCCCCCATTTACTCTGTGACTCTGTAGCCAGAAGCAATTTCAGGAACCCAAAGAGGTGGGCAGACAACCGTGAGGCACAGCCAGGCATGCTAGAATTCCCTCCATCCCTTCTCTCCATGAAGCCCGGGATGCCTGGGGAAAGGGAGTCTCTTGCTACCCACGGACGGTGCACAGAACAAGCAAAGGAAGGAACTCTTGAGCCAACTCTACTAGGGCCACTTTGACGGGAAGGCGCACTTGGGGAGTCGGCAGCCACGGGACCCCTTCCCACCTCAACCCTGGCTGTCTGTGTCCTGGAGCCTCTGAACTTCGAGGACCCCTCTCAGAATCTCATCCCAGACTCAGCTACAGACCTCTGCTCCCCACACGCCCATCTAAGAACCGTCCGTCAACTCCGGCTAGTGCCCCGATCCGAGCCGCACGGACTGGCTCCAGTGCCCCGACGACTTTCCAACCTTTCCCCTCGAAGCGTTTCCAAATCCGAGCCTAATCTACCCGCCTTGGTGCCCAGAGTCCTCGGGAGACTCCACCGCAGTCCCCTCCTCAGCTACCAACCCAATATCAGAGCCCTCACTCCCTCTCGCGGCCCCAAACACCGCAATGTTCTACGCTCTGATCGCCGTCTCGAGCCGGCCTGGGGCCCTCCGTGCCCCCAATCCTCGCCCCAGGGCCCCGCTCTGGCAGCCAGCGCGCCGTCCGAGCGCCCCCCTCGCCCAGTCCTAAGGAGCTCACCTCCTCCATCCCCCGGACCATGTCGCCGAGCTGCGCGTCGTCCTCCAACAGCTCGTGCAGCTGCATCAGCGACAGCCCCGCGAAGCGCGACTCGCTCGCGGCGCCCGCCATCCCGCCACTCGGCCACCGCCGTCGCTGCCGCCACTCTAGCCGCCAGGCTCCGCCGACCGGAAGCGCCGCCCTCATGCCCCACCCCCCGCGGGGGGGCACGTGACGCCAGCGCTGGGTGTGACGTCATCGGCGCGCGAGCGCGCCGCCCGGGTCCGAGGCTTCTGAGAGGGAACGTTGAGGGCTTTGTGACAGTACCCGCACAGTCTTGATGTCACTGCGGTGAGCGTGAGTATGTCGTGAGGTCGTGAGGTCATAAGATTCTTTATTTTTTTCACCCCCTCGAGAAAGAAAAGAAAAGGGACTCAAAGGGTAGGCAAAGCTGGCCTTGGTGACTCTCGCCTTAATCCCTGCTCTTGTGAGTTCGAGGCCAGCAAGGTCTATTTGAGAGCGGTCCCAAGCCGGCCAGGTCTACATAGTATGACCCTGCCTCAAAAACAAAAGAAATAAATAAAAACAGAAAGCAAACAGAAGAAACGCCTGAAGCTCAGAGTCGAGACTGATCCCAGAGCCCTGAAAGGGACTGAGTGGGAAACACATCCAAGTGCCATCGACTCCCTTGGAATGTAGTATTAGGTATTGAGTATAGAATTTAAAAAACAAAGCTTTTTGTATATGTGTGAGTGTCTGTCGTGTGGGTACAGTGCTCTCTGAGGCCCACCTCTCCTGTCCCATAATTTATCTCTTTAACTTTTTGAAGCAGAATCTCACTGTAGCCCAGGCTGACCCAGAATTCAGTTTTTAACCCAGACCGACCTCAAACTCACAGCAGTCCTCCTATGGCACCCTCTGAAATGCTAGGATTGCAGACATGAGCCACCATGCCTGGCTGAGTGTACAGTTCTGAATAAAACAGAACAACCCACCTACATATAGCTGACGGGGGCCCCAAACAGACATAATGATTATACACCCTAGGAAACCAAAGAAAAGTGGCGCCAAAATAACATAGAACTTTATAGAGAATTATAAGAGGTGACCTTCTAGAAGAAGGTAGCAACTGAGGAGATCTGAAGAAGGGATGAACCCACTGCCATTCCTGAAGGATGCTCAAGCAGCAAGTCCAGTGTGTATGAAGGCCCTGAGGCAGGACAAGCTTGGAACATTTCATGAATGAGAGAAAGGGACACACGCGGGTGGCCCCTTTGACCATGCCAGGGGGAAGGTACGCACATGTCCAGGTGAACCAAGCTGGGCCTTGCAGATACCTCACAATTTAGGGTACAACTGCTCAGTCTCTCTAGCTATCTGGAGATGGAGAGATGAGGGGATTCATGACCCTGCTTTAGACTTCGTCACAGTTCTAGTTAGAAGAAACCTAAGACCCAGGCTGATCTCTACATGTCCATTTAGAAACTTGAGGCCCTGGAACAAGGAAGCTGGGCTCCCCGCCCACAAGTCCTCCTCGCAGCCTGGCACCCATCACACGGACATCATACCAAGCTGATTACGTCATCGTGCGTAACTGGCCCTGAGCACAGTCGGACATTCAGGAGATATTTATTGGCTGACTGGTGGCCTTCATGTGTGAAGATGAGATTTCTGTGACTCCTTAGTAGAATATGAGGTCTGAGCTGTCCACCTGTGTGTTTGACTGGGCTCCACTGACTCAGTCCTCCTGCCCCCTGTGCTCGGGAGAAGCACACAAAGTTAGAGGAGGTGTTTCCTTTTAACTCCAAGCAGAAGGTTTTACAGACATCAGGAAGGGGACTTTTTGTTTTCTTCAAGAAATATGATCCTGAGGGGGAAAGAACACAATGAAGCTGGAAAAGGATGGAGGTAGCTGAGTTTATGGCATTTTAGCTTTCCTTCCTGGAAAAGATCACACCTGCCTCAGAGGTATAGCTACGCTCTCAGGAAGTATCGCCTGAGCTTTAAGATGGAACTTCTTCACAGTGCCCATGGGTGATGAGAGTAAGGCTAAAGGTCAGAGCACGCAGAGGAAGGAGCCCGTTTCACTAAGCCTAGACCACCAGCAAGCCAGGAAGCCGGAAGCGAGAGCAACTGGAGTACACATAAGACTCCAGTACTTGGGAAGGGGAGGCAAGGTCAGGCTGGGTCCTTCCCCCAAGCCCCCCAAAAAAGGCAGAGAAAGGTATACCAGGCTTTTTCTTTTGGGCCACCAACCAGCTCCCAAATTATGACATGGAGACTTACTATTAGTTTTGATACTATTTGGCCTAGTTTTATTACTATTAGGCCTAGCTTTGGCTAGCTCTTTTAATTTAAATTAACCTGTTTCTCTTTATCTACCTTTTGCCTTAGGGATTTTTAGTTTTGGTTTGTTTGTTTGCTTGCTTTGGTTTTTGTTGTTGTTGTTTTGTTTTGCTTTTTCTTCTGTATATCTTACTTTCACTGCTCCTGTCTACTGGCTGGGCGTCTCCCTTGTTCTCTCCTCCTATTGATTCCCTTTGCCCACCAGCCTCCTGTGTCCCTCTCCTGCTTAGCTATTGGCCATTTAGCTCTTTATTAGACCAATCAGGTGCCTTAGGCAGGCAAGACGAAACAAATGCAACACACCTTTATGTAATTAAACACACATCCTCACATCGATAAACAAATGCAGCATAAGCAAATGTAACACATCTTTGCCCAGTTAAAACAACATTCCACAACAGCAAGACAGTTTCTGAATGGCTCTCCTGCACACAGTGACAGCTCAAGGGTGTCATTTAAGTGAGGCTCACATCCCAACATTCCAGCTTTGCATGTCCTCAGAGTTCCTCACCCCTGCTTCTGTGCCGCTGACCCATCCAAGTCAGATACTACTTCCTTTGTCAAAGAAAACCACAAAATCGCCGGGCGGTAGTGGCTCACACCTTTAATCCCAGCACTCGGGAGGCAGAGGCAGGCGGATCTCTGTGAGTTTGAGGCCAGCCTGGTCTACAAGAGCTAGTTCCAGGACAAGCACCAAAACTACAGAGAAACCCTGCCTTGAAAAACCAAAAAAGAAAAAAAGAAAAGAAAGAAAGAAAAGAAGACCACAAAATCATCTTGTTTCTGCTACTCCAAAAATGTCTAGTCGCTCTCAAAGGGGCTTAAGAGAAATAGAGGAAACCATTGTCAAGCTTCAGGGTGCTGTCTGTGGAGTGATCTGCCAGAGCTGGATGTTCTCTCCTTTGTTTTGGATGTGTTTGTTTCTCTCTGCACTACATCTCCTGGAAGACTTATGGGTTAACAGGATTTTGCTCTGAGGATCAAGGGCCGCCTATGATCATGACTGCCAGGGCGCTTTTTCAAAGGGAACATTGTTGCTGGGTAAACCAGGCATCTCCTGTTACACAGTGTCAGGAATTGTCAGGAAAGCAAGCAGTACTTGCAAAAAAGAAAAAAAATCCTTCCTATAATTTGATTTTGTTGGTTACATTGGATATTTTTGTTTTTGGAGACAGTTTGTGTAGCCCTAGCTGTCTTGAAACTTGCTCCGCAGACCAGGCTGGCCTCAGAAACCTACAGAGATCCGTCTGCCTCTGCCTCCCAAGTACTGGGATTAAAGGCGTGCATCACCATGCCTGGCCTATAATTTTAATGGTAAAATCTTTTAACTTTAGGTAGAATTCCTTCTCTTCAATGGTCACTGATAGAATTATTCATAAATGGTGTCCAGTTTAAAGCCAGGTATGGTAGCTCATGCCTGTAATCTCAGCATTTCGGAAGCTGAAGCAGGAGGATTGCTGTTTGACGCCTGGGGTATATATACAGTATATTCCACAACAGCCTTGGCTGTAGTATAAGACTTCATCTCAAAAGTAAAGTGAAGAGGTTTCTGGTTGGAGAAGGTGGGAGAGTATTGTGTGCCCGCTCAGGCTGTGCAGCTGTGTGTAGGTGCTAGTGGAATGATTCCCCAAGGCATCAGGTGTGAGAGCCGCACCCCTTTGAAGACTCACGGCCTGGTGCGTTGTCTTGCACTCACACCTAGATACCCGGAGTTACCTACACACTAGTCATCCTCAAGGATACATGGAGATACCGAGCTGGGCTTTGGGGAGTAAGAGAAGATGCACAGGAGGATTTAAAAGACTACTTAAAGCTGATGTTATTGGGTGTGCTGTGAAAATAGAGGATGTGAGGTTATCAAGAGGGTTGTGTGTAGGGTTTTGGTTTTTTGAGGCAAGATCTCACTATGCAACCCAAACTGGCCTGAAACTCAGGGTGATTCTCCTGCATTCGTATCTCAAATGCTGGGATTACTGTATGTGCCACCACATTTATCTCATAGTTGGTTATTTTGTTAAAGATTTATAATGATGTGTTTATATGTGTGGGTTGTATGTATGTGAGTGTACAAGAATGTAGGCCAGAAGAGGGTGTTAGATCCCCTAGAGCTGGAATTACAGGTAGTTGTGAGCTGCCCGATGTGGGTGCTGGGAACCGAACTCAGGTCCTCCGCTAGAGCGGTATATACTCTTTTTTTTTTTTTTTTTTTTTTTTTTTTTTTTGGTTTTTCGAGACAGGGTTTCTCTGTGGCTTTGGAGCCTGTCCTGGAACTAGCTCTGTAGACCAGGCTGGTCTCGAACTCACAGAGATCCGCCTGCCTCTGCCTCCCGAGTGCTGGGATTAAAGGCGTGCGCCATTGCTGAGCAACTCTCTAGCCCTGAAGCTGATTATTTTGATATGAGGTTTAAGTCTTGGTTTTTAAGTATGCTTCCTAGGTTAAGAAAGAAACATCACAGAGTGAGCTGAAGCCTTCTATCCTTCCTCCTCAATTCCATTTCCTTTCTTCCTGTTCAGAGAATAGTCAATATCTGCTTTCCTTATTTTACCTGATATGTATATATCCATGTATGTGTGAGTGTGAGCACATGCATTTTGAGAATCAATGCTTTCCTTCTGCCTTATTTGGACTCTCTCTCTCTCTCTCTTTCTCTCTCTCTGTTGCTCTTCCAGCTACAGCATTATGTATTCCATACCAACTATCCTGCAGGATTCTAGAGGCGGCTCTGGTTTCCACCACCCATCTTGCCTTGGTGTGCTGGGGTTGCTGGAGTGTCCACCACATTTCAGGTGTTTGTTAATGTGGTTTCTAGTAAATCACAGTCAGGGTGTCAGGCTTGCTGGGCAAGTGTTTTATCCACTAAGCCATCCGGCCATTTCACTCCACCCTGTTCCCTCCTCCTCCCCCTTCTTCCTTCCCCCTTCCTTCCTTCCTTTACAGATTTCCCTGTGTAGCCATGGCTAACCTGGACTTTATTATGTAAGCCAGGTTGGCCTTAAACGTGTCTGTATTCTATCTCCACTCATGAGTGCTGGTGTTAGAGGCCTGTGCCGTGTGCCATTTTAGCCATTCTGACTATTACTAAGTGCTTAGTTGTGTGTCACTGCTGACATTTACACAACATGCCACCATCACCACTGTAGAGCTCCTTTGTGACCTCCCACCCCCCACCCCTCCACCCCCACCCCCCACCCTCCTCCCGCTCCTTTGTCTTAACTCCGCCCCCTCCCAGCCTGGTGACCACATCCTGAGTTCTGTCTGTGTGCTTGGCAGATTCAGGGCCTCCTGGAAGCAAGATCAAACAGTCTCTTTCTACAGTTGCCTCCTCTCACTTACCAAGCCTTCAGCTTCATATCAGAATTTCACTCTTTTTAAGTCTGTGTTTTATGTGTATATGCATGTACACATAACATGTGTGCCATGGCATGCTTGTGGAGCCCCAAGGACAGCTTTCATGGATGAGTTCTCTTCTTCCACCTCATTGAAGCAGGTTTCCTGCTGTGATTTCTCTGCACCGCATGTTCCAGGCTAACTGGTCCATGAGTTCCTGTCCTGTTTGTCCCCGCCTCCTCTCTCTCTGTGGGAGAGCTTGGATTAGAGATGCTTGTAACCATACCCAGCTTCTAATGTGGGTTCCAGTGCAAATGTGTGTCATCGGGCTTACAAAACTAGCATTTTTATCTGCTTATCCACCTCCCTGCTCCCTCCACCTTGTTTTGTTTTGTTTTTGAGGTGGGTCTCATAGTTCAAATGGCCTTGAACTTGATATGTTGCCAAGAGTGACCTTGAACTTCTGGCCCTTGTGCCTCCATTTTCCAGGTGATAGGATTACAGGCATGTACCACCATACCTGATTTTATGCAGCGCTGGGGATGGAATCTGGGGATTGTGCATGCCAGGAAAGTCTCCTGATACCTTCTGCTCCTGTCCACCTTACAGATAAACTACGTCTTATTATACATTCATCTGCTAATGGACGTTTGGACAGTAATTTTCTTTGTTTTTTAAAAGAGAGAGAGAGAGAGCTTTGTCTTTTGGGACAGTGTGTTACACTGCAGCTCAGGCTAGAACTCACTCACCAGATAGCCCAGGGTGGCCTCGAAATCCTGACTCAGCCTCCTGAGTGCTGGGATTACAGGTATGAGCTACTAGCTAGTTTCCACTTCCTGTGAGTAATTCTGCTATGAACATGGACAGCCGCTGATCTCGTCCATGCTTCTGCTTTCAGTTTCATTGTGTACATATGAGCTGGGAGTATTTGAACTTTCTGAGTAATTAGCATACTGCTCACAACAGCAGTTGCACCAGAAATGCACAGAACATACAAAAGTAGGCTGAACATAAGTTCAGTGGTGGAGTATATGCTTGGCAAACACAGGATCCTGGCTTCCCTCCCTAATAACAACAATAAAAACGCTCCTCTGGGTGCTGGGGGCAGGGTGGTGCTGGGAGTTACTTGTGTTGGAACAGAACTTTGGAAGATGTGTGTTCCTTCCTTTTGCTCTCACTACAGGTCAGAGACAGCTGCAGGTGACTGACATCTGTAGTCCCAGGATACGGGAGGCAGGGCCGGGAGGATTGCGAGTTTAAAATCATCCTCAACTACACAGGGAGTTTGAAGATAGCCTGGGCTACCTGAGACCCTGTTTCAGAACAACAACAACAAATACAAATCTGTTAGATAATATGCCATGAATTGCAATAGATTTTGATTGTGGGGTTTTTGGTTTTGTTTTTTGGTTTTTTTTTTTTTTGTTGTTGTTGTTGTTGTTTTGTTTTGAGACAGGGCTCCTCTGTTAAACAGCCCTGGCTGGCCTGGAACTTGATTTGTAGATCAGGCTAGCCTTGAACTCCAGAGATCCACCTGTCTCTGCCTCCCCAGTGCCCAGTTTTGGGATAGATTTTTTTAAATTACAAACTGTCTGGTCTATTAGTTCAGGGTTATTTTTCTTTTCTTTTCTTTTTTTAAAATTGATTTTAATGAGTTCTACATTTTGCTCCACTCCTTTCCCTTCCTCTTTCCTCCCCTTCTACCCTCTTCCATGATCCCCACACTTCCAATTTACTCAGGAGATCTTGTTTTTCTACTTCCCATGTAGATTAGATCCATGTATGTCTCTCTTAGGGTCCTCTTTGTTGTCTTGGTTCTCTGGGATTGTGAATTGTACACTGGTTTACTTTGCTTTATGTCTAAAAACCACTTATGAGTGAGTACATTTGATATTTGTCTTCCTGGGCCTGGGTTACCTCACTCAATATGTTTTCTAGATTCATCCATTTGCCTGCAAATTTCAAGATGTCATTTTTTTTTCTGCTGTATAGTACTCCATTGTGTAAATGTACCACAATTTTCTTATCCATTCTTGGGTCGAGGGGCATTTAGGTTGTTTCCAGGTTCTGGCTATGACAAGCAAAGCTGCTATGAACATAGTTGAGCACATATCCTTGTGGTACAATTGAGCATCCTTTGGGTATATACCCAAAAGTGGTATTGCTGGGTCTTGAGGTAGGATGTTTCCTAAATTTCTGAGAAATTGCCATGCTGACACCCAAAGGGGTTGTAGCAGCTTGCATTCCCACCAGCAATGCAGAAGTGTTCCCTTTACCCCACATCCTCTCCAGCATAAGTTGTCATCAGTGTTTTTGATCTTGGCCATTCTTACAGGTGTAAGATGGAATCTCAGAGTTGTTTTGATTTGCATTACTCTGATAGCTAAGAATGTTGAACATTTCCTTAAGTGCCTTTCAGCCATTTTAGATTCCTCTGTTGAAAGTTCTCTGTTTAGGTCTGTAATTTTTTTATTAATTCTTTTTTTAAAAGATTTATTTATTTAAGCTGGGCAGTGGTGGTGCACGACTTTAATTCCAGCACTCGGGAGGCAGAGGCAGGTGGATCTCTGTGAGTCTGAGGTCAGCCTGGTCTACAGAGCTAGTTCCAGGACAGAATCTAAAGCTAGAGAGAAACCCTGTCTCAAAAAACCAAAAAAAAAAATTTTTTTTTAATTTATTTACTATGTATACAGTGTTCTGCCTGCACATCAGAAGAGGGCACCAGATCTCATTATAGATGGTTGTGAGCCACCATGTGGTTGCTGGGAATTGAACTCAGGACCTCTGGAAGAGCAGCTAGTGCTCCTAACCTCTAAGCCATCTCTCCAGCCTCTTTACAGGTGTATGTCACCACTCCCATCTTCAAATAAAAAATAGAAATAGTAAAGATGTTTGCAGCTGGGCAGTGGTGGCGCACGCCTTTAATCCCAGCACTCAGGAGGCAGAGGCAGGCAGATCTCAGTGAGTTTGAGCCCAGCCTGGTCTACAAGGCAAGTTCCAGGACAGCCAGGACTGTTACACAGGAAAACCCTAAATCAAAAAAAAAAAAAAAAAAACTAACTAAATAATTAAGTAAGTTTGTGTTTTCTGGTGACCAGCCAGACCATCCACAGAGGAATCTGCAAGAGGACCTGGCCTCTGCTTCCCTCACCAACAGCTGCTGTAGCCTACCAGAAGAACCCCAACCACCTTCAAATCCCAGTTCCAGGGTACATGATACCACCTACCTTCCACTTCTGCCTTCCATGGGCACCAGGTATGCACGTGGAGCACACTCAAACACATAAAATCAGTAAGATCTCAAAATTAAAAAAAAAAAAGAAACTTTAGATCCTTTCTTAAAGTCTTTGGCGTACTTCCTTTCATTCATTTGTTTGTTTGTTTGTGAGACAGGGTTTTTCTGAGTAGCCCTGGAATTTCCTGGCTGTGCTGGAACTCGCTCTGCAGACCAGGCTGGCCTCGAACTCACAGAGATCCACCTGCCTCTATCTCCAAAGTGCTGGGATTAAAGGTGTGCGCCACCACCACTGCCCGGCCCATATTTCATTTCTTGACTGGGTGATGGGCTTATTACATTCTCTACTCCTTTGGGGAAATGTGAAGTATTCATAGAAAAATACACAAATTAACTGGTGTGTTGGTTCATACTTATAACCCCAGTCCCTATGATACTAAGATAGGAGGATTGCTGTGAGTTTGAGACCAGCTTGGGCTAAATAGTGAAATCTTGTCTCAAAACACAGTCATGTCTAAGAAGTAGGAAAAAAGGAGGCAGAGAAGGAAGAGGAGGAAGAGGAGATAAAACTACCGAACTGACACATGAGAAGAGCACAGACGTCCTCACCACCAGAGAGAGTTAGGAGAGCCATTCCAAGGAGGACAGTGGTGGCACACACCCACAACCTCACAGTCCTGAGACCTGTCTCAGGAAGGGCAGCAAAACAAAGCACACGTAGAAGTTCCATCACGCCCTAGTCGGAATGGCTGTCATCAAGAAGACAGTAGCCACCAGGCATGGCTGCACTCCTGTAATACCAACACTTGGAAGTGGAGGCAGAAGGATCAGGAGGTCAAGGCCAACCTCCACTACCTAGTGAGTCTAAGTCAGCCTGGGCTATGTGAGACCCTGTCCCACCCCCACCCCCAAGGAAGAAAAAAACAACCCCCAGGTGGTGGGGGAGCAGGCCTTTAATCACAGCACTTGGGGAGGCAGAGGCAGGCAGGTCTCTGTGAGTTTGAGGCCAGCCTGTTCTGCAGAGATAGTTCCAGGACAACTAAGGCTTTTTCAAGACAGAAACCCTGTCTCAAAAAAAAAAAAAAAAAAAAAAAAAAAAAAAAAAAAAAAAAAAAAAAAAAAAAAAAAAAAAAAAAAAAAAAAAAAAAAAAAAAAAAGAAAGAAAGAAAAACCAGCAACAGAAAAGGAAGATAATACAATGATGGTTACCAATGTGGGTGGGAGAGAGGAATATTTATACACTACCAGTGGGAATTAAATTAATGCAGCCATTATAGAAATCAGCACAATAGCTAGAGCTACTATGTGACCAAGCCATACCACTTCTGGTACCTGAAACAGTCATGTTGTTTATAACACTATTCACCAAGGCCAAGATATGGAATTAATCTAAAGTGCTCATCAACAGATGCGTGGACAGAGAATGTGCTATATATAGACCAATTACTAAAGCATTTGCCTAGCATGTATGAAGTCCTGGATTCAGTTCCCAGTACTGCATAAACCAGTTGTGGTGCACATCTGTATTCTAGGATGCAGGAGATAGAGGCAGAAATATCCTCAGCTACACGTCAGATTTGAAGCCGGGCTGGGCTACATGAGACTGTGTCAAGGGGGAGAGGATAAAAGAAAAAGGAACGAGAACAGGATGTGTACACATAATAAAGTCGTGGGTTTTGCCATTAAAAATTAACAAAGCCAGTTGTGGCGATTCATACAAATCACAGCAGTTGGGAGGCTAAGAGTTCACGGCCAGCCTGGGCTACAGAATGAGCTACAGCGTAAGATCTTGTCTCAGAACAAAACCCAATGTATATCACATGGAAGTGGAGAGAGAGTGTGTGTGTTGAAGGAGGACGAGCAGGAAGGGACTGGGAGAATGAGGCAGGTAACAGAGTGACGGTGGGCAAAGAACATGAAACAGACATCTGAAAATCTCACAGGAAGCCCACTGTTTGCATGCTAACTTTAAAAAAATAGAAACTTTGGAAGTTTCTGCTGACCTGCATCCCAGAGGTAACTAGAACGAACACACTGTTTCTCATTCCAGAATTTTGTTTGTTTGAGACAAGGCAGCATGTTGTATCCCAGGCTGTCTTTGATCTTGCAGCAATCCTCCTGCCTTAGCCTCTTCACAGTTGGGAGCGCAGGTGCACCCCACTGCGCCCAGCTTCATGCCTTTTCTGATTATTAGCATGTGGTTTCTCATTTAGCAGAAGTGAAATGTCGGTGCGCTGCAGTTGCCATTGTAGTGGTTTTTGAAACATATAATTCATTTTTGCCGGGCGGCTGTGGCGCACGCCTTTAATCCCAGCACTCGGGAGGCAGAGGCAGGTGGCTCTCTGTGAGTTCAAGCCCAGCCTGGTCTACAAGAGCTAGTTCCAGGACAGGCTCCAAAGCCACAGAGAAACCCTGTCTCGAAAAACCAAATAAAAAAAAAATTCATTTTTAATTTATACGCATTGGTGTTTTGCCTGTATGTCTTTGTGACGGTGTTGGATCCCCTGGAACTGGAGTTGCAGACAGTTGTGAGCTGCCATGTGGATTCTGGAAACTAACCCAGGACTTCTAGAAGAGCAGAGAGTGCTAACTGATGAACCATCTATTCAGATCCCATTGTACTGTTTTTTGTTTTGTTTTGGTTTGGTTTGGTTTCTCAAGGCAGGGCTTCTCTGTGTAACTTTGGAATATACACTAGAATTAACTCTTGTAGACTACAGGCTGGCCTCGAACTCATAGAGGTCCGCCTGCCTCTGCCTCCCGAGTGCTGGGATTAAAGGCGTGCTTCACCACCACCTGGCTCCCATTGTACTGCTTTTAGCTATCTTAAATTTCTTTTAAAATTCATCATTATTATTATTTAACTACATATAAATATATGCACATGCCCATAGAGGCTCTGGTCTGGAGTGAGAGTTACAGATGCCTGACTTCATTGCTGAGAATTGAACTCAGGTTCTCTTGGGGAGCAACGCATGCTCTTAGCTGCTGAACCTCCTCTCTAGCCCCCAAATTCTTTTTAGTGCTATATAGTATCCCTCTGTTCCAATGGCAACATTTTGGTTTTCCTTTCTCCTTTCTATGTGTTGCTATGAACACTAAGCATCTAAGAGCATGTATGTAGCCTACTAATTCCTAGAAATTGAATCAAATCATTTTCTTTTTGATTACATTTAATTATATTGTGGGAGTGGTGGGTTTTACGGATTGTATACGTGGATGTCGAAGGAATGAATTTTCTCCGTGGGGATCCCAAGGATGGAGCTCGGGTCATCAAGCTTGGCAGCTGCCTTTACCCACTGACTATCTCACTGGCCTGTTTTTGGCTTTTTTGAGATAATGTCTTGCTATGTAGCCCAGGCTGACTTTGAACTTTCAATTTTCCTGACTCAGCCTCCCTTGAGCTGGAATTATAGGCATGAGATACCATACATGGCAAATAGAGTATATTGTTGTTGGTTTGTTTTTTTTTTTTAATGAGGCCATGCTGTGTAGACTATACGGGCTTTAAATTTGAAGTGATCCGCCTGCCTATGCCTCCTGAGCACTGGATTAAAGGTGTGTGCCACCACCGCCTGACTCAGACTTTTTTTTTTTTTAACTTTTTATGTTTGGGACAGTTCCACTGAGTTGTCCAAGGCTGACCTTTAACTTGGTAGCCTCCTGCCTCAGCCTCCTGAGTAACTGGAATATAGACCCACACCACTGGGTCCAGCTTCCACTTCCTTTAGCCATACAGCAAGTTGTTTTCTTTCACTGCTAGTGTTTTATTTCCATGATGTTTCTTTTCCCCCTAAGTGAAGATTCATCTCACCAGAAGGTGTTAATTCAGGCCCTAAATCTAGAACTCTCTAATCACTGTGAGATTTTGCATGTCTCAGGCAGGAAAGGTGTGAGGGTGGGAGCTGATTTCACGACCTCTCACAGCTCTTCTGGAAGGGGCTCTGCCAGCTCCGATCCTCCTAGGCCGGCTCATGCTTCAGCTGCCCACACCCTCACCCTTCCATCCTGTCCTCAGTGTTCCAGAAGCCCGCCTGCTATGCTGAGATGGGCAGTCTGCCACATTTTTTCCTGTCACACCCTTCCCCTGTAGTTTAACATTATGAAACCATGTATGGGAAGCACTAGGAGTCCAATGCCACAACAAAGGCCCGCAATCCCACCACTGAGGGCCGGGGCAAGAAGGCTGTGACTTTGAAGGTAGCCTGGGCTACATAGTGGGGTCGCTGACTCAACAACAAAACGAAAACGAAGGCTGACAAGACAGCTCAGCTAGGGAAGGTGCTTGCTGTACATACTCGACAACCCGAGTGTGATCTCCAAATCCATGGTGGAAGAAGAGAACCTCCACATGCATGCTGTGGTGTAGGCACATCACACGCGCACACGCACACACACACACACAAAATTAAAATGAACACAGCACACTCTGAAGGAAAGCAGGGCCAGGGGAGACGGTGATGAGGCAGCCCCTCCTGAAAGAAGAGAGAGATGGGTTAAAATGCATCTGCGTTGTTTCAGAGGCTCCCACAAAGCAACACAGCATTTTCACCATTAGAGGGTGTGTGTCACGAAGAGGTGTCTGACACCTGCTCTGTGCTTCCTTCCACGTCCCACCTGTGTGCTTTCACTCACCCATCATCTCGTAAATCTTCACTGAGCAGCTTCCAAAGCTGGGGACTGTCTCGAGACCGAGAACCATGCCATGAACAAAACAGGCCCAGCCTTCATCCGAAACTTTCCATCCCAGGGAGAGGAGATGTATAGGGATGGCTTAGCCGGAAAGAGCACTGACCACTCTGCCAAAGGACTGGGTTCAGTTCCCAGCACCAAGTCCGGCAGCTGTGATTTCAGCTACTGGGAATCTGACACATCTGGCTCCTGAAGGCACCTGTGCTTGTGCACATACCCATAATGCACATACAGGCTGGGCATGGTGGCACAGACTTTTAATTCCAGCATCTAGGAAGCAGAGACAGGTCTACATAGTCTACATAGTGAGTTCTAGGACAGCCAGGGCTATATAGAGAATATATAGCTCTGATTGGCCTGGAACTCACTATGTAGACCAGGCTGGTCTTGAACTCATAGAGACCCAACTACCTCTGCTCCCAAGTGCTGGGTTAAAGGTGTGCACCACCACACCTAGCCTCTGTATGTGTGTGTGGTGGTGGGTAGATGGGTGGGTGGTGGCTTTGCTTTGTCATTTTCAGTTTGGGGTTTGAAACAGGGTCCCATAGTGCATCTCAGACTGGCCTGAAACTCATGGCATTCCTCCTGCCTCAGGTTCCAGAGTGCTGAGATTACATTCATGAGTCCTCTTCATTTTGCTTCTTGGACTCGGTGTTCCCATCTGGAAAGTGAGACAGTGCCTTGGCTCTTTTATTGTAAAAATAAAACATTCTTAAAGAAAAAGGTGTAATGGCCAGTTGGCCTCTAACAGCCTGGTGTGACATGTGTCTGGACATTTAGTGAGGACACAGTATGTAGGATGAAAACACCACCGCTTCTAACCTGCTTTCTTAGACCTCTCAGTTACAGTGGAGTTTTGACTGCTTTTTCTAAATTCAAAGTGTTTCTTTCGATTTAGTAGAGAACGCTCCAACCCAGGTTGAGCGATTCCTCTTGCTGCAGGGGAAGGATTTGGAAGATCTGAGGCTGCAAGCAGGGCTGGTAGCAGCTGAGTAGCTGGGCAACATTCCTCCCTTGCCTGTCTATTTTAAACCCACAGATAACCAGGGAGGCGGAGGCAGGACAACAAAGGCTGAACAGTGGGTGAGGGACATCTGGCAGGGGAAGCTGGCAGCAGGCCTCTGTGACGGGGACTGGTTCCCACTGGGTGTAGCCTGGCGGAGAGAAGGGGCTTTGTGCCCTGGATACCCACACTGGAGGGGGAGGGCAGAGGCAGGACCTGCAGGCAAAGACCCTTCCAGCACTCGGCCAGTCTCATTCAGCAAGACTCTGGTCTCTGGGATCTGGAGGCTGCCTTTCTGGGCTGAGCTCTGAATCACCAGCTTTCTTCTGCCCCACGCTGCCTTTTCCATTTGTCTGTCTGTCTGGAACTTGCAACAAATACAGAACAAAATTTCTCATGTCATCGCCAGCTCATTTCCCACCCTGGGATTTTCTGTATTTTGGTTTGTTTATGTATATGGGTGTTTTGTCTGGATGTACACATGCCCACGTGAGAACAGGTGCCCACAGAGGCCAGAAGACAGCATTAGATTCCCCTGGGAATGAACCTGACAGTTATGAGCCACCATGTAGGTGCTGGGAACCAAACCAGGGTCCTCTCAAGGGCAGGTAACACTCTTAAGGGCTAAGCTGCCTCTCCAGCAACCGTCCCCAGTATGTTAATTTTATTAGGCTTATAAGGGTCGGGGTTGTAGCTCAGTTGGTAGAGTGCTTGCCTAACATACAGAGCTCTGGATTCCAACCCCAGCACCACATAAAGCTGGGCACGATAGCTGTGACCCCAGCATTCAGTGGTGGAAGCGGAGTAGCAGCATCAGCTGCGTGTGGAGTTTGAGGACTGGGTGGCCTTTATACAACCCTGTCTCAAAAAGCAAGAAGAAGCCAAACCGGGTACTCACGGCTTTAAACAAAATTCATAATCATCCTAGAGATGCGCTGGAAAATTTCAGTCTTGGGCTTTGTGCGGCCTGTCTCTGTTCATGCCACTTGTTCCCTTATGTGGGCACCCAGCATATTGTCTATTTTCCATTACTATCACTGAGTCCCTGAGGCAGAGTCCCAAGGAAGCATGGGGAATCGTGTGGCGAGGGACAGTGCAGAGCCAGTCTTCACGCAGCTGGGAACAATCTGGCAGCCCTGGTGTAAGTTCCAGGACTTCCTGACTGAGGGTGCTGTCCCCACTGTGAGGCAGCGAGGATGGGGAGCTAACCAGCCATGGCGGCAGACATCAGGCCTCTAGGAAAGGCCATGAAAGTGGAATCCCCATGATCGGATCCGGATGAGACAGGCTCCCAGGTGGCCTCAGACTGGCCTTATGTGGACTATGAAGCAAAAGCCAGCATTGAAATCCTGACCCCTGCCTTCACCTTGCAAAGGTGGGGTTCCAGATGTGTGTCACCATGCCCATCTTGTATTTTGGCTGGCTTGGTACTAGCTATAGACTCCAGATGACCTCAGATTCAAAGCAATCCTCCTTCCTCCTGCCTTAAATCTCAGCTGTGTGACTCCCCAGCCCCGTATGTGTGTGTTGTTGAGGATCAAGCCCAATGCTAGGCGAATGCTGTGCCTCTGAGTTGCATCCGCAGTTTTCATGGGTGTGGGTGTGGTTGTGTTTCTGTCTGTCTTTTTTTTTTGGTTAAGACAGAGTCTCACTCTATGCCTTTGGCTGACCTAGAACTCCTATATAACTCAACTGGTATGGAACTCACCACTTCCTGGTGCTGGGATTAAAGGTGTGTGCCACCACATCCAGCCCTCCCTTTGTCCTTTCAGACAGGAATCTGGGAGGCAGCCTCACAGCCCTCTGGTGGGGCCATACCCATGCACGCCTGGCTGTGTTCAAAGCATCTTTGCTGTGCTCTCTACAAGGCTCAGCACCGGGGGCTGAGTGGGTGGAATGGCAATGCCTTATGGACACACTGGCTGTGCTGAGAACACCTGGGAGCTGTGCGTTCTCTGGCAGTCTCCAGCAGAGATGTCCGCCCTGTAACCTGAGTGATGGTACACAGAAACTGACCCAAGTGGACTGAGCAGGAGGGGGAAGTGGTTCTGGGCAGAGGGAGAGGCTGGGTAGACCCAGAAGCAAGACTGCATGGAGGGACAAGGAAGGCAGTGTGCTGGAGGGCAATGACTAACAGGGAAGTGGCGGGTTGCCATGCCGGGGCATAGGAGGCCCAGGAGGCTAGCCAAGCTCAGGGAGCCGAGAGGGTGCTGATCAAAACTGGGAGGACCTGATTTTCAGCCCTGCGGAATAGCATGACTCACAGTCGTAGGTGTGGGCTGTGCAGACTTTCTTCCAAGAGCAAGGTTTGAGGTGAGAAGAATAACCTCACCAGGAAAAGGCTAAAAAATGCTTTTTTCTTTTTTATCTTCCTTTTTTTTTTTTGAGACAGGATTTTGTGCACCCTTGGTTGATCTCAAACTCACTGTGTTCTTGAGGATGACTTTGAATTAATGATTCTCCTGCTTTCAAGTGCTGGCATTTGTACAAACCTTTAATAAGACAGATGGCTCTTCCTTCTAAAACCTGCCATCCTAGGCGAATCCAGAGAAAAACATCAGCCAGGTCACAGGGAAGGATGCCTTCCAAAGCCCTGATGGTTGCACCTCAAAACTCAGGGTATCCAAAACAGTAGGTCTGATGCTGGGTGTGGAGGCACCTGACCACATTCACAGCACCAAGGAAAGAGGAGTGGCAGGAGTTCAAAGCCAGCCAGGACTAGAATAAGACCCCGTCTCAGTTCAAACAAAGATATAAGCCTTCAGGATGTAGCTCAGTCGGTACAGTGCTTGACCAGTAAACACAAAGTCCTGGCTTAGGTCCCAGAACTACAGACAACCAGGTGGGGCTGTGCAGCTGGTAGTCTCAGCGTTTAGGAGGTGGAGACCAGAGATGGTCAGGATTTCAAGGTCATCTTTAGTTACCTTTAGTGACACTTTGAGTGCTAACCTGGGCTACCCTGGACCCTACCCACCTGGCAGGAATGTAAGGAGATAAATGTAGTGCGGTATCCTGGTGCTAGAACAACAGACAAAAATGGGGAAACTGTGGAAATCTAAATTCAAACTCTAGCCTTTACTTGATGTAACACACACACAAAAAAAAGTTGTGAAGAATAGGGAAGTTGGAGGTGCAGTTCAGAGGGGGACGCTGAGTTCGTGCCAGGGCTGTCAAGGGGAAATAGGGTGTATAGGAACATTCTGAGTTAGATTCCATCTCTTCCATAAATCTAATATTGTTTACTTTTGAGAAATGAAATCTAGAGGCTGAGAAGATGGTTCAGCTGGTGAAAAGCTGACTGTAAATATGAGTGGTTCTGGTCCCCAACACTTACAAAAACCAGGGGAGCTTACTGACCAGCTAGCTGAGGAATTGGTAAACTCCAGCTCAGTGGTGCGCAAGCAAGGTGGCTCATTGGCCAAGAGTGCTGCTTTACAACCTGAATTTAGTCCTCAGATTTCACTGTGGAAGAAGAGAATTGATTCCACAGAATTGTCCTCAAACAGGCGTGGGCAGGTGCACACACACACAAAATAAATTTAAAAGATAACAAAGTGGAGGGAATCAGGGATGACATCCTAAGTTCATCTCTAACTTATCTCATGCACACAAGCCCACACGTACATGTGAACACATACAAACAGGTGCATATACAACACACATATACAGTAAATGAGCAATAAAGTCTCGGGTGGAAAAAACCCGAAAGTCTGCTTGTGGAGAGCAAGGCCCCAGGGTGAGATGGCCAATCCTTAGGTGAGCTAGTGATTCAGGCCTAGGTAGGGCAGAGGCCCTGATGAAACAGGATGCTCTCGGGAAGTGGGAATGATCACACAGTCATCTCCTCCCTGGAGATGAATTCTGCAGCCTGAAGAAAGGGAGGAGTATGATCAGATGCCTAGATTATTTTCGTCTTGAGCAACTGCCACACGACTTCATTACCTCAGATGCACTTGTGTGGGAGGAAAACAGGTTTAGGACAGACTCTCAAGAGGCTTCCTTTCCTTTGCAGTGAGTGAGGAGGTGTGGATGTGCCTGGAAAGAACAGCCAGGAGGAAAGGAAAGGGTTAGGGTGTGAGTGCCTGTGAGCAACGAGGACCCCGCCTCTGGATAGACCCAGTCTCGCCTTTGAGAAAAGTCTAGTCCGCTGAAAGAGCAAGCAGCTCGCTAGTGGAGTAAAACAGGGCAGGGAGCCTGCAGGAGGGCGCAGAGCACGCCCTCTGGGTGTTCCCAGATCAGCCACCTTCTTGCTCTGCAAAGACACAAGTCAGTGTGCTGTTGTCACCAGCGGGAAGCCAGGCTCCTGCTTAAAGAAATCTTTCCCTTGTTCTAGGCCTTCGGTAGAAAAACCAGAGAGCTGAGAGTCAAAGGTCGGGGAGCCAGGCAGCTCTGCCGGCAAGGCCTCAAGCAGGGCTTACCTAACAGACTTTCGTCACTTTGGGGTGTGCCCACTCCTGAAGGGTTTCTGCATGTGTCTGTGGCCACTGGTGCTGCCCAGGTTCCTGGCCGCCTTGCTGCTTTCTGCACAATCACTTAAAATGTTTCAAAGCAATTTCAACTGACAAGGCCCCTTCAGTTATAAATAACAGCGGACTTCCTGAGTGCGCTGCGGACAGTTGCTGTTTCTGTCCCTCTGCTTGGGCCACACTTCCTCACAGACGGACTAGGGTGAGCCCTGTCCAGCCCAGCAGGAAGAGAGGCCTCCCTCAGCTCCTGCCCCTGCGCTCTCCACACGGAGCCAGAAGGTGTGACTGTGCGACACTGTGCAAAGCCCTCCAATGCCCTCTGTCTTCCTGTATTAAGAGCCACCTCTGGGTGGGCTACAGGTCCCTGTCCCATCCTCCCACATCCTCCACCTTCTGTCTACTGCCCATTGCCTGCTCTATAGACATCCCAGCTTCTTCCTGCCTCAACACCTTCGACCTCAGTGTTCTGGGCAAGACAGATGTCTCCCCCCCCCACACACACACACTTTTCTTTCCTTTCCTTTTTTCTTTTTGAGACAGTCTCACCATGTAGCCCTGACTGGGCGAGAACTCACTGTTGTCGTTATGTAGACTTACTGCTGGCCTCCAGCGCTCCTTCCTCTGCTTCCTAAGTACTGGGCTGAGGGGCACATTGCCACTAGGACAGTGCCATCTTTTTCGTTTTTTAAAAAAAGTTTGTTTTTTTTATGTGCATTGGTGTTTTGCCTGCATATATGTCTGTATGAGGGCGTTGGATGCCCTGGAACTGGAGTTACAGAAGCTGTGAGCTGCCTTGTGGGTGCTGGGATTTGAACCCTGGTCCTCCTGAAAAGCAGCTACTTGTCTTAACTGCTGAGCCATCTCTCCAGCACCCCTTTCCTGTCTAACTTTTTCCCTCTTAATGACATGAAAACCTTATGCTATTTTAAAACTTGAAACTCCTTGCTGTGAGGGCAACCACACGTCCTGCAGCTACAGGTCTCTGGTTAGAAAACTCACCAGCCAATAAGCCCTCTTGTCTCCATTAAACATTCATTCCCTCTTTTTCCCTGGCAGCCATGGTTTTGTTCTCTGCCTCTGTAAGATTTTAAGATTCTGAATAGCTGGGTGGTGGTGGCTCACGCTTTAATCCCAGCACTTGGGAGGCAGAGGCAGATGGATCTCTGTGAGTTTGAGGTTAGCCTGATCTACAAACAGGTTCCAGCACAGGCTCCAAAGCTACAGCGAAACCCTGTCTCCAAAAACAAAACAAAACAAAAGAGATTCTGAAGAGAACAAGTCCAAATCATATGTAAAGCTGGATGTGGGGACTCACCTGGAATCCCATCGCTCAGATGGCTAGCCCCGTCTGTATGAGACCCTGTTTCAAACAAAACAAAACTTGCCTAGCATGGTCAAGGCCCTGGGTCCTGCCTCTGCCTTTGGGGTGGGAGAGATTGGAAAAGGAAATCTAGGATATATGACTTCCTGTGCCTAGTTTGTCCAGTGTCTTCCTCCCTCACATGATCTAGAAGCCATCCATGCTATGGCGTGAACTTTCCACAGTGCACAAAGAACACAGTTTGTGAGTTCTCACCTTGTAGCTCTCAGGACAGATATTAGGAATGTTTGAGTGTGTCTCTGCAGAGGTTTCCGTTCCCTTTGGAGAAATGTCTAGGTTTGAAATTGCCAGGTCACGTGGTGATGCTGAGTTCTTTTGGGGATGCTAGGAGTATGGCCAGCGTACGGCCAGCGGCCTGTGCATTGCCGCTGAGCTGCACCCCAGCTGTTCTGCTTTTCCAGGAATTGCCAAACTTTTATTCAGGTTGGAATTCATATGTCATCTGCTCAGACAAGCCCAGCTCAGAAGAGCTGCTCTCCTGCATCCCTTTGATCTGGGCTCCTCTTGTCACCCTTCGGAGCTCATTATCCTTGTGCTGGAGATGTCCTGGACGAGCCACGTGTTTGATACACAGAGGTGACTTGCTGGCTGATCTCAGTCTCTCAAAAGTCAGGTGCTACAGAGACATGAGGACTGCCGCGGTGGCTGTTAGGGACCGCCCTGGAGGACTCCCCTGTTTGAGAGGCCAGCTTCCTCCACTCCTCTTACCAACCAAAGCACTGGGAGCCCAGGGGTGGGAGGTGTTCTGCCTCTGCTTCCTGGCTAGTGACTCAGCACAGCTATCTCTGGTCCTCAGTGTTGAGCAGCTGACCCACAGTGACTGTTATCTGTTATATTATCGTCATTAATTATCTCATGGCTAGCATGGAGCTCAGGGCTTGCACAGTCTAGGCTGATTCTCTACCACTTCACTCACTCAGGCATCTTGCTGGCCCCAATTTGATTTTTTTTCCAAGACAGGGTTTCTCTTTATAGCCCTGGCTGTCCTAGAACTCGCTCTGTAGAGCAGGCTGGCCTTGAACTCACAGAGATCCACCTGCCGCTGCCTCCTGAGTGCTGGGGATTAAAGGCGTGTGCTACCACTGCCTTTTTGTTTTTTGAGACAGTCCCACTATGTAGTTCAGGCTAAGTTGGCCTCCAACTCAGACTCCCCTGGGTGATGCCATGATGGACTGCAGCTTCCCTGTGGGACAGGCCCGCTCCCATGGGCTCAGTGATGTCTGTTCAGTCAGCAGAGACAGGGGGACAGATTTCCATCTCTTCCAGGAAGTCTTCCCAGAACAGATCATGAGGTGGGTTGGTGCAGGTTCTTAGCACTCTGTCCCCCATGTCCAGAGGTCATTTGAACAGTCAAACCTCTTCCTAGAACATTACAGCAAACGTGTGCCAGCACTCGGGACAGCTGTTCATCAAAGTTTGGCTATGTAGCCCAGGCTGGCCTACTGAGGCCCCCCGCCTCAGCCTCTCAGGTGTTGGAGGTCTTTGTTTGATTGTTTTTACAAACTGTTGGTCTGTTTGTTTATTTTTGTGTATGTGCCGCAGCACTGTGTGGAGGTCAGAGGACAACTGGCAGGGGATCATTTCTTTCCTGTCACCATGCACAAGATCCTGGGGACAAACTTAGGTCACTAAGCATTGTCAGGGGTCAGCTTTTACTCACTGAGCTATCTGGCCACCTCTTATTTTAATATAAAAAAGATGTATTTATTTTTATGTTATAAGTGTTTTTCATATGTGTATGTATGTATTACTACATGAATACCTAGCGCCTGCAGAGGCCAGAATGGGGCACCAGATCCTCAAGAACTGGAGTTACAGATGGTTGTGAGCTGTCCTGTGGGTTTGGGGAACCAACCCTGGGTTCTCTGCAAGATCCACTAGCACTCTTAAATGCTGATCCATCTCTTCATCCCACTCCTCTTTTAAAGTAGGCGTATATGTATGTCTCTGTGGGTCTGAGCACGAGTGTCTTCCCTTGGAGCTGGAGCTCTCAGTGGTTATAAGCCTGTAAATCACCCATGGCTGGGGATCTCGGGTCCTCTGCAAGAGCAATCTGTGCTCTTCCACCAAACCATCTCTCCAGTCCCTTATTTTCACTCTTAGTAAAAGACGTAATTTTACGTACACTTTCATGCTCTGTCTGCAAACCTCAGAAACACAGGGCACTACAGATGTGCACTCTCTATGTTACTGTTGTTCAGTATTTGAGATAGGATCTCAGCCCACGCTGGTCTCAAATTCACTATATAGCCAAGCATGACCTTGAACTATAGATCCCGTCTCCACCTCCCAAGTGCTGCGGGAGTTCAGGCAGGCACCTTCACACATGACACACATCACACAGACCAGGTTAGTTTATCATGAACTGAAATGTATTTATGTGTTGTGGTTCCAGAGACTGAGGCACAGGCCTCTTGCTTGGTAGAAAATGCCACGTGGCAAGAGCAAGAGAATGCCAGAGTTGCTTTGACAGATGCCCATGAGCCCTCTGATGGCCTGATCACCTCTCTCTATGTCCCTGGTGTTGGGGATCAGGTTTCTTAGAGGAACACGTGCCGATCACAGCATCTCCCCAGATAACATTCTACCACGCGTCCTGTACCATGCCTTTCTTTAGGATTCAGTGCCTGGCTTCATGCATAATCAGGAAGTAAGTATTCAAGTAGCTGATGCTCCCACTGAGAAAGATAATGCCAGTTCCCAGAAGACTGACCTGCACTTTCCCAAACCCAGACTGATAGACACACAACGGGTTCCCAGGCAATGCAGTCATCCTTAGGCAGGGGAAGGGCTGAACCCCAGCACTCTGGAGACTGAGGCAGAAGGATTATGAGTTTGAGGCTAGTCTGGACTACACAGCAAGACCCTGTCTTAAAAAATAGCTCTCGGGGCTGGAGAGATGGCTCAGCGGTTAAGAGCACTGACTGCTCTTCCAGAGGACCCAGGTTCAATTCCCAGCACTCAAATGGCAGCTCACAACTATCTGAAAATCCAGTTCCAGGGGATCTGACACCTTCACACCAATGCACATAAAATAAAAAAATACTCTCATCATCATCATCATCATCATTATTATCTTTAATGTCTTAATGCACCTTTCCCTGCACTGCTGGGGTCCAGCCAGAGAACCACTGAGTCAAATTTACCTCCTCACTCTGTTACTTTAACTGTCACATGCTGTCCTGACACTGACCCACAAGGCTTTGGGGGCCAGCCCGACTTTTCCTCAGGGTGTCCCAGGTATCTAGCAGGGCATCTGAGACAGGACATTCTAACTCACAAGGACACCTGGCATTTAGTGACCCAGCAGTTCCGATGCCATCCTGCATCCTCAAACCTGACCCAGTGGTTTCTGGACAAAGGCCAGCCCGTCCCCCTGCCTTCCAAGCCCTACACATGGAGCAGCCTGGTGGGACTGACCTGCAGCTACTGGGCCTCAGCTTCTTCTTATGTACATGCGTGTGCACCAAAAGGATACAGTGCTATCAGAGACCAGAAGAGGCTTGGGATCCCCTGGAACTGGAGTTACAGGTGTTTTTGAGTTACCACATGGGAGCTGGGATTCAAACCTAGGTCTTCAGGGAGAGTGGCCAGTGCTATTAACCACTGACTCATCTCTCTAGTCCCTAACAGCCTTTTTTTTACATTGTGTGTGTGTGTGTGTGTGTGTGTATGTACATGTGTATGCGTCATAGCATCCATATGGGAATCAGAAGACAATTTTCAGGAGTTGGTTCTCCCCTTTCAAGTGGACTCCAGATATCAAACTCAGCTCATCAGTTTGGCAGCAAGTGCCTTTACCTGCTGAGCCGTCTCACCAGCCCTTCCAAAAAGCTAACTTTTGCCGAATGTGGTGGCTTTAGTAATTCTATCACTCTGGAGGTTAAGGCAGCTGGAGGAACTATGAATTCAATGCCAGCCTGGGGTACAGAGTAAGATTCAGTCTCTAGAGCTGGGTGTAGTGGTACACCCATTTAATCTCAGAACTCAGGAGGCAGAGGCAAGTGGATTTCTGTGATTCCAAGGCCAGCCAGATCTACATTGTAAGTTACAGGATAGCCAGGGCTACGTAGTGAAACCCTGTCTCCAAACAAACATATCTATCTAAATAAACAGGCTGGGGAATGGCTCAGTGGTTACAGTGCTTCAGCATGAGGAGGCGCCTCAGAACTCACATCAGCACCAGGAGGCTGGCGGCTTTCCTGTCTTTCCAGCCTTGGAAGGAGGAGACAGGTTCTGCAGAGCAAGCTGGCTATAAGGACGAGTCATATGGGGGGCTCTGGGTTTGATGAAGACACGATCAAATTCATAGCATTCACCTTGGGCCTCCACATGCATGTGCATATGTGTGCACACATGTGCAAATCCCACATACATATGGGCGCTCGAACAAACAGAAAAATAAAGTTAACTTTCAAAGTCACCCTATCTAATCACTTCCAGGATGCCTATATAACTAAAAAACAAGTAATAGAAAATATCAAACACTAAGGGGGCAGGGAGAAATGGAACCCTTGGGCATTGCTGTTTGCCTTTATTTTAAAATTTTGAGACAGTCTCACACTGCATCCAGGCTGTCCTTGAACTCAAAATAATCCTGCTGTATCAGTTTCTTGATCGCTAATATCTTAAGTGTGAGCCACTGCACCCTACTTGTTACTGGGTGTGTAAACTGGTGCAGCTGCTGTGGAAAACAGCTGGGTGGGTCCTCAAGTAGTTAAGCAGGGTCACGCTATGACCCCATCACACCCAAGAGAACTGTAAGCAGATCTGTACAAAAACACAAATGTTCACAACAGCACTGTTCACAATAGTCAAAGGGTGGAGACAACCAGATGTCCATCAGCGGTGAATAGACACACAGAATGTGGTCTGCACATACAATGGACTGTTATTCAGCCATAAGAAGGAATACAGTTCTGACCCATGCTGCAATATGGATGAACACTGGAAACACGATGCTGAGGGAGTGATCAGGCAGGCACACAAAGTTCCTTGTTGTATGATTTGTGTGAAATGTCTACAGCCTGCAGCTTCAGAGCAGTAGACTAGTGGCTAGAGGGGCCAGGAGAGGAGGGAGTGTGTGGGTTCATGGGCAGAGAGTTTCTTTTGGGTAATGAAAATATCCTGGAATTAGACCGTGGTGACTAAGCCACCGCTGTGATGAATTTTATACAGTTTTATACAATTTTATTCCCTTAAACTGAGAAATATCACTAGATGTATCTTAGCACCCTGGTCTGAACCCAGGAACAAAAAGACATTGGTGGAAAAATTGATAAAGCACAAAAAAGCTTGGAATTTCAGTGACTGTGAGAATGTGTGTTGGTCCCAGTGGGATAGACAAACCTGTCATGTGTGGGGGACTATGAAGCTGTGTCAAGATTCTGGACTGTTGGGCTGGAGAGATGGCTCAGAGGTTAAGAGCACTGACTGCTCTTCCAGAGGTCCTGAGTTCAATTCCCAGCAACCACATGGTGGCTCACAGCCATCTGTAGTAAGATCTGGTGCCCTCTTCTGGCCAGCAAGCATACAGACAGAACACTGTATATATAGTAAATAAATAAATCTTAAAAAAAAAAAAAAGATTCTGGACTGTTGCTGTGGCATTTCTATGAGCTTAAACTGCATCCAAAATCAAACACATTTCTTTTTTTTAAATAAATCTTTATTATGTATAGTATTCCGCCTGCACCAGAAGGAGGCACCAGATTTCATTATAGATGGTTGTGAGCCACCATGTGGTTTGCTGGGAATTGAACTCATGACCTCTGGAAGAGGAGTCAGTATTCTTAACCTCTGAGCCATCTATCCAGCCCCAAATACTTATTTCTAAATTCATAGCTAGCCCCTAAAGAGGAGCTAGCTCAGACTCTAGAAAGTTCTTTCACTGGCAAAGGCCTCACTTCTAAGCTTGGTTTTATAAACTGGGGTGTTGGAAATGACCACCTGGCCTAGAAGAGGTTAGCGTCCTGGACCCACAGCTGCTGGGAGGGGGCAGAGGTGCCTGCCCACACCAGAGCCCTGTGGCAGCTGCTCGCTCCTTCATCTGGAAGCTGCAGGGACTTGGGGGAGTAGGGGACTTAATACTGAGGCTGCAATTCCTGAGCCATGGCTAAAGACCCCACCAGGCGTGGGTCATGGCTCCTGCTAACGGGAGACAGCTGGAGCCAGTGTGTGGTGAAGCAGCTGACCGTGTCCTCAGGAGGAACTGCTCCGGGAGGCAGAGCTGCCCCTTTCTCTTCCTTCAGGTTAGCCAGAGCCAAAGTGTGCTTTTCTTGGTACGCTGGGCTTACCTTTCTCTGAAGTGGCTGCCCTCCAAAAGGCTGGCTTATCTTTTCCTTTATCATCCACCAGGCAGCTTTGAGATTTATAATTTGCCTATCCTAAGGAGGTTTTCTTTTCAACCCTGATACGTTATCCTCAGTAAGGGGGGGAGGGGGAGACAGAGGCCCTGGCCTCCACTCTACAGTTGGTATTTCCAGCTTAATCTGGAATCATCCGAAGACCAACCCACTACAAACCTGTAGTTCTACAAACCAGATGCATTCTGAGGTTGACACGACCCAGGCTATAGGTTTCCCTGTGTGGTGAGCTGTGTGGATACCCCAAAAGATATCCATGCCAAGTACCTGGGACCGTGGATGGACCCTGGCTGGAGGAAAGGTCTTGCAGACATGACCACGCCAAGGCCCTCAAGATAAGCTCACCCTCAATTACCCAGGCCACCTCAGCACAATGCCAGGTTCCGATAAAAGCACAGGGAGACCCCAGATACTTCCAAAGGCTGGTGATGGCAGAGGCTGAGTCTGGAGTGACAGGCCACTAGCTGAAGAACACAGGAGTCACCAGAATTTGGAAGGGCCCCAGGGTGCCCTGCTTTAGATTTGTGGTCTCCCACACCACGAGATTGTACATTTCTTCTGCATTTGTCACAGCAATGAGAGGAAACAAATGACCTATGTCCACCCCAGAGCCCCCATCTAGGTAAGAGCAGAGAGGAAGGAAGTTCTTGCAATGCATCCCCCTTTTATAGATGGGGAAACTGAGGCTCAGAAAGGGGACACTGAGTGGGAGGGCACATCAGCAATCCTAGTTTTCCTCTGGGCCAATTTAGCTCATCTATGTATCTTGTTGGGTCTTTACAATATTAAATATCTACAAAATATAGTCACCATAAACATAGGCAAAGCAAGGATCCGGATAGCACCTGTGCTGGCTAGTGTTCGTCAACATGACACAACCTAGACACACCTGAGAAGAGGGGTCTCAGCTGAAGAATTGCCTCCATCAGATTAGCCTCACCTGTGACCCCAGAGGTCATGAGCTCAAGGTCGGCTCACCTTTAAGACCCTGTCTTAAAGTCAGAGCTGAATTAGTCACAGGCCCTTTCTAGGCTCGGGCCTCTCTTCCCATAGTGCAGTGTTGAGGAACTAGAAATTAGATTCCCTGGTGGGCAGACAGATGGGTTAGGGGCCATGACTATGGGTACTAAAGATTGCAAAATGCCGAGATGGCTGGCCTCTCCCCCTTCACCTGATACAAAAGGGCAGGCTTCCTCTCCTGAGAGTGGGTACCCACCAGTGGACCAGCCTGTTCAGTTCAAGGTGGGGCTTTCCTCCCCTAATTTAGGGTTGGTCAGTTTGAACAAAGACAGGGAGGCTGATTGGTCCACAAATTTGGGGTAAACAGGTCCTACCTTTTAATTCTTTAACTGAATCAAGATCCCTAGAGAGTACATGTTCTCTACCTCAGATTGGGTGGGTGTGGGAGGCCCTCACCTTGATGGACAGAAACGGATGGTGTCGGCTGGCTTTGGCTGTCATGGAAGCACGGGGGTCGCTGGCATTTGGGGACTATCAACTTTACTGCACCAGCCCCATGGAAAAGCTGACACACATCTGCTCCATTCCTAGGGCTGTGAAGAGCACAGACTGGGGCTCCAAGACACACCCCTATTGCTCCTGCATGTCTGCACTGCACAGGGCCCAGAGAGAGCCAGATCCAAGGGAAGCCTCCCGGGGTAGAGGTCAGAGGTAGTGTACACTTTATTGACCCAGTTCTCCCCAAACTTCAAAACCAGGACAAGGCCAGAACCTGGGCATCGCCTCGGTCTCTCTCCCTCTACCAATCAGAGAACTTATCTCACAAGCAGGGGTCCTCCGCAGAATAGCAGGGTGGACATGAGGGGAGGGTGCCAGCCAGGGGCAAGGATGAAGGGCTCAGGTGCTATGGATGGGGCTGGAGGCACCCCAAGGCCTGCCAGGCCTGGCCAGCCCCTCCTCTGAGGTTCCTGGTGGTTCACAGTGAGACTGGCTTTGATTGGCAGGGGAATAATGGGCAGTCAGTCCCCTCCCACTCTCCTGCCCACCCCTGGCCTGACTCAGAGCAGGGAGGCTGGAAGGACAGAAGGCCAACCCTTGAGTCCCCCTAGGGGACAGGGAAGCAGCTTCTCCAGAGGGGCAGAGGGTGCTGCTTCGTTCTTCTCTCCCAGCCGTCCTCCAGGTGGTTAGGAAGGGCCGCGCAAGCCTGGCTCAGAAGTCTTGAGGACAGCTTAGTGAGCTTCCTCACTGCCAATCCCAAGGAGAAAAGTGGGTTTGAAATCTAGTTGACTGGAGCACGCTGAACTGAGCAGTAAACACCCTGGTGACTTGGTTTAAAAAGGCTGCTCTACCTTGGCAGGCCTGGAGGGGCCAAGAAGGGAGACAGTAGAAGAGGGTTGCCCATGGCAGCCAGTGGGGCCTGGGGAGCAGGTGGAAGGAGGCAAGATGCAGGAAGCAAAAGTGGGGCCTGGCAGGTCGCCTCCAGTGCTGCAGCCCGGGGCCCAGTGTCAGGCCAGCCTGGCTGTCAGGCCTTGTGTTCTCCGTTGCTGGGTGGCTCATTGTGGCCAGCTGTGTAGTCCGAGTGGTGCTCAAGTCCCAGCATCTGGCGTTGCACCAGCTTGGCATAGAGGCCGCCCTGTGCCAGCAGCTGCTGGTGCGTGCCCTGCTGCACCACACGACCCTTGTCTAGCACCACGATGAGGTGCGCTCGCTCCACAGTGCTCAGCCGGTGGGCAATGATCAGCACCGTGTGTCTCTGCAGGTTGCCATGGATGGCCTGCTGGATCTGCAGGGAACGGGACAGAGAGGTTAAGGGGCTGCTCAGCATTGCACAGGCTGCTCTGCCCGCACCTATCCCCTGCTGCCACCTGACATTCAGTTCTTAGGTTGTAAAATGAGGGCCAAGATAGAAACCAGCCCCTGAGTCTCCAATTCAGACAGCCCAGGTGCTAAATAAGGGGTGCCTGCAGAACCAGAGATAGTACCATCAGCCCCAAGGCCCAAGCCAAGAAAAGCAGGTCCTGAGCAGCCCTGAAGCTACAGCATCTGCTCATTTCTTCCCCTTACTTCCCGCTTGTAGGACTCCAGCTCTCCTGCTGGTGCTACCCCTCGCCTTACACACATGGAGGCACACTTGTCTGTGTGCACATGAACACGTAAATGTGTGCAAGTCAGAGGACAACCTGTGGGCATTGGTTGATAAGCTTCATAATGAGTCCTGCCTCATCATCACCTCCTGCCTTCTCCCTATTCCTCCCCCCTCCCCTGACCTGGGGCTTTGAACACCCTGCTGCCTTTGCTCCTCAGAACTCCCCAGGGTGGCTCCTTGGCTCTCAGGTCTTAGCTAAAAGGTGACTTATAGCCTAGTCCTCACAATGAATGCCAGAGAGTACATGATGACTCCATGTAACCCCCAGGGTGCCACTGTGCTGCAGAGGGACTCCTAGATGCACAATGACCCTTGGGTGCCTTCCTGAAAATGCCCAGCATTGGTATATGCATTTCCTATCTGAGTCAGCACCTGCCACAGGCCCCTGCCCCCGCCCCCTGCACCCTTCCCTACGCATTTACTAACAAGGACTCAACACATGTGCCCTCTGTTGTTCTGCGATATGCGTTTAGCTCCTTCTACCAGACTCTCTCAAGGACCCGAGAGCCATTGTTCTAGAACAAGAGCACAGAGATGGAGCGAGTCCTGACACTGTGCTCTGAGGGAAGTTACAATCATAACCTCCATCACTACCACTGGACACAGGACATGCTGTATGCCCATACTGACAGCCTCTGCTATTCTGTACCAGTTCTGTCCCTCCCTCCCTCCCTCCCTTGCTGTCCCTTTAAGTGCCTGTTACCTCTGCACCAGGCAAAGGGAGCTCAGCTGTTTCAAGGCTTCACTGAAGCCCAGAGGTGTGTATGCTAGACAACAGCTGCTCATCCCTTTACCGGCATAGATGATTGACAGTTCTTCTCTGGAGCACAGGCTACAGGGACTCGTCTGTCTTGTCAGTCTATCTCTGTAACTCCAGTGTCTAGAGCAGGGCATGGTGCCTGGGACCAGGCCAGCCACCATCTGTGTAAAGAGCCGACTGGCCCTTGGCAGGATGGGCATGGGCAACTAACCAGCACCAAGGACATAGCCACTGACTGAGGAAAGAAACTGTTGGCAAAGGCTGTCTGTCTGGACAGAGCTGCAGTGCTGGGGCGGGGGTGCCAGCCCAGAGCGGATTACAGCTTGTCTTGGGCTAGCTGCAGCCCCCTAAATTGCCATCCCTTGCCCACCTCTGTCAGATCTAACATCTTGTGGTGATCAGAAAAGCTGAGATTTCTCCTCTTGGCTATAACCTGTCTCTCTGATGTTTCCGCCGATGCGTTTGAAAGTGTTTAGACTTATGACCTCTTTGTTCTGTTACTATAAAAACTTCATGAAACGGCTTCCAAGTTGGAATTTGGGATGATGTATGTGCGCAGGCTGAGGTCCCTCGTGCTGGCTCCAGGATACAGTAACTCCCTTTGAGGTGAGAGTCGTGTTTATGCTACCCGTCCGCTTTTCACTAGGTCACTGGTTGGAAGCGAGGCATCTGTAGGGGCCCACTGAGTCTAAGCCATCTGGCATTTTATCTCGAGGGTATGGCTGCAGTCCTTCTGGGGTGCTCTCAGGCCTCCCTTGCTTGGGCCCATGGCATTTGTTGGTCTGGACTGGTTACCCAAGCTCCTGTGGCAAATGCCTGTGCTTCTTAGGGTGTTTGACAGCATTGGTTTTATTTGCTGTGGGGCATTTTGATCTAGGTACTGGTTTGGTTTACTAAAGTCATTTGGTTAGTGCCCACTTGTTTTCGGTTTTTTTGTGCACATTTAGGCATCTGAGGGCTTTGGTTTTCTTTGAATACTCTGACTCGCTGCCATTTGACTTTGTCCCCTGACTCTCTCAAGCACCCAGTTCTATTCTGTGGCTTCTGCTCTGGCAGCCTTGCCACCCTTGCCGCCCTTGCCGCCCTTAGCTGAGGTCTTTTCTCGGCTCCTGGTAATAAAGGAAAGAGGCACTTGTCCCCTCCAACTCAGCAGCCATACTCTACGTCCGGGTCAGGAGGATTATGGTTGGCCCAGTTGGGGACACAGATTTGATCACCTAGGGTCTTGACTCTCACATTTATGGAAATGTTTGAGGTTAACTCCAGAGCCAGTAGAAAGGAAGGTCTCAGATGTAAGTGGGCAGTCTGTCCCCAAAGCAGCACATACCCTGACCCAAACAACTCTGCTCTTTCTAGCTAGTTGAGAGAGGCTTGCAAAGTTTTCTTGTTGTTTGAAACAGGGTTTCTCTGTGTAGCCTGGCTGTCCTTGAACTAGTTCTGTAGACCAGGCTGGCCTCGAACTCACAGAGATCCACCTGCTTCTGCCTCCTGAGGGCTGGGATAAAGGTGTGCGCCACCACTCTGGGTCTTGCAATTTTTCAGAGGAAAGAAAAACTGGGAAAAAGCTTTCCAAAAAAGAGTTGTGTCTGAGGATACAGCATGTGTGGTGTGATGCTCTATGTGATAAACTTGAACTTGAAAGTACTGAAAATACAGGAGATCAAGCCCATCTAACTCGGCTTCATGACTCCCTCGAGGGGGACATCTGACATACCAAACTTGGTAATCATGAAGGGGCAGCCTGCTTTACTTGGAACACAAAATCATTTAATAAAGGAAAAGAAATTATAAAAGTGGCAACTTATAAAAATTAGTAATTTTATAAGTGAGTTAGAAGAATACATTAAAAATCAATTGTAGGGGGCTAGAGAGGTGACTTAGTGATTAAGAGCATTTGTTGCTTTTGCAGGAACTAGAGTTCGATTCCTAGTACCCACATGGTGGTTCACAACCATCTATGACTGACATTCATAGGGATGCGATGCCCTCTTCTGACCTCTGTGAGTACTAGGCATGCACATGGTACACATACATACATGAAGGCCAAACACACACACATAAAAATAAAATTATTAATTTGAGTAAACCTTTTTAAAATATTGATGTTATAAGAGAACTAAGGTTAAATCCTGAGGCTAACCTCCACTCTTTAACAGAGCAAAGTCCTTTATCAAAGGAAAACATTATGGCCTGTTTTAAAGATAAAAACTAGAGAGAGAGGAGAATACATGTATTAAAATTCCTACTTGTGAAGACCACTTTATCCTGGTTAAGACGCTGGGGTGTGTCTTTTAGTTTCTCCTCTCTTTAACCTCTGTGTTTAAGCCTACGTTAAAATACTTTATTCTACCAGCCCATCCTAAGGTTCCTTTCAGTGTTGAAGCCACAGACCTGTTTGGTCTGAGCTGAGGTCCCTAAGGCTCACGGGAACTCCTTGGGCCACAGGGGCTTCGCCTCTGCCTTAGCTGCTGAGCCCCACCTAGAAGCACTGCTGAGTGTCCCTGCCTGTGGCTGCTGGCCTCCCTGCCTTGCCCTTACCTTGGGCTCCTTCGCTGCTTTTTTCTGGCTAGAGACCCACTTAGTATTTCCTAAGTCTCCTGGTGTGCAAGGGAGAAACAAAGACCCAGCTGCTGTCTGTGTTTAAACTTTACACTGCACAGAAGGATCCAAGGGAGAAATAGCCACCTGAGCAGTGGTGAGCAATGCTTGGTAAACGGCTGTAGCCAGGCCTGTGTGGCCGCAGCCCGTCCCAGGTATGGACTGTGTTCCAGACTGCCACAGGCCAGAACCTGATCCCAAAACTATTTTTCTTTTCTCTTTTTTTTTTAAATTTATTTATTGTGCATACCGTGTTCGGTCTACATTTTGTCTGCACACTAGAAGAGGGCATTGGGTCTCATCATAGATGGCTGTGAGCCACCATGTGGGTGCTGGGAATTGAACTCAGGACCTCTGGAAGAGCAATCAGCACTCTTAACCTCTGAGCCATCTCTCCAGCCCTTCTTTTCTCTTAGATATACACACTTTCATCAGTGAGGCAGCTCTTCCCCCTCAGCTACTGAAGCTCTTAAAAGAGGAAGGAGTCATATTATGTCTCCATGGCCAACCTGCTCATCTTTATGTGCTAAGTCTTTCTCACACCTCATTTTTTTTTGGCAGGGGGAGGGGCAGGGTTTCCCTGTATAGCTGTGGCTGTTCTGGAACTCATACTGTTGAGCAGGCTGGCCTTGAACCCAGAGATCTGCCTGCCTCCTGGGGTTAATTAAAGGCACGTCCCACCACAACCCAGTTTTTAAGTTTTGCTTATTTGTTTTTTTTTTTTTTTTTTTTTTTTTGAGACAGGGTTTCTCTGTGTAGCTTTAGTGCCTGTTATTGAACTCACTCTGTAGACCAAGCTGGCCTCGAACTCACAGAGATCTGCCTGTGCCACCATCACCTGGCTAAGTTTTTTAAAATCATCTATATGGAATCCAGAGGAGGGCATCAGATCCCCTAGAGCTGGAGTTACAGGTGGTTGTGAGCTCTGATCCTCTGTAAGAGCAACACACTCTTAACCACTGAGCCATCCCAACCTTTTTAAAGTGGGTGCACACACTTTATGTAATTGTGTGATTTTCATGTAACTGTGTCATGTATGTGTGTGTGAATTGTTTTCATATGTTTGTCTAAAACAAAATTTTATTGTGTGCTAATTTATTTTTGGCATGCATAATTAAAAGACAAATGTACAGATTCCTAAAAGTAGGTATTTTGGTGATATATTAAAAGACCTGGCAGACACATAAATCCTCATGTAAACTGAAGATGTGACACTGGACCATACAAATTTTTTTAAATTTAAAAATGTATGTGTATGAATGTTTTGACTGCATGCATGTATTTGTACCACATGTGTACCTGGTACCTTCAGAGACCAGAAGGGAGTGTTGGCTCCCTGGAGCTGGTGTTACAGGAGGTTGCGAACCTCCATGTGGTTCTGGGAACTGAACCCAGGTCCTCTTGGCAGGGCGGTGAGGCTTGCATCTCTCCACCCCGCTTCCTTTGGGTTCATGTAATACTAAAATTTCAAGGGGAAAAAAAACCCAACTCCAACTGGCTAAGAAAACCTGGCTACATGTTCAGAATGCCAATTAAATGACAAAGGATAAAGAGATATTTAATCAATGTGACCCTAGGAAAAACAAATGGAGGCAGCTGATGGTTCTAGATTTTTTGAGCTTTGAAATTAAAATTAAATTAAAAAAAATCAAGGTCTAGGGCTGGAGAGATAGCTCAGTGGTTAAGAGCTTTGCCTGCTCTTCCAAAGGTCCTGAGTTCAAGTCCCAACAACCACACGTGCTCACAACAATCTGTAATGAGATTTGGTGCCCTCTTCCGTCCTGCAGGGATACATGCAGGCAGAACACTGTATACATACTAAATAAATAAATCTTTAAAAAAAAAATCAAGGTCTACATGATTATACAGTTCTGGTCATCTTCTTGGGCCTGTTTCAGTTCTGGCATAAATTCATTTTCAGAGATGGCTATCCTGCTCCAGAGTGCAGTTTCCCTTGGGGCTAACTGTCAGAGACTGGGAAGGTGGCTCACCTGTACTTTGTGCAGTGCAGCATTGTACAGTATTCTGGGCCACTCCTGCCTCTAAGCAAGTGAGCAGGGTTTTCAAGGTCCTTATCTTGACCAAGTGTTAGACATTTGAAAGGGAAAAAAAGGTAATTAAAAAAAGAACCTGTACTGGGCAGTGGTGATGCACGACTTTAATCCTAGCACTTGGGAGGCAGAGGCAGGTGTATCTCTGTGAGTTCGAGGCCAGCCTGGTCTACAAGAGCTAGATCCAGGACAGACAGAGCTACACAGACAGACCTGTCTCGAACTATAAGGCTTACAAAGACATCTAGGAGTTTATAGTGGACATTATTCATGTTTTTTTTTTATTTTTTTTATTTTTGTTTTGTTTTTCAAGACAGGGTTTCTCTGTGGCTTTGGAGCCTGTCCTGGAACTAGCTCTTGTAGACCAGGCTGGCCTCGAACTCATTGAGATCCGCCTGCCTCTGCCTCCCGAGTGCTGGGATTAAAAGCGTGCGCCACCACCGCCTGGCTCATTTTTTATTTTTAAAGACAAAATATTAACATACTTACAGTGAGGGAAAAGCAGACTATACTGTTAGATACGCTACATATTTTTCTGTTTTATATACAGCCTCCAGGTTTTCATTAAAATTTTCTCATTAAAAATGTCTTCTATGGGCTGTAGAGATGGGTTAGAGATTGAGAGCGCTGGCTGCTCTTCCAGAGACTTGGGTTTAATTCCCAGCACCCACATGGCAGCTCACAACTGTCTGTGGCTCCTCACACAGACATACATGCAGGGAAAACACCAATGCACATAAAATTAAAAAAATGTTTTCTAATCAGGGGTGGTGGCACACACCTTTAATCCCAGCACTTAGGAGGCAAAGGCAGGCAATCTATGAGTCAAAGGCCAGCCTGGTCTATATAGTAAGAATCAGTACCCAACAATTTTGTTTAAGAAACAATGTGAAAATAAAACTATCAAAGTTTTTTAAGTGATAAAAGCCATGGATATGAGGTATATTTTTTTAGTCAAAGGGAGGGTAAAGAAAAATGATTTTGAAGGCAAAAGTATTATAAGGTAATATAAAGATTGGTTCAAAATAGATAAAAATAATGATTGGAGATTAATGTATGCTGGAGACTGAAAATTAGATACAGCTATAACTAAGTTAATTATAATATAAATGTTAAAATTTTAATGTCTGTCAAAATTCAATACCCTGAGACAAAATTAATGCTTCTGTTTATTTATTTATTTTGTTTTTCGAGACAGGGTTTCTCTGTAGCTTTGGAGCCTGTCCTGGAACTCATTCTGTAGACCAGGCTGGCCTCGAACTCACAGAGATCCACCTGCCTCTGCCTCCCGAGTGCTAGGATTAAAGGCATGTGCCACTACCGCCCGGCAATGCTTCTGTTTATAAAGTTAAGATTTTCAGGCTGGAGAGATGGCTCAGAGGTTAAGAGAACTGACTGCTGTTCTGGAGGTCCTGAGTTCAATTCCCAGCAACCACATGATGGCTCACACCCATTTATAATGAGATCTGAGATCCAGTGCCCAGAACGCTATATACATAACAAATAAATTAAAAAAAAAGTTAAGGTTTTCCTTTTTAAAAAGCACATGAGCTGGGTGTGGTGGTACAAACCTTTAATCCTAGCACTCAGACAGGAGGGAGGATCTCTGACTTGGAGGCCAGCCTGGTCTACATAGTGACCTCCAGGAGAACCAGGGCCACATAGAGAGAACCTATCTTAAAACGAAACACAATCTGAGTGTTTGCTTGAGTGTGTGTCTGTGTACAGTGTGCAGTGCCCGTGGAGACAGAAGCAGGAGACTGACTGACCTGACACCCCTGGAACTGGTATTGCAGATGGTTGTGAAGCCACTCTGTGGGTGCTGGGAATGAAATCCACATCCCCTGAAGAGTGGTCAGTGCTCTTAACCACTGAGCCATCTCTCCAGCACCAAGTAAGGTTTTCTTAAATACTGATCTATTCTTAATAATGTTTACAAAGAAGAAAAGAAAAAGAAAGGTGTGTAAAACAAGAACTCTATTTCTCTTTGATTAACGATGAGAACAAACTCGATCACAGGCTTTCCTTTAGGTTCCCACTGGAAAAGCCTGTGTTTACTGGATAGTTACTGCCTTCACATAGCAGAAATTCTGCTGAGACTCATTCCTGCTCAATTCCATGATGACTGTGGAACTCATCTATATGGACAAATATTTCAGTCTGCCCTTTGGAAATACATCCATTAATGCCTCATTAAAAAGTCTATGTGCCATTTCTACTAAAGAAAACACGCACTATAAAAATACAAATGATTAAAACAGCCACCCAGAAGATCCAGCAACTGAAAGTAAGGACATTTCCCCCAAAGACTCATTCTTCTGGAGGAGGGAGACTGTCTGGGCCTCACTCTACTACAGAACCCATGGTGAATGGCCCTCACGATGCTGATAATGCTCATCTCAGCTCTGCTAACAGTCAGTGCCCCAGGTAACCAAACAGTTCTCTGCTTTTATGTTTCTTTTTTTTTTTTTAATTTTATTTTATGTACATTGGTGTTTCGCCTGCATGTATGTCTGTGTGAGGCTGCCAGATCTTAGAGTTAAAGACAGTTGTTAGCTGCCATGTGGGTGCTGGGAATTGAACCTGGGTCCTCTGGAAGAGCAGTCAGTGCTCTTAACCGCTATACCATCACTCCAGCCCCCTGTTTTTATGTTTCTTAAAACCTTTTATAATTAGACATTTTTGTTTTTTGAGGCAGGGTTTCTCTGTATAACTGGCTGGCCATGAACTCCCAGAGGTTGGCCTGCCTCTGCCTTCTGAGTGCTGGGATTAAAGGCAAGGGCCACCACCACCCAGCTATAATTAGACTTTTTAAATTATTCATGATATTTAGTATTTTACTTGGTTTATTCCTAAATGATAAAATACTAATCTTTGTTTTAATGAAGTCACTAATGAGGGAACTGTCCTTCTGTTTCTGTGGCTGGTTGCTTACCTAGAGCCCCTCCCTACCTTATTTAAAACTAGGTTTTATGTCTAAAAGATTCGAGTGTATTCATTGTCTTTGTGACAGATATTTTTCTCATTCAGTATAATTTGGCTTTTTTAAAAAAACCTTGTTTTTAAATCAACAAAAATCTGTCTTAAATCTCCTTTTAAAAAAGCCTCTCCAAAGTGGGAGCATCAATATTTTATATCAGAATTCTTACAGTCAAAGTAAACAAACATTTTCCTTTTAAGAAAAAATGTAGCTGGGCGGGGTGTGGGGGCGTGTAGGTGTTGCCTAGTGGTTTTCCAGAAGCTTGAGGGTAGTCAGAACTACACGTCTTAAAGTCCAATCACTTAACATCCATAGAAACAAAAATCTAAACACTGTAAAAGGTCCTATCACACACTCAAATGTTTACAAAGTACCTTGAACTCCATTATCTCCAGCTAGAGACACCCAAAGTTTAACTCTTTATAACACACACACACGTCTCTAACAAAATCAGCTTTCACCAAGTATACCCCTTAAGTGCCGATGTTTCTTGACTAAATCAGTGTCTAAACTGTCCCACAGTACAGTTAGCTGGGACTAATTTAAACAATATTCGTATTTTGTTAATGAAAAGGAAATGGATGGTCCCCAGATTCCCACTTCTGTTTCTACCATTAAAATAAAAGGATCCTACTGAGTCTGTGAAGACTGGATCCCTCAGTGCTAACAGGCCTGAGCTCCTGCTCCCCTACTGTCAGTCAGCACATGCTGAGGAGATCAAGGGGACCAATTTAGCCAAGGTGAGCGTCCACAGGCCAGAGCTACAGTGTGGACTGCAGATCTGTCTTTCCTAGTTAGCTGCCCCATCATGCAAGGGTAGAGCTATGCCATCAAGCTGGCCAAAGGAAAAGCTTAAGTTAGAAGATCTAAGAAGACAGTTCAGAACACCAATAACTATAAATACAGAGACATGGCCGATCTGGTTTTTTTAAACAATAGGTAAATTTTGGTTGTTTAAAATGTTTCCTTCATTGTTGGTATTCTTACTTACTTTAATATAAATCCTACTACATGCCACATGTGAATGCTATCAGACCTGGGACACAGCCAACAGGCTCACTGTTAGAGAACTGTCTGCCTTTGTTTGTTTGTTTTTTGAGATAGGGTTTCATTGTTTAGCTCTGGCTGTCCTGAAACTCACTCCATCAACCAGGCTGGCCTTGAACTCACAGAGATCCACCTGCCTCTGCCTCCAAGTGCTGGGATTAAAGGCGTGCGCCACTACTGCCTGGCTGAGGACTGTCTTCCTTTATGGCCTCTCTCAAGACTGCCCTGACTATCACCTTGCCTCATCTACATCAGCTCCTGGGAATGAGTTCCTGTGAGGGATGGTATATAAATTGGTAATGTGTGGACCCCATGCATAAAATGTCATGCTAGCCAACAGGAGCGGTGAGAATTTCTGGAAATTTCTGGAAAGTGTGTCTCATCAGAACTGTGGTAACACCGCAGGCTAGTTTCAAACCCCAAGGGTCAGTCTTTGCCCACCTGTGTTAGACTTAGCAAACTGTGACTAACAGGTAAAAACCCTTTTGGAATGGGTTAACTTAGCAGACCCTGGTTACAACATCAGACAGAAAATGAGGCCCATGACAGAGCTTCCCAGCTTTGCTGGAACTGCCTCTGATGTTTCCACCAGTGTATTTGAAGTGTCTCAATTTGGGACTCTCTTTGTTCTGTCACTATAAAAACTTCATGAAACTGGAACTTGCTTCCATATTGGACCATGGAGCTGAGGATAACCTGAGTCTGTGTTCCTGGGCCACAGTCACTTATTTGGCTCCAGAATAAACTCTATATTGTTCCCTTGAGATGACAGCTGTGTCCTATCACTGAAAGCTAGGCTTAGAAGGGAGGAATGGCTTAAAACCACATAGTAAGTTGCAGGGTGGGGCATTTGTGCAAGGCCTTCAGGTGTGAGTACTGTGCTGCAGAACAAAAGCAGTGAAAGGGAGAGGGGAGGAGGAGGGAACACGGAAACACGCGCAGGATAGGCTTCCTATCAGGTCCTCTGGCAGGACACTGTTTCCATGGCACTTGATTGCAGCTCTGATTAGAGCTGGGGGCCCAGGCCCCAAAGTGCCCATGCCCAGAACTCCCTGCTTCCCTTTCATGACCTGAGAGAGCCTGTAGCCAGCTCTCAGGGCGCCTGGCCACCTGCCACTCCCTCCCTCCAGCAGCCCCGCTCCCTCTACTCACCAGGTATTCACTCTCTGCATCCAGAGCACTAGTGGCTTCGTCCAGGATGAGCACAGGTGGGTTCCGCACCAGGGCCCGTGCCATGGCCACCCGCTGCTTCTGGCCACCTGACAGCTGGGCTCCTTTCTCCCCGGTCTCTGCACGGAGGAGGCACAGAGTGAGTTATCAGGGGGCTTCTTCCTCCCTGTCACCTGGGCACCAGCTATGCAGGCATTTCTGAGGGTCCCCAGTTGGGACCACCCACAGGCGGTAGCTCAGGAAGAGATACCACAGTGCGTGAGGATCATCCCCCACGTGCACCAGAGAGATGCTAAAAGTATGACAGTGCACTGTGGTGTTTGGTGTGGTTGGCGGGGAACAGTCTTCCTGGATCCAGCACACTAAGTAACTCCACTGTGATGCTCTGCCCTGACACTTTGTTGAACAGTGTGCAAAGCTGCCTCAAGGAATGTCCCTACAGGTCAAGTCTCTCCCACAGAGGACCAGAGGCAGGTGTTGGGTGTGATTACAGCATTGGCATTACCAAGACAAATATTAATAAGAACAACTCAAATGTCTGTCAATAGGAAACCAAGTCAATAAGTCACCATAAAAGCTGAACACTTAATGCAGATAAGAGGAAAGAAGGGGCGGGACAGGCCCTTGCACCAATAGGAAAGGTCATTAAGATGTGCTAAGGACAAAAGTCGCCAAGTCCACAATTAAAGGGCTGACCTTTGTCTATAAAAGGGCAGAATAAAGACATAAAAGACCGGGTGTTATAGTGTGTACAACTGTGATTGCTACACTCTGCTCTGGGAAGCTGGGGTGATGCAGGCTCAAGGTCAGCCTGGGCTACACAGTAAGACTGTCAGAAAACCCAAGGAAGGTCGGGAAGATGTCGTAGCAGGTGAAGGCACTTGCTGCACAGACCCGACAGTGAGCTCAGACCTGGGTCCATGGTGGGCGAGAGAGCTGACTCCTGAAAGCCGGCCTCACACAAATAAATCTTTAGGTGGCCCAGTAACACTATACACATATGCATACATGCCCATGCACATGTGTGCACACACACATGCACAGGCACACACACATACACACTGTTTGTTGAGACAGGGTCTCCTCACAGAGCCCTGGCTAGCTTAGAATTTGTAGTAATCTCCCTGCACCACCATGCCCAGTTAAATGGACATTTTGTTTCTTTTTAAAGAATTGAGCCAGGTGGTGGTGGTGGTGCACACCTTTAATCCCAAGAGGCAGAGGCAGGCAGATCTCTGTGAGTTTGAGGCCAGTCTGATCTACAGAATTCCAGGACAGTCAGGGATACACAGGGAAACCCTGTCTCTAAACACACACACACACACAAAATCTTAAACAAAAACAAATTATTACTTTATGTGTGGGTGTTTTGCCTACATGTATGCCTGTGTACCACATGCCTGGTGCCCCAGAGGCCACAAGGCACTGGATCCTCTGGGACAGGAGTTGCAGCCAGTTGTGAGCTGCTTTGTGGGTACTGAGAATCGAACCCTTGTCCTCCGAAAGGACAGTGACATGCTTAAGTCACCTCTCCAGCCCCCTGTTTGTTCATTTTTGAGACAGGGTCTCACCATGTGGCCCTGACTGGCTTGGAACTTGCTAGGTAGACCAGGCTCAAACTCAGAGATCTATGTTCCACCGTCCCTGGTGGTTGGTATACATGACCTTTTTCAAAGATCACATGCCTCTGAGACTAAGTGACATGTCCATGTTTGTGTGGCTGATGGGAAGAAAGTGAGATGACGGGGCATGGGTGCACTGGCAGTCCTAACTCGGAGGTGCATCGTGGTACCTGTGCTGTACCCGTCCTGGAGCTCCATGATGAAGCCATGGGCGTTGGCCTTCTGTGCGGCCTCTACCACCATCTCGAAGGGCACGGTGGGCAGGCCGTAGGAAATGTTGTCTGTGATGGAGCGGGCGAACAGCACGGGCTCCTGGCTCACCAAAGAGATCTGTGGGGGAGTGGAGAGCAAGTTGGCTTGGAGAGGCTGGCCATGAAGCCTCCACCAGCTGTCACTGGCAGCCCCGCCCCCAGCCCCGCCTGGCTGACGCCAGGAGTCTCAGGCCGGTAACCTAATCTGCATGCTGGCTGCACTCAACTGTCTCCTCAGTTCCAGCCCTCCTATACCTCAGGCCTCTCAGAATGACAATTTGGAGCTAGCAAATCTTGTTGCTCTGAGTTAAGCCAAGTTCCCCGGACTAGAGAGAAAGAAAAAAGGAAGAAGCTGGGGAGGAATGTAGCTCTGTGACTTTGCCAGTGAGTGCCCATGAGGCCGCATGGCAGCTGCCCTAATTCTACTCACCCTCTCCCACTTTTTTTTGAGACAAGGTCTTACTCTGGCATCGAGGCTACCCCAAACTCAGTATGCTGCACAGACTGGAGGACCCAAGTTCAGATCCCCAAGCCCATATTGGTGCCAGGTAGGCATGAAGGTCTACCTGTTTCAGAAGGCAGAGGCCAGCTCCCTAGCTGGTGAGTGAAACTAGCAGCACTGGTGAGTTCTGGGTTTGCCTGAGAGATCCTGCCTCAAATTATGAGGTAAAAGAGTGATCTAGGGTAATTCTAGGAATCCACATGCACTCTCACACAGGTGCATGCACACCTACACACATGTATGTCACACATGCAAACGTGCACCACACACAAACATACACACAAAAATGGAAAAAGAAAAGAAATCACTAAAATATAAGAAAAATCACTAAATCAATGGCTATAGTGTGGCACTTGACAGTTTTGTGCTTTCGACAACTTTTTAAAAAATATTTATTTATTTATTATGTATACAATATTCTGTCTGTGTGTATTATGTCTTCAGACCAGAGAGCACCAGACCTCATTACAGATGGTTGTGAGCCACCCTGTGGTTGCTAGGAATTGAACTCAGGACCTCTGGAAGAGCAGGCAGTGCTCCTAACCACTGAGCCATCTCTCCAGCCCACTTTCAACAACTTAAAAGTAAGGAGACAACATTGGCAAGAGGAAAACCAGATGATTAATTAATAAGCATATAAATGGGGCTTGGTGTCTTTAGGCATCAGGAGGGGAGGAAGCCCACAGAATTCCCCACTTAGCAGAGCTGTCTGTAATCTGAGCCACGCACTACTGCAGCTGTGAGGGACTGCAGCCCAGTGTGCCACACACGGGGACAGGGACAGCCCTCACCTTTCACCCATCTCTGCTTATGTATGCTTAATGCAGGTAGACTTCCCAGACTCTCGGTCCTGCCACATAGAGACTAGAGCCTGGCTAGCTCAGTGATAGATGACTTATCTAACATGAGGCTCTGGTTTCCAGCCCTGTTAATGCACACATGTACATTCCAGCACATTGGCTCATGCATGTGTACACACACACACACACACACACACACACACCCCTGCTGTGGAGGCTCTCCTGGACAGATGGTGTTGTCTAGTACACAGTCTGAATACCTGTTTATATGTCAGCACAGGAGCAACTTTTACCTTCTTTTAAAGAAAATCTTAAATTACATTCGTTTTGCGTATGTGTATGTTTGTGCACGTGCACACATGTGAGAAGAGCCAGAGAATGATGTCAGGAGTCATCGTCCTTTATTGCTGTCCATCTCGTTCACTGAGGTAACAGCTTTCCACTGAACCCTGAGCCTGCCCATGTGGCTAGTCTCAGTAGCTGGCTTGCTCTGGGGATCCTTTGCCATCTGAGGCTGGTATTACAGGCAGGCTGCCACACCCACTCGACATTTACATAGGTTCTGGGGATTCAAACTCTGCTCCTAACACTTGTACAGTAAGAACTTTTTGTTGTTTTTGAGACCAGGTTTCTCTGTGTAGCTCTGGCTGTCCTGGAACTCACTCTGTAGACCAGGCTGGCCTCGAACTCACAGAGCTTCACCTGCCTCTGCCTCCCAAGTGCTGGGATTAAAGGCATGTGCCACCACTGCCTGGCCCTTGTCCCTTTTATATGGAAAACAAAACAGTGATCCAAATCATCTATCATGGCATGAGGGCAGAGCCACCCCCATCCCACCCTGGTCCTCACAGCTCTTGTGATGCTTAAAAAAATAAAGCAAGAGAGGCTGGAGAGATCGTTCAGTGGTTAAGAGCACTGGCTGCTCTTCCAGAGGTCCTGAGTTCAATTCCCGGCAACCACAGGGTGGTTCACAACCATCTGTAATGAGGTCTGGTGCCCTCTTCTGGCATGCAGGCACACATGGAGGCAGAATGTTGTATATGTAATAAATAACATGCATAAAATAAAAGTAAGTAAATTAAAAAAAATAAAGCGAGGGGGCTGGAGAGATGGCTCAGTGGTTGAGAGCACTGGCTGTTCTTCCAGAGGTCCTGAGTTCAATTCCCAGCACCCACATGGTGGCTCACAGCCATCTGTAATGCGATCTGGTGCCCTCTTCTGGTCTGTAGGTATATATGCAGACAGAACACTGTATACATAATAAATAAATAAATCTTTAAAAAAAAAAAAAGCGAAATGACCCAAAGTCCCGCCAGAGTGGGAGGTGTGGACAGATGGATAGACAGCGATTTTAACAGCACTGGAAAATGCAGCACACAAGGCTGCTTGGTGACTCTCAGGTGGAGGGGCAGACACAAGACAGGCCCTCTGCAGCCTCAGCCTGCAGCCTCAGGGGATGGGACTGGGATGCACTCAGGTTCCGGATCTCTCCTCTGAACACAGAGCCCACACATGGTGCACCCTGTGTTCTCAGGCCCCTCGAGCCCTGCCATGACTCTGTGCACAATGTCCGCACGAGGTAAACAGTTGCTGTGCTACGCTGTTTAGTGAATAAATAATAAATAGCAAGAAAAAACCTCAACCTGGGTCTGGTGATACACACATAATCCCAGCACTCAGGAGCCTGAGGCAGGAGGACTGCCAAGAGTTTGAAGCTATCCTGGGCTACAGAGAAAGACCCTTTCTCAAAAAGCCAAAAGAAGGTCTAGTAATGGCTCAGCAAGTAAAGGTGCTTGCTGCCAAGTCTGATGCCCTGAGTTCCATCTCCAGAACCCGCAGGGTGGAGGGAGAGAGAGTCAACTCCTGAAAGTTGTCTAACCTCTGCATGAACACACACATGTTAAAAACACACAAACAAAAACCGAAGCCATTATACACAGGGAAGACAGGCCATGGTCCTGAAAGCAACTATGATAAAATTCATTATGTCATTTAAAAAAAAGACATGTGAGTAGCATCGGGAGCCAGAGAGGGTGAGTATCACAGAGACACTCCACACGAATGACCATCAGAACACGCCCATGACTGCACAGTGAGTGCTGACGAGAACACTGAACCAGAAGGAAACGGGAGGCCTGGCCAAGCCTGGGATCCAGTGCATGGCTGTCTGCGCCTGCAGGCGAGGAGCCCATGTGAATGGGAGTGACCTTGTGCACTCTGACTCTGCCTGGAGAAGCTCAGGCTGGCTGGGGCAGAGCTATGCAGTCTGGGTATGTCCAGAGGGAGTAAAATTAATGCCAATCAAGGAAATGGCTATCACAGGGGTCAGGTGAAGCTTTACCCCTGGGGGAAGAGAAGGGGCATGGCAGCTTGTGGAGTGCCAGAACATTCTATGTGGTGAGGTCACATCAGTGACGTTTTTAAAACTGTACATCTCTGCGTTTGTGTCACAGCTCACAAGGAAGGGAAGAGAAGGAGGACAGGGTGTGTGGCACTCACCACGCGGTGCAGGTACTTGTGGTCATAGGCGCCGATGGGCTTGCCGTCCAGCAGCACGCGGCCGCCCTGCAGCGGGTAGAAGTTCTCCAGGATGTTCACACAGGAGCTCTTCCCGCTGCCCGAGGGCCCCACCAGGGCTGTCACCTTGCCTGGGGACAGGCTGAAGGAGACATTCTGCAGGGACACAGATGTCCAGGTCTCACAGGCACGAGGGCATCCCCCAGTCTACCCCCTGCCCTCTGCCTCAGCTGGTGCTGCTGGCCAGCACCTGAGTGGTCTTTCTAGGACACCAGGCCTGGGGGGAGGGTTTTTTTTTTTTTTTTTTTTGAGGTACTGGGAACTGAACCCAGAGCCTTATGCGTGCTAACCAAAATCTCAACCACTGAGCTACAACCCCATACTGGGGCCCTGGGCAGTCTAGAACTTCCTATACAGCCCAGGCCAGCCTTGAACTAGTGGCAATCCTCCTGCTGCAGACTCCCACGAGGTGGAATTATAGCCCAGCTCTCCTTTCACTGACTGGCCTGGCACTCACTGCTCGGCAGCCCAGGGGCCCTTAACTTGTGGTCCTCCTGCCCTGGGTCTCCTTAGTAGCTGGAATGACAAACTGGAGCACCAGAACTGGCTCGGTGGCTCCTTTATATTTGCAGTCTCCTTTGTCTGGAGTGTGTTCTGCAGAGAGCCACCTGCTCAGCTCCTGCTTCCTGAACAGGTCTTACTCAAAGGTCATCTCTGAGAAGTCCTGCTTGGCTGTCATTACCTCTCTCCTCAGCAGAACCCAGATCCACTACCTTGCTGAGCTTCTGAAGGGGTGTGGCATGCAAATTCAGGATTGTGTTTCCATGACTGCGGCACTTCTAGTCCCACCAATCTGCTTCCAATTAGTGACTGAAGAAGCCCCTCTCCCTCAACACACATAATCCTTTTTTTTTGGCACTAGGGATGGAAGCCCGCTAGGCAGACCCTCTACTTGAGCATTGCCTAGCCCTCTCTAACGGGTCTTCCTGGAGTTCAGTTAAGGGCAAGTTTCCTCAATGGAGCCCAGGGCCTGGCCTTACTTGCTCCTGGCCACACACCAAGATGTGGGAAGGATGGTCCTGGCAGACCCTGAGTCGCTCTTACCTGTAGGACCTGTGTGTGGGGCCGAGTGCGGTAAGTGAAGGTTACATTCTCAAAGTCCACCCGGCCCTCTAGGTGGTCAGGAGCCAAGCTCCCGTCATGCACCATGGTTGGCTGCCGGTCGATGAACTCGAACACCTTCTCAGCGGCCCCCACTCCCTGCATCAGGCCACTGTAGACAGAGCCCACGGACTGCAAGAAAGACATACACCCTGGTCCCACTGACAGTCCATTCCTGACACTCACCAGTGACGGGGCATGGGGAGTCCCAGGACAGAACTGCAGCTTTGGAGGAGATGCAGAGGGCCCCCAGATGCCACCTGCTGGTGCAGCAGACAGTGACCATGAAAAAATGAAGGTGGTACCAAAAAGTGATGCCCCTGTGACTGAGCATTAGGACCCAGGCCCCAGGGTTGGTCTTGTTGATGCTACTGCCACCACGCTGGATGCTGCATGCCATGCAGAGGGTGTGTGTGGTAAGCGTGGCAGAGTGAGAATCAAGCCTTTTCTTTCTTTCTTCTTTTTTTTTTTTAAAGTCAAGGTCTATGTATGCCTGACTGTTCTGGAACTTGCTATGTAGCCCAGGCTGACCTTGAACTCACAGAGATCTGCCAGTCTCTGCCTCCCAAATGCTAGGATTAAAGGCGTGCACCAGTCTGGCAATTGTTTTTCCAGGGCCTCATGTAGCCTAGGCTGGTCTCAAATAACTCAATATGTGGTTGAAGAGAATCCTTTTAGACAGGATTTTACAATTTGGCCAGGCTGTTCTGAGGCTCACAGAGACCCATCTGTCTCTGCTGCCAGTATTAAAGGTATGCCCACCATGTCAAGGTGTTGGGGAGGGGAAGAAAGTCTATAAAGGGATAGTCATGGTATGGCCAGCCTGGGCTCCCCAACTCTGGTAATAAAGAGTTTCAGAGATACCCCAGCAGCAGTGCTGGGGACTCTGGGTTGATACCCAAGCTGCCAACTGTTAGTTCCTTGCTCTGCCTCCCACTCAAGTCAAAGGCCCCAGACCGGACCTGCTTCTCCCCCTCCAGTGCTGTGAAGCCCACACCAGCCTCCTTGATTCAGGGCTGGGGATAGAACCTAGAATTATCCATGCTCAGCAAGCGCTCTACCAAGGGAGCCATAGCCTTGGCCCTAATCTGATTTTTACACGGGTCCTAATGAATACTCTGCATACATCTCTCTGGCTGCAAACGTACCCTTTATAAGCGCACGCTGTAACAGCAGCCCTCTTCACTGAGCACTTGTTGGCACAGAGAATGCCCACCTCACACAACAAGAAGTGGTGACACAGTCTGAGCGGAGGATGCCTGCCTGGCTCTTGTGCTCAGTCCCTTAGGAACTGTAATAGTGTCCACCTTGGGGACATTAAGTTCACACCAACAGAGCACACGATTGTTGTGAAGACAGTGTGAGCACATGGTACATACTATGCCCGTGTGTTCACACAGTGATGTCATTACACAGTACACACTCGCTATGCCCGTGTGTTCCAACAATGACATCATGTGTCCGGTATATACTATGCCCGTGTGTTCACACAGTGATGCCATTACACAGTATGTACTCGCTACACCCATGTATTCCAACAGTGACATCACGTGTCCCGGTTCAGAGCTTGTTTCTCTGGCATTGTTATCTCATAAGCACCATGTTTGAGATGGGTCTGAATGCAATTTTGTATGCACTCATTCTATTGGCTAGAAACACACCCACCCGATATAAATCCAAACCTGTCACACTGCGCACCCTCCCCACCCCCAGCCGCCCTCACCTCCATGCAGTCTCCCAGGACAAACTCATAGATGATGAAGGCGATGAGGTTGCCGCTGCTCATCTGCCCCGAGATGACGAGGTGGCCCCCGTAGTAGAGGATACTGACCTGGACCACCAGGAGTGTGAGCTGCACAGAGGGGAGAGGACCTGGGTTATGTTCCCAGGCCTTAGCTGCCCAGGGCCCTGCCCTCTACTGTGTCCCCAACCTTGTGAGTGGGAACAGGAGAGTAGCTTCTTTTGGAACTCAAGTCACTGGACTTGGTGACTAGTGTCTTTTCCCACTAAGCCATCTCACTGAGTGCTGGAAGGCAGCCTTAAGGGCTCTGTATACTCTGCCACAAATGGAAAACTTCATTGTCCCATCTGTCACTCATAACCCCTTCACCCCCGCCAGAAACCCCTACAAAGGCCCCTAACTGGAGCAGGCTGTGGGCTTGGCAGCAGAACAAGGCTTTCTTTGTAAGGCCCTGGCTGGCACATGCCACCCTCAAGTTCCTCTGCTGGGCCAGGCAGTCTTCATTGCAAAGAGCATGGATCAGAGAAGTTGGTGCACTGATTAAGGTCACACAGCAGCCAGGCAGAGGCTGGACAGTGAGAACTTTTTGTTCCCTTAACTAGGCTCCTGAACGGCAATGTCTTGGGGACCTCCTGCTATAGTCTTTGGGGAAGGGAGGTCTGGGAAATGAGACAACCCACAACCTACTCAGGATCCGTAGCAACCCTTCCCCACCCCAAGAGCCCTACTGTGCAAGAATTGGCAGAGACTCGGCAGCTGACTGAGCTTGTCCCTTCTCTTTTGCTTGACTGGCATTTTTAGGGGGTGTCTCAGGTAATGGCGTTTGAATAGTCCCTGCCTCCTGGCTCTCCTGTACTCCTCCAGCTCCTTCCTCACATGAAACTGCACCTCCCTGCCCCCACCACTCCTGGGCTGGCCCAGTTCCCACCTCCCAGGCTACTGGGACAGGGACAAACTGGCTGAAACCTAGGTTGGGCCATAGCTAGTCTGGGGAAGCAAGGTCCCCCGGCCTGCCACTTCACACAGATAGAGGCAGAGGCCTCTGAAGGCCACTGTGGTCTTTCCAGGAAAGACTCTCAGATGGTTTGACACCCACGTGTCTAACCCAGACTATTGCCCAAGCAAGGGTTCCCTATCTGGATGCCCATCCCCTCACCCCTGGCATCTGACCACACGTACCCCGCTGCCCCAGACATAGGACATATAGGCAGCCGCCTCCTTCCTGTTCAGCTTGTACACCTGCTGCAGCTTGCGAAGGAACACCTCCGCCTCCTCCTCCTCATTGGCAAAGCTGCGCACGGTCTTCATGGCGCTGATGGTTTCCTCAGCTGTGGTGCTGGCTCTGGCCAGGGCACTCTGGACCTCCTTGGAGAGCCTCTGTGGACAGGAATGGGCAAGGACAGTCTCACTACCCTCCTAGACCCACCTCCATCCCATACTGCCTGCCCCAGCCCCGGCCCCAGCCCCACTTCCTTCTGATAGGGCAGACTCTGAGAGCAGACCTCAGTAGCGCTCTTGGGGTGCTCTTTCTGAGGGCTGGATCATTTTTTTAGGTTTTTTTTTAATGTACGTTGGGTTTTGCCTACATATATATCTGTGTGAAGATGCCAGATCCCCTGGAACTGGAGTTACAGACAATTGTGAGCTGCCATGTGGGTGCTGGGAATTGAACCCCAGTCCTTTGGAAGAGCAGCCAGTGCTCTTAACCGCTGAGCTGTCTCTCTAGCCCTTGGGTAATTTTTCTTTTTGTTTTGTTGTTTTTTTTTTTTTGTTTTGTTTTGTTTTTGAGACAGGGTTTCTCTGTAGCTTTAGAGCCCGTCCTGGAGTTAGCTCTTGTAGACCAGGCTGGCCTCGAACTCACAGAGATCCGCCTGCCTCTGCCTCCCAAGTGCTAGGATTAAAGGCATGTGCCACCACCGCCTGTTGTTGGTTTTTTTGTTTTGTTTTGTTTTTTATTTTTGTTTTTCGAGACAGTGTTTCCCAGTAGCTATGGAGCCTGTCCTGGAACTCACTCTGTAGACCAGGCTAGCCTCAAACTCACCTGCTTCTGCCTCCTGAGTGCTGGGATAGAAGGTGTGCACCACCACCACTCGGCTCTCTGAGTGACTCTTAAGTCACCCACAGTTCCTAAGGGAGACTACTGACTCATTTTGAGTAAACCTTCCAGAAAAAGGACTTCCACACCTGGTCTTGCACTGGCCTAAGAACAGTAGGCTCTATACTTTGCTCAGGTTGTACACAGAAACACCAAGTATTAAAGGGCAGTGTTTATTATCAGCATAAACTAGGAGAGGATGTGAGATCCCAGACGTGTGCACTGCAAACACCACAGGCGGGAGAATCTGCTCAGAGTAAGCAGAGACAGCTGGAGGGGAAGCGGCTCTGCTTCTGTTCCACAGTAATTAATACAAGAGCTGCCCAAGCAGGCCAAGAGTGCCGCCCCACAGGACAGGATAGGATGGTGCTCTAGCTGGCTCCAGGATCTGAATGTCACACTTGGTCACAGGGAGCATGAAAGGCACACCACACCTGGGAGGAACCAGATGGGGCCCTGAGTTATGTCTGGTTCTGTTGTATTGGGTTTTTTTAATCTTTAATTACTGTGGTGGGGACATGGGCACAAATCTCCTGGCATGTGTGTGGTCAGTTTTATTGGGTTGATTGTGTCCCTTCACCTTGCTGTGGTTCTGGGGACTGAACTCAGTCTCGAGGATTGCACTGCAAGAGCCCTCTAGCAGCCCCAGGCAATCTGGTTGCAGGTGGCGCGTGTGTGTGTGTGTGTGTGTGTGTGTGTGTGTGTGTGTGTGTGTGTGTGTGTGTGTGTGTGTGTGTGTGTGTGTGTGTGTGTGTGTGTGTGTGTGTGTGTGTGTGTGTGTGTGTGTGTGTGTGTGTGTGTGTGTGTGTGTGTGTGTGTGTGTGTGGTTTGTAGGCATGGTAGACCCTAAAGGAATTTCTTCAAGGCTCCACCCACTTGGAGGTGGTGCCTGAGGTGGGCAAAGATAGAGGCCAGCAATACTGCAGCAAAGTGAGGGCAGGGACAGGGAAGGGAACAGGCTCCATCCCAACCTTTTACTTCTCCCCTCAGTGAGAAACTAGTGGAGAATCCACGACCAGAGCTGAGGAGAGACGGCCTTTTCCAGGGCTGGAGTTTGAAGGAAATGTGTTTGCACAGGGGAGAGTCCCAGAGCGGGGAACAGAGACCCACTAGCTGGCCTGGAGCTCCTGCTCTTGAGTCCCTTCCCCAGCGGTGCCTAAGCCTGTCTAGGGGCCTAGACTTGCATGTCTGAACTAAGCTCTGGAGCTCCCACAAATCCAGGAGCCAGGGAGAGACCAGTTAACAGGCAGTGGCGGAGCAGAGCACAGGCCCAAGTCACCATCCCCGTTGAAACCCAGAGCCAACCTCCGTGCTCATCACCTGTCACTTTCCTGAATCCCATCACCTACCCAACAGCCACCTGGTGGCTTCTCAGACAGGCACACCCTACCACAGAGCCCTGTGTGTGCTGTGCCCTCTATTCAGAACGCAGTCCTGAGACAGTCTGCTTTCTTCAGGTCCCAGCAGCCACCCCTCCTCACTCTGCTTTGTAGGCTTTGGAGTGGCGGGTCCTCAAGCCGAAGTGCTGGGAATGCAGGTGTGAGCCACCAGGCCTGGCTGATACCATTGCTGCGATTACCATGACCTGAGGCCAGCTGTCACTTGACGTGCGCTCTGAAGGCGGGGCCTACTTCACCGCTTCTCAGTGCTGGACACAGTTGGTACTCAGGAAATACCCGATGACCAAATGAAGACATGAATGAACACATACTACTTCCGAACAGCTTTGCCTAGCCCCTAAGGCTCTTGAAGCAGACACAGGTACTGCCTGGGGATCGGGTGGTGCCTACCTTGTAGTACTTGCCGTAGATGTTGGACACCATCATGATGATGGGGAAGCCCATGAAGGTGACCAGGGAAAGCTGCCAGGACAGGCTGAACATGAAGACCACCACACCCGTGACCTTGACTGTGTTCCTCAGGAAGATGTTGATGTTCTGGGAGACCAAGTCGCTGACCATGGTGGTGTCAGATGTCAAGCGGGAGATGAGATCCCCTGGAACACAGGCTGCTCAGCCCTCTGCGGCAAGGATGCCCAGAGCTGCCAGAGTGGGCAAAGGGGACACTAAGGGGCTTCTGAGATGGGCAGTGTGAATCACATCTTTCCCGCCATGCCTTCTGGGAATGATAGGGGGGCACTTCTGGAAGGCTAGGAAGCCAGCCCCAGCCCCTAGTACCAGTTTTTTCTTTGTTTTGTTTGATGCCAGGTCGTAAGTAGCCCAAGCTGGCCTTGACAGAATCACAGGTGTAGGCCACCACACACAGTTACAACATCTTGCCTCCCCACTGAGTGGGAACAGCAGCTGAATGTCAGCTAAGAATGTCTCTGAATGTCACAGAGAGATTTCAAACTTCTTTCTGCCAGCAGTCACTGGCAAGAATGGATAAACATCCTCTACGTCCGCCTTAGAAATAGCCACCTGAGCTTGGAGAGGAACACATAGTAGGTGTCTCACACAATGTGAGGTACTGGGCCAGGGGCCTTGCAACAGCCATCAGGTGTGCCGACTACGGGGTGGGGAACAGGCCCCGAGGGTGAGAAGTGGGACAGGACTGGGCTGGTCTCTTGTTCCTTGCCCCGCCTGGGCTCCTCCCATCACTCAGTCCACAGGAACTGGGCCTCTGCAGGCCACTCTCAGACTGAACTGGCCCCAATGAGAGGCCTTGCCATTGCAGAGACCTTAAGTGGCCTGGTCAGGGTCCTGTGGTAACCACAGCTGACCCCAAAACTTCCCCAGGCAGTTTAACACCCCAGAGCTCCACCCTGAATTGGACCATAGGAAGGGCTAGCAGGGCAAGCCATGCTGCTGTTGGGTCCCACAAGAAGCTAGCTCACCCTGGACACCCAAAGTCCCCAGGAGGGACCAACCTGTGCGGTTCTCATCAAAGAAGCTTGTCTCCTGTGACACCAGGGAGCGGAAAAGACAATTCCGGAGGCGAATGTTCAGTCTGGCAAATACGAGGGTGAAAATGCCTCCCCGAATACCTGCGGCCAATGAGCTGATTGCAGATGAGAGACGGTATAGCCGGTGTCCTTCCAGCAGGCAGCAGCCACCACCCACTGACCTCCCCCCCAAAGGAGAGAGGACAGGCCTTGGGGTCTAGATCCCCTCACTCCCCAGTAAGTCCCTCAGCAAGGGTGAAGGACTCAACACTGTCAGCAGATCCTTCTAGAGCAGCATAGGAAGCTAGTCCTTTGGCCTGCATATTCACAAACCAGCCAGGGAGGAGAAAGAATATCCTCAGGGACTGCTGCCATCTTCAGAAACAAGAGAGTGTGGCTTTAAGTTGTGGCCCAACCAAAGGGTTCAAAACTACTCTGGGACGTTGCCATGGTGCTGAGCTGCTCCTGCACCCTGCCCTCCCTCCTGCTGAGGTGCTATGTATGGGTGGCTACCTGCCAATGGCCAGCAGGCAAACGACAACGACTGCTGTGCTGAACTGGTCCATGCTCTTCTGGATCACAATGCTGTCGATGGCCCGGCCTGTGTAGTAGGGCAGGAAGGTCTCACCTAGGGGAGACAGGGCGGGCTCAGGGGGAGCCCACAGTTTGCTTATCCAACCCATGGTCTATTCTGCCAGTGCCTGCTTGCCCCTACAGTGGTTAATCTGTCAACTCCTTTGGGCATGGCTGTGAAGGAGTTTCTAGACAGGATTAACTGCGGTGGGAAGACACACCATAAGTTTGGGCTCCAGTATTCTGTGAGCTGGAGTCCCTGACTGAATAAACAGAGAGAAGCTGAGCACCAGCGTTCATCTCTGCTTCCAGACTGTGGATGCCATGTGACCAGCTGCCTCGTGCCTGCGCCATGACCTCCCCCCATGATGGGCTGCACTCTCAATGGTGAGCCAAGTTCGACCCAGAGAAGAAAACTAATGCCCCCCCCCCCGGAAACACCATGACACGTCTACATGACCGGAGCTGACATCGATGACACCTGGGCATCGAGCACTTGAAGCCACCTCACTTCCTCCAGAGTAGGGCCTGTCACAGGTCCTGCCATCACCCATTCCACACAGCTCATCATCAGCTGAGAGGATGCCAAAGGTGATTTCATTCGTCTGGGTGGAGAGTCTACCTTCTAGAACCAGGAAGACCTTGCTATTCTGGCTCCAGACCGTGCTGGTCCCTCCCCTCTGAGGGGTGGAGCTCTGCAGCTGGCAGGGTGATTCCTCACCCACAGGCTTCCTGATCTTCAACCAGCTGACTCAGTTGGTCCCAGAGCAAGGAAAGAGAATGGCTGTGATTCAACCCAAGTTCATTCATGTTATAGATCATATATGTAAGAGGTGGGGCTTTGAGGAAGCTGGGATGAGGCTCTCAAAGCCCTGCCCCTCCTTTCCTGCAGCTGCTGGGGGACACAGTGCCTCTTCTCCAAGGGCACAGCCTCGCTTACCTTGAAGGCAGATAACCCTCACCGAACAACAAACCTGGCAGCACCTTTTAGTTTTAGCACTGGGAATGCCCTGCTCTTGGCTACTCCAGCCCTGACAAGCTCCAAGACTGTCAGATTAATTGCAGTGCTAAAACGCCTACTTCCCAAGAATCTGGAATGCCCACTCTCACAAAAATGGTTGGTGCAGAAGCATGGACCCTCAAGGTTGGGTGCCTGGTTCCTCTGGGTGTCTCTGCAGCTCTTTGCACAGGCTGAGCCAGGCTTGAGGCTGGACACAAGGTAGGGTCTTACAGAGCTACCCCTTGCCCTCCTGTAGGGCTCTGGCGCCCCCTGCTGGACATGAAGCAGGAGCCTTGAGGAGGCGCTCAGACTCTAGCTAGATGGGGGGCTCCAGCTCCCCACAGCTGGATTTTAACAGCGCTGCAGCTCTGCCTCATTTGCCCATAGGGAAGAAACCATCAGTGAGCTCCGATGATGGTGGGCTGTGTGGTCTTGGGTGCTGGGGGCGTGCTGCAAACCCTTCTGAGGAAATCTGAGCATCATGGACAATCCAAACTCTACACCAGGCTGCCGAGTATTTCTCAAATCTGACTGCTGTTGCTGCCTAGGCAGGTCCCACTCTGCTCCAAGCTGCCCATCTTGCCTGGTGTCCCAGGGGTTGCTCCCCACTATAAAATTCACTCAGATCTTGTCCCTCTCAACATGGTCCATTTATTCCCAACTCACCTAGAGCAAGAAAGAGCAATGGCTCATGGCAACCTGTACAGAAAGGCACGGGACTTCTGCCCCACCTCTCTCTGCTCCAGCCTCGCTAGCCTTGGCTGCCATGTTAACAACCAGGTACCTTCTGTTTCAGGACCTGTGCACACTAACCCTCTGCCTAGAACACATCTTACCTCAGACATCTGTTCCCTTATCTCCTCCAAGTCCCAAATGTCACCCGGTGTTCTTATGGCTTTGGTATTTTTGTTCTTGCTATTTGTGGAAATGACTTCTTTCTACAGAGGCGGTGACTGGAGCACCCAGCAGTTACATGCTCATCGCTTGCCCACATTTCTATACAGTTAGTTGAGATGCCAAGAAACTCAGTGGAAGAATCCTGATTTACAGTGCTTGGGAGCTGAGGCAGAAGTTGAGGGTCAGCCTCAGTGACATAAGACCCTGTCTCCAATAGCAAAAATAAGCAGGTATGCTTTAGCACATGCCTATAATCCCACTTGGGAAGTGGAGGCAGAAGATCAGGAGTTTAAAGCAGCCTGGGACACATGAGATCCTGCCTGAAAACAACAAATAAACAAGAGCTAATGTGTAGGTGAAGTGCTTTTCACGCAAGCGTGAGAATCCAAGGTCTGAACCTGGCACCCACATAAACAGTTGAGCTTGGTGGCAGATGCCTGTGACTCCAGCGCTGGGGAGTGCTGGGGAGGCAGAGGCAGGCTGATCCCGAAGCTCACTGGCCAGCGAGCCCACCTGGATAGGTGAACTCCAGGTTCAATGAGAGACCCAGCCTCAAGAGATAATGTGGAGGGCGATTGAGAAAGACAGCTAACACTGACTTCTGGCCTCCACATGTACCCACACAGGTGCCACAGACACAAAGAAAATAAACTCAAAAACAAACAGAAAAGAATCCTAGGCTGGTGAGATGGATCAGTGAGTAAAGCTCTTGCCACCATGCCTGCTGACAACCTGAGTTTGATCCCAGGACCTACACTGTGGAAGGAGAGAACTGACTCTCTCATAAGTGGTCCTCTGAGCTCCACTCACACCACTCAATCAGCCCCCTTCTCCAAATGAATAAACAAAAATATGATTTAAAAAAAAGCCAGGCAGTGGTGGTGCATGTCTTTAATCTCAGCACTCGAGAGGCAGAGGCAGGCGGATCTCTATCTCAGTGAGTTCAAAACCAACCTGGCCTACAGAGTTCTAGGACAGCCAGGGTTATACAGTGAGAGGCTGTCTCAGACAGAAAACAGAGGCGGGGTGCGCTGAGACACTTCCCACTTGGTGGCTGGGGCTTTTCTTTGTGTGTGTAGGCCACGAGGGTGCAGAAAAGGTCCGTGCAGAGGAGCACTGTGGACTGAAGACTCGTGTTCACGGTGCCTCACGCTCACTATGCACCTGGCCCGGTGCCCTGCTTGTCTCTGCATCCACTGCAGGGTGAGAAACAGGCTCAGCTCGTCAGAATCGGTCCTGCTGGAGCCGGACTTGGACTGAGCCCTTGGCCTGATGGAGCCCTGAAGGCTGCCAGAACTCAGTGGCACTGTGGGCAGCTTTGCCCCTGGGGCATGTCACAGCAAGCCACAGGTCCACCGTAGGCACAGGGACAAGGTAATGGAGTGACATCTGCTGCCAGGGATCAGGACCTGGAGTGAGTCAGATCTGGCAATATGACCAACACAGTGACTGAAGGGCACACAAAGGCCAGTAAGAAGAACTCAAGATGGCTGTCCAAGAGAAGCCCAGGGCTTTGATGCAAGTGCAGAAGAAAGGTTAAATGGAAAGGGTCGGCCTGGTGCTCAGTCACTCAAGGTCAATGTGCTTCCCGTGTGCGTGGATCTGTCTGGGGCATTTTATCTTCTTAGCTCATTGACCCACTCTCTGTCCCCCAACATCATGGGGTGTATGGTTTGAATTTTACAGCTCCTCAAAAGCTTGTATGATCGCCCCCACCTGGGACACGGTGCAACCTTGTAATACCTCCTTCCTGCCCATACTGGGGACACGGTGCAACCTTGTAATACCTCCTTCCTGCCCATACTGGGGCAGAGGACCAGACCTACAGCACCAGACAGTTCACTTTCAAATCAAGACACACTTCACCCTTCAGTTCCATCTAGGCACATGAGACAAGTTCATACAACAGGAGGCAGATGGGGAAAAAAATCTATGCATGCTACAGCCTTCATACTGTAGAATTCTATGCAGCTGAAGAAAATAATGAGGTCCTGTTATAGGAAATGTCTAGAAGTCATTAAGTGGGGAAAAAACCAAAACCCCAAGCAAACAACGTGCAGGGGTGGGGATGCAGTGCAGCCTGTATGCTAGGAGCTATGCTGGGAAACACCAAAAGCATCAGAGAGGACTAGGACTTGGCCAAGGCAGCATGTAGTGATAACAATAATCCTGCTGCTGGGGAGGCAGAGACAGGAGATTGATTCCCTGGGGTAACGCCAGCTCCTCTAGCCAATCAGTGAGCTCCAGGTTCAGTGAGCGATCCTGTCTCAAAAGTCAGATGACGGCTGTTGAGGCCAATACTCAGGTTGACCTCTACGTCCACACAAGAGCACATTTGCACGTACACATGGGTGAGGGAATAAATGGGTCTCCTGTCCACGTGGAAGTCTCTAATAACCTCTGTGGTTAACCATGGCCAGGACAATAAGGGCAATCGGGTAGAATTAGGGAAGCACACACGGCACAGTTTCTGCCTTTCCATAGCTTCTCTTTGTTTTGTTGTTGTTGCTGTTGTTTTATTTTGTTTTGTTTTTTTGTTTTGTTTTTTGAGACAGGGTTTCTCTGTGCAGCTCTGGCTGTCCTGGAACTTGCTTTGTAGATCAGGCTGACCTTGAACTCAGAGATCCACCTGCCTCTGCCTCCCAAGTGCTGGGATCAATGGTGTGCACCACCACCGCCCAGCTAGGTTTTTTTGGGTGGGAGGTGGTGGAGGGTGGTGGGGAGTGGTAGGGGGAGGGGTTTGGTTATTGTTATTGTTGTTTTCTTCTTATTTTCTTTGTATTTTTGGTCTTTCTAAAAAGATTTATTTATTATATATACAATATTCCTCCTGCATGTACACCTCTATGCCAGAAGAGGGTACCAAACCTCATTACAGATGGCTGTGAGCCACCATGTGGTTGCTGGGAATTGAACTCAGGACCTCTGGAAGAACAGCCAGTGCTCTTAACCTCTGAACCATCTCTCCAGCCCTTCTTTGTATTTTTGAAACAGGATCCTACTATTTGCCCAGGCTGGCCACAAACTCTCAACAATCCTCCTACCTCAATCTCTCAAGTGCTGAGATATCTGACGAGGTAAGATCCCATGCCCATTCTTCCCGGATCTCTGGGAGATGTGAACCAACTAAGTAATAGTACATTTGTCGGGGAAAAGAGGTTACTGAGCAGCCTGATGTGCTGCTCAGGGTGGGCCAGATCCAAGACCCCACTTACCCAGAGCTGCTACGATGAGGAAGAAGGAGGCGGCAACTAGGAAGGCCACATCAGGCTTGGTGTAAGACAGCAGCTTCTGTAGTGTGGCCCCGGACGCCTGCTCAGCAGGGGCCCCACCCTCCCCATGGAAGCCCTCAATCCCGGGCTCCAGGGCCTCAGCATCTGGCCGCACGGTAGAGAGCAGCCCCCATAGCAGAAAGGAGGCAGCCAGCGAGATATAGGTCCACACGAAGAGCGCCCAGAACCATGGGTCCCGAATGGGCCTGCGTACTTCTGAGAAGAGTAGCAGTTTGGCCATGGCATAGATGCCCACAAAGAGGCACACGAGGGTGATGACGAGCCACGAGGCCCGCAGGCGCCGTGGCCCCAGAGCACTGTTCTTGGCCACACCGATGGTAGCCCCCAGCAGCAGGCAGCTGCGATACAAGCAGGCAGCCCAGAGGTCCAGCACCGAGTCGAAGATGTTAAAGTGTCGAATGTCCTCCAGCAGGCTGCGGTCCAGGTGGCTGAAGGCATAGATGGCCGTGGTCACACCAACGTCCATGCTCACGAAGGCCAGCGTCACTACCACCGCCTTCCACAGTCGCATCCTGCTGGGTGGGTGATGGGGGCAGGTTGTAGCTCACCGGGGCAAGGCCATCATCATCTGCTGGGCAAGGCCACACCTGCTGGGCAACACAAAGATCAGGGCAAGAGGTGTGAGTGTGTTCCCAGGCTGCAGGACCCCAAACCAGTCTAGTGAGCAGAGATTTCCTGGGGTGCTGAAGTTCTTCTCGTGCAAGGAATGTCTATTTAGCGTCTGTTGTAGGCCTGTTCTTTGTGTTTGGATTTAGCAATGAGCAAAAATTTAATCAGGTTGCTGGGCGGTGGTGGCACACGCCTTTAATCCCAGCACTTGGGAGGCAGAGGCAGGTGGATCTCTGTGAGTTTGAGGTCAGCCTGGTCTACAGAGTGAATTCCAGGGCAGGCTCCAAAGCTACAGAGAAACCCTGTCTCGAAGAAAAAAAAAATTAAGTCAGGTATGGTGGCTCAGGCCCATAATCCCCACACTCCAGAAACCGAGGCAGGGGACTGCACTGAGTTTGAGTTTAAGGCTATCATTGATTACAGAGACATGCACACCCTCATTTAAAAAGCAAAACAGAAAAATGGCATCTAGGGAGATGGCTCAGTGGGCAAAGCAATTGTGTGAGTGTGGGGATCTGAGTTAAATGAAGGGTCCACACAAGCCAGACACAGAGGGACACACTCTTCTGTAGTCCCCAGGGTGGGATGGGGAGGTGTCCTAGAGACAGTGGGTCCCTGGAGCTTACTGACCAGGCAGACTCAATGAGCTCCTATCTCTCAACACAAGGTGGAGGGCTAGAGAGATGGCCCACTGTTAAAAGCAGTTCTTAACAGTGCTCTTGCCGAGGACCCAGCACCCACTTCAGGTGGTTCACAACCACCTGTATCTCCAGCTCCAAGGGATCTTCTTCCTTCTAGATTCCACAGGCTCCTGCATGCATGTAGTGCACAATAAACTCATGCAGACATAAATATATTTTTTTATTTATTATGTATACAATATTCTGTCTGTGTGTATGCCTACAGGCCAGAAGAGGGCACCAGACCCCATTAAAGATGGTTGTGAGCCACCATGTGGTTGCTGGGAATTGAACTCAGGACCTTTGGAAGAGCAGGCAATGCTCTTAACCTCTGAGCCATCTCTCCAGCCCCATAAATATATTTTTTAAAAGGTAGAGAGCAATGGAGGAAGACACATCAACCTTGGAAGCAAACATGCACGTGCACACACGTGCATGCACACACATACACTGCCACCACTACCACAAAGAGAAACACAAAAACCAAGACCAACCACAAGGATCCCTACCCCTATGAAAATGACCTGCCAGTACATGAGGGAGATTAAAAAGGGACTGAGGGGCTGGAGAGATGGCTCAGAGGTTGGGTGCACTGGCTGCTCTTCCAGGGGACCCAGCTTTGATTCCTACCACCCACATGGTAACTCAAAACTGTTTATAATTCAAGTTCCAGAGGCTCCAACATCCTCCTGTGGACACTGAATGCATATGGTACACCATACATATAGGCAAAATACCCATACACATAAAATAAAAGTAAATAAAACAAAGACATGACTGGTGCTGAATGATAATAAAGGTGTGTGACAGAGAGAGAGAGGTGTAAACAGGGGAGGTGACATTTGAGCAAGACTCAGAAGAGGTGAGGGAGCCAGGCTTGTTGGCATAGGCCTGTAATTCTAGCTCCTAGGGAAGCTGAGGCAGGAGAATAGCAAGTTCAGGGCTAGCCTGGGCAACTCAGTGAGACCTAGTGTCAAAATATAAAAGAGAAAAAAGAGTTTAGATCAACTCAGAGTGCTTGCCTATGTATGGTAATGTCCAGTGTGTGTGTGTGCACACACACACATAGAAACATAGAGACATGGGCTGGAGAGATGGCTCAGAGGTTAAGAGCACTGGCTGCTCTTCCAGAGATCCTGAGTTCAATTCCCAGCAACCACATGGTGGCTCACAGCCATCTGTAATGAGATCTGGTGCCCTCTTCTGGTGTGCAGGCATACATGGAGGCAGAATGTTGTATACATAATAAATATATAATTAAAAAAAAGAAACAAACAGAGAGAGCGAGACAGAGGGAGAGAGGAATCTGCCCCAAGGGTATATGGGGGAAGGCCCTTGGACAGGTGGAACAGAAGGCCGGAGCCCTGAGGCAAGAGTGTACCCCTTGTAGTTGAAGGTAAGGACTCGGCAGTGAGGCGGGTGGGGACGAGGATCCCCTGGAGGACTTTGTCGCCACTGAGATTAGCAGAGCTCAACAGATGGCCATTCTCGATCATTGCGTTTGCACAAGGTGGTGGTGGTTTAGTGCATGGGTATCAGGCCTGGCACAGCTGGCACACACTAACCACTGCTGATAGCTGTGCATGCTGTATCTTGACTCACCTTTCCCTTTCTCAGGTTCCATGGCAACCCAGAGGCCTTTGTGTCTGCTTGGAAGTTTCCAGAGTCCTCACAGCCAGCCTAGGCTGGCCCTCACTCCTTACCTAGACCCCTTGTCTTTCTCTGGATTTTGCTGTTCATGCTGCTAGAGTTCCTCTCACAGAGTCTCTGAGGACTCACCGAGGCTGGAGGGCCCGGAGCTTCAGGGACTCTGGGGTGTGGGTCTTGTGGCCTCGGGTGTTTGTTTAAGGTAGGTTTAGGACAGACTGGGGGTGACCCCAAGTACTACCTCCTGATCAGATCTTCCTAAGAGGGGGCTGCAATGAGTGACAGGAGAGCCGACCTTTTCTCCATAGTTCTGGTGACCACACCATGGGGACTGACTTTGAGCTGTAGTGTGATCTAACCTTATACATGAGGTCAGTTTCTCTGTATCTCCATTTACAGCTGGGGAAACTGAGGCATGGGGAGACAAAGTCACCTGTTCAAGGCACTCAGTCAACATGGGCCCAAAACAAAGCAGGACAGGAGCCCCTGTGTGAAGGAACCCAATACCAGGGTCCTCACCTGTGTGCACTGCATGCCTGACATACAGCAGGCATCTAATAATTGCATCACACACTTATGGAATGAGCCAAGTCTCCACCACTTGCTCTGCATGCGTTAGAGTATCCTCAAGATGACTCTGTGAGGTTTGCGCCGTCATCTTCTCTGTGCAGCACACTAAGAAAATGAGGCCCAGAGAAGTTGAGAATTTGGCCAAGATCACACAGCTGGTGAACAGCAAAGCAGTAACTTCTGAATGCAACCAACATGAACAGGATGAGTTCCTTTAAGTCGGAAGCACTGGAGGGCTCAGTCAAGAAGCAGAGGTGGCAATCATGAGTTGGCATCCTCTGATAGGAACATGAGCAAGGCACTGCTCTAAGTAATTTCCATACATTGATGCAAAACTCCCATGAAATGTATTCTAATTTTAGTTTAGATACCTGAGGCACAGAGAGGTCAAGTGACCTGCCTCAGGTCATACAGCTAGGCAGAACTCCAAAATCTGTGCTCCACACCTCTATACTTGATGACAGTCTCTCCCAGATGGATGTGCCCCCAATGCTGCTAAGAGGGGTGTTTGTCTGGCATGCAGAGAGGGCTCTGCCCAGCAGTGCCAGGCAGATTTGAGTATGTGTCAGAGCTATGGCTTGATTAGTCAGCATCTGCCTGTCCAAAGGGAGCCAGGGCCAAGTGGGGTTAGTGCAGAGAGAAGGGATGAGACAGACAGGCACCCGTGCCCAGGCCTTCCTCCATCCCTGCCGGGTCCGAGCTGCCAACGCAGCTCTTGGGCTCAGTCTGCTGCAATGCAGACGCCTCAGGGAGCATGAGTGGGTGAGCTCCACTCGGAGTCCAAGAAGGGAAGCTCCTGGCCCAGCGCCACCCAGGCCTTCTGCCAGGTATCCAGCTGCTGCCTTCCTGCGGTGGGCACCAGGGGTCCACGGCCCCTAGGAAGGGGCCAGGAGTGAGACAGAAGACCAGCCGGAGAAGGGCAGCTAGCCTGAAGCCCAGAAGCTAGCCAGCCTCCCACCTCTGTCAGTCTGTGGAGAGTCCTTCCTGACAATCCGAGAGCCCAGGTAGCCAGCTGCCCACCTAGGAGCGACATGTGCCCATGTCCACTGGAGAGAACACTCCAGATGTTAGCACCACAGGCTAGCTGAAGCCCTTCAGCAGGAGGCAAAAACGGGGAAGGAGGAAGGGGAAGCATCTGGGGTACTCCAAGGCAGAGCACCACAGAACCTAGGGTACTCCCTCCCAGGAGCTGCATCCATCTACTCTAAGCCCCCAGGGAGCAGAGTCCAAATCAGGACAGAGCAGGTTATAGACAGGGGCAGGGCGGCAGGTTACTCGGCCGTTAAATAACCACAGAGCAGAGTGGATAGAAGGACCACAAGCACTTAAGGCTGGAAGCTGGGAGGACAGGAGGCTGCTGGGAACCACATGCCTATCCTCCATCTGTCCGGGCTCCGAGGACGCATAGCTAGGTGGAAAACTGGAGGGCAAACAGTGGGCACACAGGTGATGTGCATGGCCCAAGAGACAAGGGCAAGATGGTGGCCAGAGGCAGAGCAGGCCTTGCTCGGGGGCCAATAGGGGCCAGGCAGACAGGGCACATTGCCTTGACCCAAATGCTAAGGCATGGCACAGGACTGGCAAGTGACCCCAGCACCCCCAGATTGTGTTTTGTTTTGGTGCTGGGTGTAGAACTCAAGGCCTGGCTTGCTAGGCAAGCACTCTCCCACTAAGCTCCATGCCAAGCACAGGCAGTCTTGTAGAAAGGCCTTTTCTTCCCAGTAGAGATTACCTCCAGCTGTCAGTGAGGGAAAGGGTTGTCAGGCACAGCCAGGAGAGAAGTAGCTACCATTACCATCACAACAGTTACCAATCTTGGGTCTTCCCTGGTATCTATACCTCCCAGTTCCGTGACCCGGTGCCCTGGGAGGCTCACAGCCACCAAGCCCATTAGAGCTCAAGGGAAGCCCAGACTTTACCCTCTGTTGGAGGAGGAGGAAAGGCGCTCCCAGCGTAATTAGGAACTGCAGGGAAAAGGTCCTGCCTCAGGTAGCTCAAGTGGCTCCCATTCACCCCTCACTCTGCAGGCCCGGGGAGGCGGGTCGCTGCTCTCAGCTGGTACCGACTGCCCTAGTTGCTCTGGGGTCTCTGGAGAACAGGACACACCCAGGCTGGGTCCACATGGCTCCATCCTGACTCCCGCCCTTGCTGGGCCCCACCACATCCCACTGCTGGGACTGGCACTCCGTCGGGCGATGCCAGGTGGCCTCAGGGAACCTGGTAGCAAACCAAGGAGGTTCTGACACCTGTCCCCACGCCATCTGCAGCAGGGGCAAGGAGGCCACCCATCTCCAGGGGGTGGGGCGGAGGGCAGGGAGGCGTCAGCCACGCTCGCAGCTATCTCAGTTAACGCAGGCCGGCGAGGAGGCGCCCCTGGGAGCTCACAGGCCCGCTTGCCGGCAGGGAAGGCTCGGCTCAGGCTAGGCCTGGCGTTCACAGCCCTTCAGAGGTCGCCGCCAGCTCCGTGCCGAGCCCCTGGCCTCCAGGGGCTCCTCTAAACGCTCCTCACAGGGTACCTACAGACAGCGTAGCAGAAGGGTCAAAAACAGCCGGCTTCCCGATGTGGAGCGCCGCAGGGCTAGGGGCGGCCCTTACCTGCCACCAGGTGAGACGTGGGAGGGGGACGCGTCGTGGTCGGCCGGGACGCAGGAGCCCGCCTCTCACCGTGTCCGCGCAGCGCACCGTCCTCTCCGCACGCTGAAGGCGCTGCGCCGCTACAAGGTCGGAGCCCAGCCCCGCCGCCCGCTGACGGGCGGGCGGCGCCGGGGGCGGGGCCTCAGGCAACTGGGCGGGACATCCTGGGTGAGGCGGGGCCTCCGAGACAGGCGCCCGCAAGGCCTCCGGGCTGGGCGGAGCCTCAAGGAAAAGTGGGAGGGTCATCCTGGGTAGGGCGGGGCCTCTGGAAAGTGGAGGGAGGGGGACACCTCAGAAGGTCGGGGCGGAATCTCCAGAACAGGGCGGGACCTCCGAAGAAATGGGCGGGAAGAGACCACTACTAGGGGCGGAGCTTCATGGGAAGTGGGCGGGACATCCTGAGGATAGGGACCGAGCCTCCGGGATGGGACGGAGTTCTCGGAGTAAGATGCTGGAGGACCGCCTATGAGGTGGAGCCTCAGGAGAAGTAGGCGGGACATCCAGGGTGGGTGGATCACCTTGTGAGGCTAGAGTAGGCGGATCCTCTGTAACGGGGCGGGGCTTCTGTGGCAAGGTGCCTCCGGGCCGAACCTCCCAAACTCACAGCTTCAGCACCTGCTGCAAACCAGGCCTCAGCGCATACTCAAGGAACAGAAATATTCTTTTTTTTTTTCCGAGACAGAGTTTCTCTGTGGTTTTTGGAGCTTGTCCTGTAACTAGCTCTTGTAGATCAGGCTGGCCTCGAACTCACAGAGATCCGCCTGCCTTTGCCTCCCAAGTGCTGGGATTAAAGGTGGTGACCGCCCGGCAGAAATACTCTTTAATGGCTTTTTTACCTTGAAGGCACAGCCTGCCAGCCCTGGATGATATGGTGAGGTTATGATCCTCACTCTTTCACTTAGCTACCCATAAGTCTTTGTCGAGCTCCTGCTGCACACTGTTTGCTGTTCTAAGCATTTGAGATCTGGGCATAGCTTTATACATCTATAGCCCCCGATACTGGGGATGCTGAGGAAGGAGAGTCATTTCCGCTGAGGAGCTCAGGGCCAACCTGGGCAACACAGACCCTGTCTCTTAAGAAACCAAGAGGGGGGCTGGAGAGATGGCTCAGCGGCTAAGAGCACTGACTGCTCTACCAGAGGTCCTGAGTTCAATTCCCAGGAACCACGTGGTGGCTCACAACCACCTATAATGAGATCTGGTGCCCTCTTCTGGCCTACAGGCAGGATACTGTATAAATAAATAAATTAAAAAAAAAGAAAGATCACATAGTAGGAAAAAAGAAAAAAAAGAAAGAAGAGACAAATGATTCCATGACTAAGAAGATCACATAGCAGGGATAATAATGAAAGAAAAAAACAAGAGACAAATGATTCCATGTCTAAGATTTAAAAAAAAAGAAAAGAAAAGAAACCAAGAGGATCCAGTCAAGATCTCTGCCCTTCTGGAGACACAGTCTAGTGATGGAACCAGACAGTATTCATAGGAAGTAGATTGTACCTATCAGAAGGGAGCACATTCTATGGGGAAATAATAAAGTTGTTTATGGGCAGTGCTGGGTAGTTTAATCAATTTGAACTTCAACTGAGGAATTGCCTCCACCAGACTGGTCTCCCGATGTAGGTGGTCTGCCCACCAGACTGGTCTCCCGATGTGGGTGGTCAGCCCATCAGGCTGGTCTCCCGATGTGGGTGGTCTGCCCACTATGGGCAGTGCCACATGATCCTGGGTGCTCTGAAAAAGCAGGCTGAGCCAGGTGCTGATGGTGCACACCTTTAATCCCAGCACTTGGAAGGCAGAGGCAGGCAGATCTCTGTGAGTTCAAGACCAGCCTTGTCTATAGAGTGACAGGCTCCAAAGCTACACAGAAACCCTGTCTTGAAAAAAAAAGCAGACTAAACAAACCACGAAGAGCAAGCCAGCAAGCAGGGTTCCTCTATGGCCTCTGCTTCGGTTCCTGCCCTAACTTTCCTTCAAGCCAGGTGGTGGTGGTGCCTTTCATCACAGCACTGGAGGCAAAGACAGGCAAATCTGTGAGTTCAAGGCCAGCCTGGTCTACAAAATGAGTTCCAGGACAGGTTCCAAAGCTACAGAAACACACACAAATATATATACACACACACATACACATACTTACTTACACACACACACACACATACTTACACACACACACACACAACAAAAACAAAAACGAAAAACCTTCCCTTTCCAAGTAGCTTTTGGTCATGGTGTTTTATCACAGCAATAGAAACTCTTAACTAAAACATTACCTATGCTCTGAGTGATTCTGGGCACTAGGAGTACTGCAGTGGGCAAAACAGACACAGCAGAGGAGACAGGAGACCCACCAGAAAACATGGAAGAAGATGTTAGGTAGCATTAAGTGCAATAAATAAACCAGGGCTGGGGATATAGTTCAGTAGCAGGGCACTGAACTACATATTAACTTAGTTAATATGCATGAGGCCCCAGGTTCCTGCACCAGTATTGCAAAAACAAAATAAAATAAACCCCAGTAATGGGGTTGAAATGGCTTGGGACAACCTTAACTGGGAAGGCGGCTAGGAAAAGGGAAATAGAAAGAGTAAGCCATGAGAGAATGGGGGGGTGCATGAGGATCAGGGGATTGCAAGTTCAGTGGATCTGGGTAGGATATAGTCTGGCTATTCCAGGAATAGAAAGAGTTCATGTGGTTTGATCTGTGCGATCAAAGTGGGCAGTGAGCTTAGGGTCCAAAGAGATCTTCCTACATCCACCCATTCTCGAGCACAGAGTTGAAAATGGCCTGGGATAGTCTCCTGGGATAGTCTCCTGGGAGGGGAATTTGGAATACAGATTTCAAAGTTGTTTTTCTTTTGCTCTGTTTTTTTTTTTTATCTGAAAACAAATCTAGAATCTTTACTACTTTTCTTTAAACAATTGCCAGGACCAGAATCAAAGATAAATAGAAGGCACAGTTTTGCTTGGTTTTGTTATCAGATTTGGGGTTTGTTTTCTTGTGGGGAGTTTGTCCTTTTTTTCCTTTTTTTCTTTTTTTACAAATACAAATAAAACATGAAAAACTCTACCTCAAAATAATCTAACAGTTCAACAAAAATCCTTAGCTGTGGTCTAGACATTGACAGGCTACGTCACAACTTAAAATCCAATGGTAAAAACAGAGGTTTAGAACTGTTTGGTAATCACATGTCAAAAGAACAAAGTTCTGGAAACACCTTTTATTCAGCTAGCCACACCAGCAGGGACCCAGTGGCAGTTGCCAAAAGGTAATTTTTCCACACCAGACAGGAGACGTGACTCTTGACAAATAATATGGATTTTTCCTGCTTCCAAAATGTTTATCAAATCCTGTGTCTCCCAACAAATGAAACATCCATTGTCAGTGAAAAGCGAGATGCACTCCTTTGGGGAATGGCTGTTAAACTCTAGTCTGTATCTTCTGTGTGAGCAGGAAAAGAGAGTCTCCTCCTCTTCTTTAAAATCCTACTCCTCCTAAAGTATCGTTCCGGAAAACTGGAAGTGAAGGACTAAAAGGTCAGGGGAGGAAAGGAGAATGGGGGCACAGCATGAACACAAGCGAAATGGAAATTGTACAAACTCGAGCAGTTTATAGTAGACTACTCCGAGACACCAAAGGCTGGTTGAAGAAATCACCATTCTGCAGGAGCCAGGGCTGCATGCTGTGTGGAGATCGGGACCAAGCAATTCACTGCCTTGGAGTTGTAATCCCCCTGCCCACACCAAAACCTGGTTTCTGCACCATGCCTCTGCGGGGAGGGCCTCTCATCCCACCACTTGGCCCACCACGGGGGCCTCCTGGTCCCCGAAGAAGGTTATCCCTGCGGTCGCCTTCCCTGGCAGCTCGAGTCTTCTCCACGTTCAGACGGACCGTGCCTCGGAACATGATGGGCCTATTGTTAAGGACTTTCTGAACAGGCTCAGAATCGTCAAACACAACAAAACCGAAGCTGGGTAACTTCCCGCCACTGTTAATGTGCAGCTCCACCACGTTCCCGTAATTTTGGAAAAAAAATCCTTCAGTTCCGACTTGTCAACCTCATGTGGCAGGTTCCGGATGAAGAGCTGGTGACTGTCAGGGTGCCTCACCATCCTTCGAGGTTCCACATCTTCTGCTTCACCATCACGGATAGGCCGGGGTCCCCTTTGAGGAGGGATATTGATCCGTCGCTCTCGAACTCTCTGATCTCTCTGAGGCCCTTGTGGTAGATTCTGTGATCCAGGCTTAGATTCTGGACGAGGCTGTGAAGGTGGCACATTAACCACATGAGGTGGTGTCCCCGTTACTGGAACAGCCCTACAGGGAGGAAGGTTCTTACTAGTCACACATGCCCTTTTGCTCTGTTTTTTTGTTTGGTCTGGTAGGAATTTCTTCTCTTGGTGGATTCATGGGAAAGAGCTAAGATCTGATTGACAAACAGCAACAATTGCAAGGGATTGGAAATACCTTAGATGCCTGTCCACAGGGAACCTGACTGATAATTAGACAGTCATCTATCAGAGAATATTTGGGAGCAGGGACGAAACACACAGGGGCAGAATTTCTGGTTACACAGAGGTATTAGGGCCACCACCTACATCCCGTGAGCAGAGTTCAACAACTGTCTGCTTGTGTGAAAAGCAAAGGCGAGTGGATACTTGTACTTGAAGAGAGTGTTTTGCATGGGTGGCTCTAAATGCTTGAGTGACCCAGCCAGGCCCACATCCCATTCATTGTGTGGCCCCGGGTAAGAGACTCTGAGCCTGTTTGGGAAAGGCACTTTCCCTCCAATGTGCAGGAAGTTCCGAGCACTTTGTGACTGGCAGTGCAGAACGATGAGGGTCCGATGTAGCCAGGACAGCACCCCCCACCTGTTGTAGAGCAGTTTCCTCCAGTTTAGAGTCTCCCATCAAATGGAGAAACAAGACACATGATGTTTACAGGGAGCTCACACAACCAGTTGTTCTTTGGTTTTTTGGGGTTTTTTTGGTTTTTCGAGACAGGGTTTCTCTGTAGCTTTGGAGCCTGTCCTGGCACTAGCTCTTGTAGGCCAGGCTGGCCTCGAACTCACAGAGATCCATCTGCCTCTGCCTCCCCAGTGCTGGGATTAAAGGCGTGCGCCACCACCGCCCGGCTCACAGCCAGTTGTTCCAAGGGGAGCTGAAACACTCCATCCTGCAGGGAAGCTGGTTAAGCTCAGGGACTCATCAGATATACTAAGTCCTGCCCTCCCCGAGAGAATGTAAGCCGTAAAGACTGCCGAGCCGGACTCAGATGCCCAGAAGGGGCTGAGGGCAGCATTGCTGTCTGGAGGGCAGAGAGACCAGCTGAGCTGCCTGCAGAGGACACTCCAGCCCGCCTGCAGGTTGTGTGCTGAACTCAAGCTTTTGTGAGTGAGACTGTCACCCATGCTTGGGTGGGTTTAAGTGATGCAGCTGTCATGGAGTCATTCCTGCTCCTGTAAGGAACCCCAATAAAACTAGCTGGCTCACCACGTTGGATCTGGGTGGTTTCTGTACTTCGGTTCCCTACCTGGAGTGAGCAGACCTATATTTAAGTAGACGCTTACTCATGTCTCCCCAGGAACAGTGGCACACAGTAAACAATCACAAGAGCAGGGCCGAGTCACTTTCAGGAACCGTGGGATGGCTCTGAACCTTGATGCACCTAATAGCACGGAAAAATGCAAGCAAGAACTAAGTGTCAGGGCTGCGGAGGATGCTTTCCGAGCCTGAGGCTGAGTTCAGTCCTTGGAGCTCAGGGTGGTGGGAGAGAACTGACTGTAGCTGGTTGTCATCCAACCTGTACCTTCACATTCACACACACACAGACACAGACACACACAGACACACACACACACACACACACACACACACACACACACACACACGCACGCACAGGAAAACACACATACGTACATACACAAAATAAACAAGTAAAAGTGCAATAAAAAGAATTTGTAAAAGTGATGGTAGGAAGTAAGACGTGGTGAATCCCAGCACTCGGGATGCAGAGGCAGGCGGATTTCTGTGAGTTCGAGGCCAGCCTGGTCTACAGAGTGAGTTCCGGGACATTCAAACAAGGCTTTGCTGTGCGCTCATCTACACGGGGCTCTGCCGCTGCACCTCAAGTTTGCAACTTCTCCTGATTCCTATAGGCTGTGTCTCTGCATAGCTTGCTCCCACTGCCAAGGACAGGTTTCCAAAACCTGAACCCTTTTCCGTGAGATCTAGTCTACTTTGCTGTTGCAGTGAAATACATATCTTAGTATGTAGCCCAGGCTGGCTTTGAACTCAGATTCTGTCATGTTGTATAGCTCAGGCTGGATTTGAACTCATGAGCTTCCTTTTCAGTATCCTTTCTGCTCAGCACTCAGGGTATAAAGCCACTTCCAAAGTGGTTACAGAAATGGTCTCGGGGAATGCAATCTGGTACAACCCCTTTGGATGCCAGTGTGGCGATTTCTTAGAAAAGTAGGAAACAATCTTCCTCAAGACCCAGTAATACCACTTTTGGGTATATATCCAAAGGATGCTCAATCGTGCCACAAGGACATGTGCTCAACTATGTTCACAGCAGCTTTGTTTGTCATAGCCAGAACCTGGAAACAACCTAAATGCCCCTTGACCGAAGAATGGATAAGGAAAATGTGGTACATTTACACAATGGAGTACCACACAGCAGAAAAAAATAACGACATTTTGAATTTTGCAGGAAAATGGATGGAGCTAGAAAACATTATTTTGAGTGAGGTAACCCAGACACAGATAATTATCACATGTACTGGTTTTTAAACATAAAGCAAAGAAAATTAGTCTACAAACCACAATCCCAGAGAACTTAGACAACAATACGGACACTAAAAGAGACTTATAGATCTAATCTACATGGGAAGTATAAAAAGACAAGATCTCCTGAGTAAATTGGGAGCATGTGGACCTTGGGGGAGGATTGAAGGAGGGAGGGGAGAGGCAGGGAGGGAAACAGAAAAAAATGTAGAGCTCAATAAAAATCAATAATAATAAAAAAAGAAATGGTCTTGGTGAGCTTGGACTGAGAGCCTCTAGTGAAATGGGTCATTTCTTTGGGGTGAAGAATGTTCTAAAAACTGATTGTGGCAGCCTCATAATTCAGTAAATCTACAAAAAAAAAAAAGAAAACCTCACTGAATTTCCTTGTAAATGAATGAATTCTGTCACACATGAATCTATCTTAATAAAATTGCTACTTAAAGAGGAAACGTGGCTCCTCAGCAGTTCAGAGGAGCTGGGCTCCATTCCCTGCACCTATGTGGCAGCTCCCAACTGTCTGTAACTCCAGTTCCTGGGGACCTGATGCCTTTTCATGATCTCCCTGGGTGCCTGCACACAAGTGGTGAACAGATATGCATGCAGGAAAAACACTTATACACATAAAATAAAACATCTTTTTAAGTTGGGTGGTGGTGGCATAATGCCTTTAATCTCAGCACTTGGGAGGCAGGGGCAGATGGATCTCTGTGAGTTTGACGCCAGCCTGGTCTACAAGAGCTAGTTCTAGGACAGCTATGACTGTTACACAGAGAAACCCTGTCTCAAAAAACCAACCAACCAACCAACCAAACAAACATCTTTTTAAAAAGGGGACCAGGATAGAAGCATTGTGGTCACTTCCTAAGACAGGAATGGGTTCAGGAAAGTAAAATCTAGTATTTTCGTTGAGAATTCTAGGACACAATTTCTCCCAGACACAGATGAAAAATAGGTAGCCCCAAAGAGTTGACAGTAACATATGGGACCTGGGTTGGAATGAAAGGGACTCATTACCACAGATAGAGCAAAGAGAGTGGGAGAGGGAAGAAATGACCTGGTGGCACAGACCTGTGGTCCCAGCACACACCTGTGGTCCCAGCACACAGGGGGTAGAAGCAGGGCTATCCTTGTCTATACCCACCTATACCCACCCTGGGCTATATGAGCTCCTGTCTCAAAATAACAAAACAAAACGAATACTAAAATGTCACCAAACCAGACTGGGCAGTGGTGGCATAGACCTTTAATCCCAGAACTTGGGAGGCAGAGGCAGGAGGATCTCTGTGAGTTCAAGGCCAGCCTGGTCTACAGAGTAAGTTCTAGAATAGCCAGGTCTCTTTTACAGAGAAACCCTGTTTCAAAAAGAAAAACAGCCACCAAGCAAAAAGTTAATGTAATTAGTTATACATTTTTAGCCTGTGGCCCTCACAGTCACAGGACTTGGCAGAGTCCCTACTGCGGATGGCAGGAGTCCCACAGAGCCGAGAAAGGACTTAGGACGCCCCCGCTTTTCTTTCTTCCTCCCCCTTCCCCTCTCTCACACACACACCACACCACACCAGAACCCAGAGGCCAGGGGCTCCCCCTTTGCCACAGAGTGCCATGCGGAACCTACTAGAGCTGGGGGACTTGGAAGCGTCACCTTCCAGGTCACCGACACGCCGCAAGTCTTGCCGTGCGCATCTTCTGGGCCCACTTTGCTTGAGTCTCCACTTCTGTAGAGACGTCTCCAGCTATTTTGTTTGTTTGTTTGTTTGCATTTGTTTTTCGAGACAGTTTTTCTCTATGTAGTTTTGGCTGTCTTGGAACTCACTCTGTAGACCAGGCTGGCCTCGAACTGGAGAGAGCCACTTCCCTCTGTCTCCTGAGTGCTGGGATCAAAGGTGTGCACCACCATGCCTGGCCCTGTCTTCTCTTGTTCTTAAAAAAAATTGTGTGTGTGTGTGTGTGTGTGTGTGTGTGTGTGTGTGTGTGTGTGTGCATGCGTGTGTGAGAGAGAGTGAGAAAGAGAGAGAGAGAGAGAGAGAGGTATACCCAAGTGCAGTGCCCAAGGAGGCCAGAAGAGAGCATGAGCTCTCCTGGAGCTGGAGTTACAGGTGGTTGTGAGCTGCCCAATGTGGGTGATAGGAACAGACCTTGGGTCTTCTGTAAGAGCCATCTCTCCAGCTTCATCTCTTTACTTTTAACGTTATGTGTACTGCTGTTTTGCCCGTGTGTATGTCTATGCTCCACTAGCAGGGCCCATGTATGCAGAGGCCAGAAGAGGGCATTGGATCCCCTGGAAGTGAGTTGCCATATGGGTGCTAGGAACCAAACCTGGGTCCTGTAGAAGAGCACCCAGTGCTCCTAACTGTTGGCCCATCTCTCTGGTCTCATCGTTTCACTACTGAATTCTAACCTTACATAACCACAACCATCTCTAGAACCTGGGGACCATCACAGGACCCAACATTCCCCTGGTAGCTACTTTACCCCCTCGATTCTTTTCAAAGTCCATTTAACACTTGATCTATACCATCATCTACCCTGGTTATCCTCCCAACTCCTGATCCTATTAATTAAAATCAGAGAGCACTCCACACTGTCTTTGGTTGTTTATCCTCCAATACCTATTGAAGTAAAAAAGGCCTCTGTGATTAATTTGGCTACTGTGACATTTACTTAGTGGGAAACCAAAGAGCAGTGTTTGTTCTCTGAGTTAATATCCTACTCAGGGAATAAAATAGAGTGTACACCCAGCATCCTGAGCTCCTGCAGTGAGCAATTATTTTCTGAACCACTTACTCAACACTGCCACATCCAAGCCCCACTTGAACACTGCACACACTTCAACAGAATGATAAAGTAAGAAACCAAGAATATACAAAACTAAAATAAAGCAATCAGTGAAATAATACTGTTTGTGTAAATCCTAACACAGTAACACAGAAACAAGAAACGGAGTTGGAGAGATGGCTCAGAGGTTAAGCGCACTGGCTGCTCTTCCAGAGGTCTTGAGTTCAATTCTCGGCAACCACATAGTGGCTCACAACCATTCGTAATGAGATCTGGTGCCCTCTTCTGGCATGCAGGCAGAACACTATATATACATAAAACATAAATTAAAAAAAAAAGAAAAAACAGGAAACACCAAGACAATATAACTCTTCAAAAAAATTAATCCTAGAATAATGACATCTAGGGAGAGTGAGTTAGATGAAATCCCAAGCCGGGCAGTGGTGACGCATGCCTTTAATCCCAGCACTCAGGAGGCAGAGGCAGGTGGATCTTTGTGAGTTCAAGGCCAGCCTGGTCTGCAAGAGCTAGTTCCAGGTCAGGCTCCAAAGCTACAGAGAAACCCTGTCTTGAAAAAAAAAGAAAAAAGAAAGAAAGATGAAATCCCAAACAGAGAACTTGAAACAATGACAAAGATGTTCAAAGGCAAAGACAAGCAAATGAATAAAATAAATGATGATGTGAAAGAGGAATTCAACAAAAAGAAAGAAATGCTAAAAATGTAAAATTGTTGGGGAGAAGTCTCAGGAATAGGATGAAAGAGGAGAGAGAGGAGTATCTGGACCTGAAGACAGTGGAGGAAATGGAACAATCTGACAAGGAAAAGATAAAATAATAAAAGGGAACAGTGGAAATTTAAGATGTATGTGACACTCTAAAAATACTAAATATATGGGTTGTAGGCATAGAAGGAGAAAAACCTTGTTCAAAAGACACAGAAAAAGCTGTCAAAATAATCCTAACAGTTTCCCAGAGTTAGGAAAATCTTCCAGATAGACACCAAGCAGACAGGACCAGAGAAGAATCTCCCCTTACACTATAATAAAGCGCCATACATACGGAACAAAGAAAATATATTGGAGCCGGATGGTGGTGGCACATGCCTTTAATCCCAGCACTCGGGAGGCAGAGGCAGGTGTAGTTCTGTGAGTTCGAGGCCAGCCTGGCCTACAAGAGCTAGTTCCAGGACAGGCTCCAAAGCTACAGAGAAACGTTGCCTGGAAAAAACCCCCCAAAAACAACCAACTAAACAAACAAACAAAAAACTAAAAAAAAAAAAAAACAAAAACAAAAACAAAGAAAATATATTGAAGGCACGAAGTGAGAAACAGGTCACACTATAAAGGCATCAGATTGTTCCTCTGAAACTTCAAAAGCCTGAAGGACTTGGAATGATACATTTCAATTTGTTTTGTTTTGGTTTTGTTTTGTTTTGAGACAGGGTTTCTCTGTAGTTTTGGAGCCTGTCCTGGAACTCACGGAGATGGCCTGTCTCTGCCTCCCAAGTGCTGGGATTAAAGGAGTGTGCCACCACCGCCCAGCTTGATATATTTCAAGTTCTGAAAGATAGCAACAGCAAAACTGTCTACCATTGTGGGAAACTAAAGAAATCTCATACCACTAAGTCAGTTCTGCAAACGACACTTGAAGGAATCTTCAGAACAAAAAGAAAAATCATTCAAATCTATCCACGAGGCCCCAGGAAAGAATAAACCATGACAGCACAATACTAAGCAAAAGAGGTAAAGAGTCCCACCAGATACATACAACATAATCAACCGACACACCGGGCCATGGTGGCGCATGCCTTTAATCCCAGCACTGCACTCAGAAGACAGAGGCAGGCGGATCTCTGTGAGTTCGAGGCCAGCCTGGTCTACAGCGTGAGTTCCAGGATAGTCACCAAAGCTACACAGAGGAACCCTGTGTTGAAAACAAAAAACAAAAACAAAAGCAAATCAACCAACACACTTTCCAATAATACCTCTGAATATGAATGGTCTCAATCCCCCAGTTAAGAGACACAAACTAGTAGACTGGATCAAAAAGCAGGAGCCATCCATACCTCACCAGGACGTGGGGCACTCCCTTCCAGTGAGGGCATGGGAAAGGCACCCCAAGCAAATGGTCCTAGGAAGCAAGCAGGCGTTAACTAACGCTAACTAAACTATGTTGAGATTGCCTGTCACCCCAGTCAGAAGGACTATGATTGAGAAAACAAATGACAGCAAATTCTGGCCGGGATATGGGGACAGGGAACACCGGTGTAAACCGGTGCAGCTGCTAAGGAAGTGGGGTGGAGGTTTCTCAAAAATCTAAAAAGAGATACCCTATGAGCTACCTACACCACTCCTGGGCACATGCACAAAGGGTCCACGTCCTACCGCAGAGACAGACACCTGCATAGGCATGTCCCCTGTGCTCTAGTCACCGTAGCAAGGACATGAAATCAGTCTAGATGTCCGTCAACTGATGATAATGACAATGTGGTACATATCTCATAGTGGCATTTTAGCCAGCTCTAAGAGTAGAATTATGAAACTCTCAGGAAAATTAATAGAACTGGGACGTGTTCTAGGGAGTGATGTCACCCAGGCCATATTCTAGGGAGTGATGTCTCTCAGGCCATATTCTAGGGAGTGATGTCACCCAGGCCATATTCTAGGGAGTGATGTCACCCAGGCCATATTCTAGGGAGTGATGTCACCCAGGCCATATTCTAGGGAGTGATGTCACCCAGGCCATATTCTAGGAAGTGATGTCACTCAGGCCATATTCTAGGGAGTGATGTCACTCAGGCCATATTCTAGGGAGTGATGTCACCTAGGCCATATTCTAGGGAGTGATGTCACCTAGGCCCAGAGAGACACATGTTGCATGTTCTCCCTCACATGGGGATCCTGGGTTTGAATATGTGGATTTGTGTGTTGGATTTGGAGTGTTTACAGAGATCAGGAAGCTAGAAAGGGCCCATGGGGGTGGGGGTGGGGCAGAGGTCTTAAGGGGTGAGGGGATAGCAGAACAAGCCTTGGATGAAGCAGTGTGCTGGGGGTTAAAGGTTCTAGTGGGAATGGGGGTACAATGAGAGAAGGAACTTAACAAGCAGAGCCGAGGCTGTATGGAAACCCCTATGGAAACCTATGACTTCATAAGCTATTTTTGGGGGGTCAGGGAGGCAAGGGTTTATTTCAGCTAACAGATCCCAGGTCATGGTCCATTCATAAACTAATTTAAAGAGAGGAAATCTGAACTCAGGTACCCTGTGAGAGTTTTCCTCAAAGAACTGCTCGTTTCCCTTTTCCTTTTTTTTTTTTCTTTTGGTTTTTGGAAACAGTGTTTCTCTATGTCTGTCCTGGAACTTGCTCTGTCAACCAGGCTGGCTTCAAACTCACAGAATTCAGCCTGCCTCTCCTTCCTGAGTGCTAGGATTAAAGGCGTGCACCCCCACCACCACCCAGGTACTGTTTTTTTTTTTTTTTTAATGAAAACCTCAGTGTCAGGTTGTGGGTCTTCTCCCTCCGAGTTATTGGTCAGGAAGTCCCAGAGGCCCCTAAAGTAACACAGGCTATTCCATTGATATTGGTTGTCTACCAGGTCTAAGAGGCAAGACCCTAATGCTAAAAACACAAGACACTTTGGTTGCAGGACAGAGGCATCAAAATGGTACTGACCTGCAAACTTCCTCCTGCAGGATCGGTTTCACAGGGTGGGAAGGTGCTAGGTGGGCCACAGTGGAGAGAAAAGCCATCAACAGTCTTATATAGTGAACCCTGACTGCGACAATACCAACCTGCCAGGCGAGAGGCACGCACAGGTGCTGTAGTGGCACGACTGTTGTGGGAATAGCCAACTACTTTCTAATTGAGTTTGAGGCCTGGTGCACAGGATGGGACTCATGGCTGGTTGTGTGTCTTAGTTTGGGTTCCTATTGCTGTGATGAAACACCACGACCAAAAGCAATCCAGGGAACAGACCATCACCAAGGGAAGTCGGGGCAGGAACCCGGTGGCAGGAGCTGATGCAGAGGCCATGGAGGCTTGTACCTCGTGGTTTTCTCAGCCTGCTTTCTTATAGCACCCAGGACCACCTGCCCTGGGGTCCCATCACCCTCAATGTATTATTCCCTACCACATCAGTCATTAATTAAGGAAGGGCCCTAGAAGCCTGACCACAAACCAATCTTATTTTCTCAATTTCTCTTCCCTCCTCTCAGATGACTCTAGCTTGAGTCAAGTTGATATGAAAACTAGCCAGCGCACACTGTAAACCTGCCCCAACGTCCACAGCTCAGGAAGTATATTTTGCTAAGTGACATGTCCAACTGCCTTCTAAATAGGTGCACTTACAGACAAGTGCTGCTCTTAGCCTTGCCCAGAGCCGCTCTTCTCAGCAGAGACTCAGAGTAAGTGACGACTGGATGCTCAGCCCTACATGGCTCAGCCCTACACGGCTCAGCCCTACACAGCTCAGCCCTACACGGCACAGCCCTACACGGCTCAGCCCTACACGGCTCAGCCCTACACGGCACAGCCCTACACGGCTCAGCCCTACACGGCTCAGCCCTACACGGCACATCCTGTCAACCTCCTCACCAAAGCTTCGTGGAAGGCAGCGAGAGGAATGAACAGTTGGGGTAGGGAGGAGTGCAGTGAGATTCTGTCTCCTGAACACGTCCTGGCCATTGCTCTTCTGAGCCTACTGTAGCTATGGTCACCTGCACAACATCAAGCCAGCAACATCAGTCATCTGTAGGCAGCACGGAATGGACTCAGGGTTACAAAGAAGAAAAAAAAAAAGAAAAAATAAAGGAATGGAGGGGAACGTGTTGGGGTGTCCTGGGAGCAGATGATCAAGATACATTCTGTACACATATGAAATTGTGAATAACAGGGGCTGGAGAGGTGGCTCACTGGTTAAGAGCACAGGCTGCTTTTGCAGAGGAACTGGGTTCCGTGCCCAGCCCCCACATGATGGCTCACAGCTATCTGTATCTCTAGTTCCAGGGGACTCAGTACCTTCTTCTGGTCTCCATGGGTACTGTATGCACATAGTACACAGACCTATATGCAGGCAAGACATTTGTACACATAAAATAAGCGAATCTTTTTTTTTCCTCTTTTTTTTTTGGTAAAATAAGCGAATCTTAAAATAGGATTTTTTTTTTAAAAAGTTACTATAAAGATTCCAGTCCTCAAGACATTGTGTTGGCAGAGGAGCCAAGAGTTCAAGGAAACAGAAGAGAGAGCCCAGAGATAAATGCACAGACATAGTGTATACCTTTGAGAAGAGAGCCCAGGTGACAGAGTGGAGTTAAACAGTCGACAGTGATGGGATAGCAAGCAGCTGCACAGCCATTTGCTTGTACAAAGATGCACCTAGACACAGGACTGAACGTCCTTCAATGAATGCACTCAAGGAACATCATGTCACATGCCTGCTTCCAGAGCCTGATGACCCAGAATCTGTGGTAAGGTGTAAAGAGAGAGCCAGCTCCACAAAGCTGTCCTTTGACCTCCACGTGTGTGCATGTGTGCACCCCCACAGTATAATAAGAGACAGCTTGAGTGTAGTTCCCAGCACCCACATCTGACAGCTCTTGACCACCTGCAACTCCAGCTCCATGTGGATCCAGCGCTTCTGGGCTCTGGGGCAGCTGCATGCACAGGCATGTGCCTGATGCTGAACGCAAGTCAAATAATCCCAAGCTGACTCCGAACAGAGTATCCTAAGGTTTTTCTTTATTAAAAGGGAAAACTCATGGAACAGGAATGGGGGTCCAACCTCAAGGTGTGGAGCATGGTAAGAAGAGAGTGAGCTGGGCGGGACAGCGGCTGTTTGGGTACCCAAAAGTCACACCCCAACCTGGTCCAGCCTCTTAAAGGCTATTGGCTGAAGGAGGTTCCCCATCATGTGCCCATACACAGACACACATAGGATTAAAGTATTGGTATGTGTGGTCACAGGAGACCCAGGCCAGTACATGTGACTCAGAGCTTCCTGTGAAGTATCCTGCTGTTGTTCCCCTTAGTGACTGAGCCCAGACTGGGGCAGGGGCCCGGAGACACTGCTTGCATGATTGACGGTGCTAGGGAGAGGCACTCTGAAGGGACAAATGGACCCTACTGACCCTGCAAACTATAAACCATGAAACTCAGTCAGGTGAAGCAGTGCTGTGGTGGCTGTCTGGAGAGCTGGACCTCCTGGAAAGCAGTGGGCAGGCAGGGTGATAAATAACTTTGAGATGAGTAGACAGGTCCCCTTCTGATGGCAGGGGCTTCCGGAGAAATCGAGACAAGTGTGAAACTTTACACAGCTTCTTGGCAGGCTGGTTCAGGGCCAGGCTCTGCAGAGGAAGTGGGTCCTGACAGGCCTCTTCTTCTTTAGGCAAAGAGGCTGGGCTTCCTGCGTCCCAGTGACCTCACATCTGAGGGGAGATGTGTTGGAGACTGGGCTGCCCCTTTAAGAACAACTCAGGAGTGCCAGACTTGAACTCAGTCCCTATCTACCATTTATAAGCTGCATGACCTCGGATGGGCCAATCCAACTGACCCCGCCGCCAGTCACTTTCCTGTGTCAAGAATGGGAATGGTAAAGACTAAACTGCACATAGGTAACACTGAAAATGTTAGCCATGGCTCCGTGGTCATGTTCAGGTGCATATGCACGTGTGTGTGTGTGTGTGTGTAGGCCAGAGGTCAACCTGTGGATCATAACCCCTTTAGGGGGTTGAATGACCCTTTCACAGGGGTCACCTAAGACCATCAGAAAACACAGATATTTATATTATAATTCATAACAGTAGCAAAATTAGTTATGAAGTAGAAATAAAAATAATTTATGATTTGGGGTCGTCACAACATGAGGAACGGTATTAGCGGGCTGCAGCATGAGGAAGGTGGAGAATCACTGGCTGGCGTGAAGCCATGCAGAAGCTTGAACATGCAGAGCCTGCCCTACCTTCTGAGCCCCTTGCAGGAGGATGGTTCAGCTTGATTCTCTCACGAAGCCAGAGCTCATCAGTTCTTGACTTTTGAACTTCTGGCCATCAGGATCCTGAGAGAATGTCTGCTGTTTTAAGTCAATCAGTTTATGCTAATTAGTTACGGCACGGCCCAAGCAGGGAGTCTGTCTGCAGCTCACCATGCTGGCCCACACTCATCTGCATGCCTTGCACACTCACACTGGGGAGAGTGTCATTGCTCCTGTGCAGAGTGTAAGCCAATCAAGCTGTCAGAAGCTTTGCCCAGAGGCCAAGGCCATCTGTAGCTTCCTATGGTTCTAGGGAGGGCGTGAGGACTTTGGTAGCTGGAGCCTTGGATCTCCAAAGGGGCTGATGATCATAGCTGGAGAGGAAGGCCAGGCTCTAAGGCACAGGCTGCGAAGGCCACTCTCCCCTCCCAGGTCCAGAGCTTCTGTAAGGGTCACAGGTAGGACAGAGCTGGGCTTGCCATAGAAAAAGAACCTGGGTTGTGTTGTGTAGGGGTGAACGCCTATGTGAGAGACTGTATGTAAGAGCATTGCCATCACTGGGAGATGCTTCTGGATGGAGAGTTTGCCAGTGAGTGTGAACAGGTTAATGTGGCTGCACAAGGATGCACGAGTGTGTCCATACACGCTGGCATTTATCGTGTGACCCCATCGTGAAACCATACCAAGCTGCCGAAAGAGAAGACAGCTGGGATCCCCCACTCAGAGCCTCCTGTGGTGGGAGGGCCCGAAGGCACTAACAGGACACACTGCTGGGCTCAGATTCCATACCGTTCCTGACTGGATGCCTAGGCTGGACACTGCACCACGGAGCCTGTTTCACGGTGTCAGGCTGGTACCTTATGTGATGTTTGCTATAGGGACTGGAGTTGAGAAACTGGGTAATGGGGTAAGGACTTTGCCACCACTCCGTGCCCATTCCAAGCTGAGAGGGTTCAGGAAGCGTTCACTGAAACTGTTACTCATTTTTGAACTTCTGGTCACTATTCAAATTCTGAACTTCTATGAAGAGGGTTCACTGACCCGTTCCAGGCGACTGACTTCCTTCCTTTCTAGGCACCTCGGTTACCCCTGAGCCACGTGGCCTTGTAGACCTGCCCTTGCGCCCGCTGTGTGTGCAGTGGTGCGTCTCCCAGAACCCTAGAAGACCTCAACACAAATTCTAGAACTTGACCATGGTGAGGGGTGTGCCCGCGACAGACCCCCCCCCCTCCCCGGCTGCATTCTACCGGAGAACGGCCGGAGGTGACGCAGCGAGTAGGGACCAGCAGTGAAGGCCAAAACCGGGCTTAGCCGCACAGACGCCGCCGCGGTCGTACCTCAGAACCCTAACCGTCCTGAATGCTGCGTCAGGCGGCTCCGCAAAGAAATTTCTAACAGGAGACAGGGCAGCTTTAAAATAAGGATTCTGAGTCCCGCACTGCGTGCGTCCTGTGACCGTTCTAGCTCATCCCTCTGCAAAGGGGGGAGGGGTCACTCGTCCGGATCCTGTGCTGGAAACATCCCCGCCTCGCCCGGGAAGCCGCCTTCTAGACCGGTTCCAGCACTGTCTGCGTTCCTCTCTGTAGTTGAGAATTTACAGCGGCCCCTTGGTGGCCGGCGCCTGGCTCTCGGAGGGGACGCACCCGGAAGTTGCCGCTTCACCATGGCGACGGCCGCTCGGCGACGATTCTGCCGCTGCGCCTGCTTTTGCTCTCAGAACTTGTACGTGGCGCGCTACGGGCTGCACCTGCGCTTCCGGGACGAGCAGCAGTTGCGCCATGACTATGGCCCGATGAGAGGGGGGGCGCAGGAGGGACCCGGACACCAGGACTGGCTTTGCCCGAGGCCTCTCGCTGCAGCACGGCAGCTCTCTAGGAATCTGAGAACACGCATGCCGACTGCGCTGGACAAAAGTTTTCAGACCTATCGATGATCCTGTCACTCTATCTCCGTGACAGGGGTGGGGGGCGCTGAGGCTCAGAGATGTTTATTGACAAGGTCACATAGTCCTGCTAACTGACCTTTCTGCTCGCAGCTCCTGCGCAGCCGAGGCTGCGTCAGTTCCAAGGACTTCCAGCAACTCTTGGAGGAGGTACGGCACCCCCGCCAGCCCTTCCTCTGGAGCCCTTGACTCCGAAGGACTTCTTAGCCCTCTTTTCCCAGTTCCTGCTTCCACTTCTTCCCAGTCCCTTTGAGAAAGACCAAATTGCCCCCAGCGTCCCCTTCTCACCAGCTGAGTGGGATAGTCGGGGCCACCACCCCCATTTCAGCTATCAGGACACCTTGACACCTGCAGAGAACTCTGGCAGGTTCAGAAGTATAGGCAGACTTGTCTTCCAGCCTGGGTTCCACTTTGGTCGTCCTGGGCTTCAGTTTCTTCTCATGGCGTTGGAGGTGGGTGGCCCCAGTGCGTAACTGCCTTTGCCGGTCCAGCTCGAGCAGGAGGTGGGGCGCCGCCGCAGGCTGGGGCAGGAATCAGCTGCCAGAAAAGCCCTCATTGCCAGCACCTACCACCCAGCTAGGCCTGATGTTTACTGCTCACTGCAGGTACTAGGCGGGCCTGGGAGCTTGGAGGATGCTGCCCTGGTGGGGGGGCTGGACTTTCCACAGCTGCCCCGTGTTCTGTTCTGCCCCAGGATGCGGCTCTGGCCCCTGAGTTTGTGGCTGCAGCTGAATACAGTGCATCCCCCGGTGCAGGCCTTGAGGGCCTTCTCCAGCAGCTTGAGATAGTATCAGGTGAGGCCCTTCGACCCCATCACCAGCCAGCACTGGTGTGTGTGGGGGTGGGAGCAGGGGGTGGCAGCTTGATATACCTGGGTATGGGAGGCGGGGTACTTTAACTCTCATCTCCTGTCTGGAAATAGCCACCAGGAACTGGGAAGGCCAGCAGGAGGAGCAGTCTGCCAGGGAATCTCATTTATTCATTAATTCATCTATTCTCTCGTTCACTTATGGATCATCCAGTTAGGTTCAGGGAGTATATTACTATTCCCATTGTACAGAGGGAACAGGCTTGAGGCTTTAAAATGACTTTAAGATAAGCTGGCTCATGAGGTTGAATGGGAGCTCCTGTCCCACAATCTGCCCTTCCTTCCTCAGAGGAGAAGCGCATCTACCGGGTGCCTGTGTTCTCGGCCGAGTTCTGCCAGGCCCTGCTGGAGGAGCTGGAGCATTTCGAGCAGTCGGACATGCCCAAGGGAAGGCCCAACACCATGAACAACTATGGGGTGGGTGAGGCCTTGCCTGTGTACCTGGAGAACGAAGGCAGTTAGGGTGCAAGTCACTTTGTTCTGAACCCAGAGCACCAGGAAAGCAAGCAGCTCTTGCACTTAGCAACATCTTTGGCAAAGAATTGTGGGGATCCAGGGTGAGGCTCCTCAAGTCTCCCTGCTGATTCCTGGAAATCCTCCTTAGGTACTGATGCACGAGCTAGGCCTAGATGAGCCACTGGTGACACCATTGCGGGAGCGCTTCCTGCAGCCACTGCTGGCCTTGCTGTACCCAGAGTGTGGTGGGGGCCAGCTTGATAGCCACCGTGCCTTTGTGGTCAAGTATGCGCGGCTGCCAGTACGAGAATGCCGAGCTCCCCTCAGTGTGGCTCTGGGCAAGGCCTTCACGGGGGTGCCCTGTGCTTTGGGGGCCTCTTCCAGGTGAGTGAGCCCAACCACTTAGGGTCCAGGTAGTCATGAGTACTCTAGCCTGAACCCTACCATCTGCAGGCACCTGCAGCCCTGATGGAACCCCTGGAAGTGGATCATGTGGTGGGCCAAGGTATCCTGCACCGTGGTGGCCAGCTGCATGGGGCTCGGCCCCTGGGTACCGGAGAGCGCTGGAACCTTGTCATCTGGCTCCGGGCATCTGCTGTTCGAAACCGCCTCTGTCCTATGTGCTGCCAGAAGCCAGAGCTGGTGGATGATGAGGGCTTTGGTGATGGCTTCACCCGGGAGGAGTCTGCCGTGGTAGATGTATGTGCACTGACTTGAGCCTGGTTCCCCAGTGGTGTTGGTGCCATGGCAGCAGGAAATAAACTATAGCCATGACCCTCCTTGGATCAAAGGGACACGCTGGCTCCTCGGTCACTCTTTAGACAGATGAGCTGTCTTAGGGCAGAACTGCTGGAAGACAAGTCGAGTTTGAGATGAAGTATTGAGGGTCGAGGGTGGAACAGGTTCAGGAAGGGAAGGAGCCCCAAAGAATGTGATTTCCAGTGATGTCCAGCCTCAGCCTGATCCCTGGGGAGCTCTGCCTGGGCTGGGGGACTCAGTCAGAGACTCCTTGGATAGGGTGGCTCCCAGGGATTTAAGTGGGGTTCATTGGTCTATCAGCAGTGCTGGTGAGTGGGGAGCCAGACTTTCTGGGTTCAAGCCTCTGTTCTGGCATGTCCATCTGGGCAGCTCTGAATTTGTTTGCACCCTGGGTGTTATGATGAGTTGACATTTATTTATTTATTTATTTATTTTTTCAAGACAGGGTTTCTCTGTAGCTTTGGAGCCTGTCCTGGAACTAGCGCTTGTAGATCAGGCTGGCTTCGAACTCACAGAGATCTACCTGCCTCTGCCTCCCTAGTGCTGGATTAAAGGCGTGCACCACCGCCGCCCGGCTGAGTTGACATTTATAAAGCACTTTATAACAGCCCTCTGTTTCCTGTTGTTATTGAAGAGCTTGAAACTGGTGGTTCGGAGATTGATTGAGGGGTGCACATAGCTGTCTGTTCGGGTTACATATTCCTGGGGACTTCCGTTGTAAGTCTAGGTACTCAGGGAAAGTGCTGAGATACAGAAACACCTCCCTCCAGATGGAGCAGTCTCAGCTAGACACACGACAGGCCGGGGATTCATTCCTTAATTGGTTGTCAAGATCCGTGGCTCCCGATGGGCAACTGGATTTGCGACCTCCAGCCACTGCGTTGGAAATATCAGTTGTCTTCAGTCCGTCGGAGCTCTCAGTCTGGTGGAGTGGACAGACCCGCAGACTAACCAGGGAAAACAGTAGGAGGGTGGCTTTCAGGAGAGTGAGAGGCCCGAGGGCTTGCGGCTGGCGCAGGGCCACAACCCGACTGCCATCCACGTAAAGACACCACTTCTTGTTGGAAGTGCGTGTGCCAGAAGCGGAACCCAGGGTCCGGAACTAAAGGCGACATGGACTCAAACTACACCCGGACGTCTTTCAGGACGGCCCCACCTCGGAACGGACCGGAAAACCCCGACAGGCTGCTATTTCCTCACGGAGGCATACTGTAGACTGGTGGTTGACGAGGGAACCGGGCGGCCTCGAGACTGTTCTCTGGGCAGCCTGGCCGCCTTCTCGCGGTTGAGGAAAGCTGCGGAGTTCCCCGCGCCCGCCGCGCAGAGTCCAGTGCGCAGGCGTGTGGGCGGGGCGGGCCCTTAAAGGGACCGCGGTGCGGAGTCGGAGGAGCTGGGGTCGCCAAGCGCGAGGCTCTCGGGCGGGAATGGGTACTAGGTGCCCCGAGGATCAGGCCCCGTTGGCACTGAGTTTGGATCTACTCTGCGGACGTGCCCAAGAGGAGCCGCAGGTTAAACGCGCCTCTTCCGGTCTTTAGCCCGCTTTGCTATGGCTCACGTTGGCTCTCGCAAGCGCTCGAGGAGTCGCAGTCGGTCGCGGGGTCGACGGGGGTCAGAAAAGCGAAGCAAGAAGAGTAGTAAGGATGCCTCGAGGAACTGCTCAGCCTCCAAATCCCAAGGTCACAAGGCCAGCAGCACGTCTGAGGGTGAGGACCGTAGGGACCGGGAAAGGGGTGTGCGGCTCTGCGCTGCGGGAGGCTTGCATCTGTCGGGCCCGCCCCCAGGGAGCAAGGGATTCGGTGTAGAACCCGGACTGAGGCCCTCGGATGGGGAGGAGGCTTGGTGAAGTGGAGGGTGTGCCTTATTCATGCTTTAATGTGCTGGGCCTTTGAGGTCGGGCCTGGCCACCCTGCCAGGCACACAGTGACTTCCAGAACCCCAAAGAAGGTTCCGAAGATGCTCTTGGGGAGCCAGTTGGGAGGGTCCTACTGAGTAGAGGCTGCCCCAGGGCAGAGAGGGGACAGAGGCCTTATCTTCTCCCTGCATCACAGAGAGAAGCAAGCACAAGGCCCGGAGGACAGCGAGGTCCAGCTCTTCCTCCTCCTCTTCCAGTTCTTCCAGCTCCTCATCGTCCTCATCCTCCAGCGATGGCCGGAAGAAGCACGGGAAACACAAGGATAAGAAGAGGAAGAAGAAGAAGAAACGGAAGAAGAAGCTAAAGAGGAAAGCAAAGGAGAAGGCAGTGGTGGTGCACCCGGCTGAGGCTCTGCCCGGCCCCTCACTGGATCAGTGGCACAGATCAGCTGGGGAGGAAAACGATGGCCCAGGTACCGTGTGGGACACCATGCGGTGGGGAGAGGGTGCTCTCCCCGGGTCTGACACCCCCTCCGTATTTTGTTCCAGTCCTGACTGATGAGCAGAAGTCTCGTATCCAGGCCATGAAGCCCATGACAAAGGAGGAGTGGGACGCTCGACAGAGTGTCATTCGCAAGGTGGTGGACCCAGAGACCGGACGCACAAGGTGTGGAGCAGCAGGCACAGCCGTTAGTCCTGCCCTCAGTATAATCGGGAGGATGTGCTCTTGGGGGTGGGATGCTGTAGCCACTTCTGTTGCAGACAAATATGGGGAAAATGGTCATTTGTAGTGTGATATCCCAGCTGTTATTCCCTGTGCCCCTTGAGTAGTGAGTGGCAGGACTGGAAAGGCCTTGCCGTTTTTCAGATGGTTGCTGCGACAAAGGAGAGAGCCTACCTGAACTGTCTCCATTCTGTCCTGAGCAGTGGTTGGGATGAGTGGCCAGGCTCCCCCTGCTCGAGATGGTCAGGCTTGCCCTGGGGTCCCTTGCCTTGGGTGGTTTTGGTTCTTTTACTATGACACGAGAGTCCCAGACTCTTACTTGCTGAGCTGATGCCCTCTGACATCGCCCCCCCCCCCAGGCTCATCAAGGGAGATGGTGAGGTTTTAGAGGAAATCGTAACCAAAGAACGGCACAGAGAGATCAACAAGGTTTGTGTCACCACTCTGTCCATGCTGTGCCTGCACTATATCTACACTCAGTATCTCATGCTTCTATCCTGTTTTCTTTCTTAGCAAGCCACCCGAGGGGATGGTCTGGCCTTCCAGATGCGAGTGGGCCTGCTCCCCTGAGGGCTCTGGTGTCCCAAGTCTGTGAACTACTGTTGGTGGCTTGGAGACAGATGGATCCAATTGCTTTTTCTCCTACGGGTGGCCTCTGGCCCAGGCCCAGGCCCTCTTGGATGCAGTGGGTGGCCTCCTAAGCACCAGATTGGGAGGTGTAGTGTCAATATTAAATGATCTTGGTCACCGAGTCTTGTCTTGTTGCTTTCTATACTGAGGGGCAGAACTATTGCCATTTGACTTCTAAAGAGCTGTGCTTATTATCTTTGGAAAGCTGGCATGTCCTCTGGTGGTAATAAGCAAAAACTACTAGCCACCCTGCTCCTCCTCAGTTGACTCAACCAGGACCAGACCTGACCCTACCCTGGCTGAGTCAAACTCAGCTTTGGTTCTTAGGTTGAGCTCATCAGGCCATTGCCTGTGTCCTGTTCCACCGGAGCCAGGCCAGGCATGAGGCCCTGCTCTGGTTTATTGGCTGTGTCCCCTGGGGAGCAGAGGCTAGAAAACCTACCTCACCAGGTCTGTGCGTGAGAAGGCGTGTGCCGATGTCACAGTGGCTAGTTAGCGTGTGTCATTGCAGTGGATGTCCCCATGCACACACCAGGAGACCCATGGTGCCGCCACAGTAATGAGACCAGAAGGAAGCCTCCTGCTTCTTTAATTGGTGTAACAGACTGTGACATGGTATACAGAGAGCACACTCAGGCCAGACGATGCAAGGACAGCAGGGATGGGGTCAGGACATGGTTCACACATCGTATAGAGAAACAGATGACAAGGACACATGGGAGGGGGCTGAGATGTGAAGATGTCATAGGGCAGGGTGGTGGGCAGCTCACACAGAACCAGGAAGGGGGTGGGGGAGGGTTCTTTGCTGAATCCTTCTTTAGAAATCAAAGAGAAGGCAGGTGGTTGGTGCTGGGTGGCATTGAGGCTCAGTCCTGGGGACTGTGGATGGGGAGGGAGTGACTAAGGCTTCTATTCTAACAGGCCTGGGGTGGGTGGCAGTCAACAAGGTCTGCCTCACCCTTTGGTTACGAATGGCCAGGCCTGAGCCCTGCAGCTCAGCACCTGACACTGTAAACATTTTTGGTATTTTTAAGGGACTTTGACCTTCCTCTCTTAGTTTCTGTAAAAGTGGGGCTTCTTCAAGAGAATGAGCCAAAGGAAATCGTAAGGGAAGCAGAAAGCAGACTTGAGTGAAGTTTGGGGGAAGGCTGCCGTCTCACCATCTATGGCTAAGGGCCCTGAGAGAGCCCTAGGGGACTATTGCTGTTGTCCTTGGCATGGCTGGCGGCTGGGCAGGCAGGGGCATTCGGAGCCATGAGGGGGCTGCCCAGGGGGAGAAACCAAGCCCGCTGACCCCAGGGCTTCCCTGGCTTTTATTGCAGGTGGCCTGAGGCTTCCAGGTGCTTCTCCCAATGGCTAGTCACCTAGGCTGAGGCAAGACGGGGTGGGATTGAGGGAGGGGGCACTGACCACTGGAACCCCTAGTGGGGCAGTGATTGTCGGGCCAGCAGCCTCCTTCAGGGGTGGGGCAGATATTGCACTTTCATTGTGACGGTTCCTCAGAATCTTGGTCCATAAAATAATCACTGCTTTATACAGAATGCTGGAAACAGCAAAGCTACATCTTAAGAGAAGACCATGAAGGTCTCACCTCTCCAGACAGTTTTTTTTTCTCTGCACAAAATAAATAGCTTTCTTCTGTCTAGGCTCACCATGGCAGGGCATCGCACGCCCCTGTGATGCACATATCTCTACAGCAAAGTTAGCGGCTCCTGTACGCCTACCTACTCAGCCTAGCCATGCGGCCCTGAGTCTCAGTCCAGTGTGGCAGCTCCTCAGGTAGAGCCCCGTCGCTGGACAGCTGGCCTGAGCTCGGAGGGCTCAGTCAGCGCAGGGAAGGTGCAAGAGAATTGTGCTCAGTGCTGCGGGGAAGGCAGGGCTCAGACCCAGAGTGTGGGACACCCGTCCTTGTTTAGGGAGAAATAAAATGGCTGTCTGCCTTTAAGCTGACGAAGCAAGCTGTGGCTTCTTGGAGTAGACATTAAACAGAATGGCATTAAGAAAACCTAAGAGCTCCACCTGCCCCAGAGTAGGAAGTCGGTGGAATTGTTGTGGGTCTGGTGAGGCGAGAAGCCCACAGCTTGCCGAGTGGACCAGGTGCAGGGCCCACAGGCCAGACTGAGTGGGACCCTGTCACAGTGCTGGGTGTTCCTAATGTAGCAGGCTGCACTGACGCTGAGCTAAGAAAAGGAAGCAGCCGAGGACTGCCTGTTAAAAAACCTTATAGAAACCAGATGGAGAAGTAGAAAGGTGTAGAAACGCGGCGGGCAGCAGCCATGGCATGGGGCCCCAGCCCATGGCAGGCGAGGAGGTGGAGGTGGAGGCCAGGCTTCGCAGGCCCAGCTGCCCAAGATGGGTTACCAGGAAGGAGCTGGCTATGCACTTTGCTGGCCTTGCGCCTGTGCTGTGCTCAGGACCCGGAATGACACCGGTCCTGTGACTGCACTGAGCTCTGGGTGGGGCAGGTGGATGGGTGGGCAGCAGTCTTGAGACTGTGCCATTGGGCTGCCACAGTGCTGGCAGGCCAGGCAGGTGGCAGAAATTAAGATTTAGCCTTTCTCTCCTGCTTGTGTGAAGATTTGCCACACTGGAATATTCTGTGTGGTGACAGGCCCTGGATCAGCAGATACTGGGTTTCATGCATGTCAACATGTCTGGAGCCAGAAGAGAGATGGTAACAGGTCTCCACTCTCAAAAACCAGTGCAAAACCAGTGAGGTTGGACAGTTGAGAACCGGAGTCAACAAGAAGCAGGCTGGACCCCCGCTGGAGCTGCTACCAAATGGGAAGGGGCGCCAGTGGACACAGAGGTGGTAGGCTGGGCTTTGCACCCATGCTTGGCACCAGGAGGCTGAGAGATCAACACAGGGCAAGATGTTCAGGAATGCCTCCCGGGCTGGGCTAGGTGGCCCATCCTGGTTCCTCTTCCATCATGGGCTGGACATCCTGCCAGCTTCCATGACAAGCTGGGCTCCTCAGAGCCTAGGGCATGAGGCAAGGCCGGGAGGACTGTGTTGGCATGGCCATGTCTTCCAAGGGGCCCTGGGACAAGCTCTCAGGCCATGTCTGTGCTTGTCCCCAGCCCCCTATGTGTGCACAGGCCAGGCCTCCCAGTGGGGCTGGTGCCCTGGCCTAGCACCATGGAGACCACAGCGCCTCCTAATGGTGTCCTACTTGGGTCCTGTGGCTGCCCCGGGTTCGAGGCGGCCTGTTATGGCACGGCCCCAGCAGCTGGCCGCCACACTCATGCTGCGCTGGCCCCGCTGCTCACTGTCCATCTGGCTCTGTGTCCGGTCGTGCCGATGGCTGGGCCCGCTGGGCTGGGCTGAGATGGTGCGGAGCAGGTGGTTCCGGGAGCGCAGGAAGTCACCCTGGCCAGGTAGGCCAAAGCTGCCCTTGCGCAAGGCCATACGCGTGGCCGTGTTTCGGGCTGGACGTGCCCGATGATTGTACTTGAGCTGGGCCAAGTGTGCTGCATAGCCGTCCGTGATGAACTGTAGAGGAGCGATGGGGTGGGTTGTTAAGCAGCCTGGTACTCCCCAAGCTCCCCACGTGTACCCTTCAGTGTGCCCAACTCACCTGGCACTGTTGCTGCAGCTTCTTGGTGGGCCGGCCCACAATGTAGATATGCATGGGAGACAGGCTGATGGAGTTATAGACTGCCACATCCTTTGTGGAACCATAGGCCGCATGTGCACGCAGGTGCAACTGTGGATGAGACAACCATGGGCACAAGTAGGGTCTTCTAGCCCTCCCCTCCTTAACCCAGTGCTCCCAGGCCCCACCTCAGAGATGAGCAGCTTCAGGAAGTTAGCCTTGTGCCGCAGTGGGTCATGCACCAGGCCATCACAGAAGGACACCACGCCGTGAGGGAAGTTGTGCTGAGCCAGCCATGCCACTACCCGCTGCTTCTGCATGTCCGGTCGGCCAGTCACATAGATGATGAGGTAGCCCAGGTCCTGCCAGTGTCTGCAGAGGCAAGGGGCAGGCGTGTCCCATGGCTGCTCTCCTCCTTGAGCCTCCCTCTCTCCTGCCCACCTAGAGCTCATTTGGGCCATTGAAAAGTACTTCTTCAAATGAAAATAGATCTGTATCTATCACCATGCCCAAAAATCAAGTCCAAATGGATCAAAGACCTCAACATAAAGCCAGCAACACTGAACCTCATAGAAGAGGAAGTGGGAAGTACACTTGAACGCATTGGTACAAGGAACCACTTCCTAAATAAAACCCCAGCAGCACAGACACTGAGAGGAACAATAAATGGGACCTCCTGAAACTGAAAAGCTTCTGTAAAGCAAAGGACACGGTCAACAAGACAAAACGACAGCCTACAGAATGGGAAAAGATCTTCACCAACCCCACATCAGACAGAGGTATGATCTCCAAAATATGCAAAGGACTTAAGAAACTGGTCATCAAAAGAACAAATAATCCAATAAAAAAATGGGGTATAGACATAAACAGAGAACTCTCAACAGAGGAATCTAAAATGGCTGAAAGACACTTAAGGAAATGTTCAACATCCTTAGTCATCAGAGAAATGCAAATCAAAACAACTCTGAGATTCCATCTTACACCTGTAAGAATGGCCAAGATCAAAAACACTGATGACAACTTATGCTGGAGAGGTTGTGGGGGAAAAGGGAACACTTCTGCATTGCTGGTGGGAATGCAAGCTGGTACAACCCCTATGGATGTCAGTGTGGCGATTTCTCAGAAAATTAGGGAATAACCTTCCTCAAGACCCAGTAATACCACTTTTGGGTATATATCCAAAGGATGCTCAATTGTACCACAAGGACATATGCTTAGCTATGTTCATAGCAGCTTTGTTTGTCATAGCCAGAACCTGGAAACAACCTAAATGCCCCTCGACCGAAGAATGGATAAGGAAAATGTGGTACATTTACACAATGGAGTACTACACAGCAGAAAAAAATTAACATCTTGAAATTTGCAGGCAAATGGATGGAGCTAGAAAACATCATATTGAGTGAGGTAACCCAGACACAGAAAGACAATTATCACATGTACTCACTCATAGGTGGCTTTTAAACATAAGGCAAAGAAAACCAGCCTACAAACCACAATCCCAGAGAACCTAGACAACAATGAGAACCCTAAGAGAGACTTACATGGATCTAATGTACATGGGAAGTAGAAAAAGATAAGATCTCCTCAGAAAATTGGGAGCATGGGGACCTTGGGAGAGGGTTGAACGGGGGAGTGGAGAGGCAGGGAGGGGAGCAGAGAAAAATGTGGAGCTCAATAAAAATCAATTAAAAAAACAGAAAAGTACTTCTTTAGTTGGGCCTTGTGGTGCCCACCTGCCCTGATGGTAATCCCAGATACTTGAAAGGCTGAGGCAGGAGGATGGCAAATTCAAGGCAGCCTAGGCAATTTAGTGAGTGAGACCCTGTCTCAAAAAGTAAAAGGAGGGTCAAGGGCCGCTCATGGGAGAGGGCCTACACTTGCTTCGTATGAGCAAGGCCCTGGTCCAGTGCCCAGCACCACACAGAAAAGAAGAAAATGCATCTTTGCCAGGGTTGAACAGTGGTATGAGGGTGAATGGCAGTGTCAAAGCTCTCTGGCTGAGCTTGGGAGGCAAGTACCCTAGGTACCCTCAAAGGAGGCATCCTTGGAACTGGATTGGCATTAAGCGTGCCGACAGCTTGTTTGACAGTACACCAGTCAGTGGTGGCACCGGCTCAGGTCCTCAAGGCTGTGCTGTGTGCTGTATCCTCCTTCACTTGGCTGGCAGCCCACCCACCTTCTTACAGCCATACCAGGCCCCTAAAGGCCACTCACCGCACCACGTCCACAGCTCCTGCGCGCACCTTGGGGTCACTGCCCATGATAGACACACTGGCAGCAAAGGAGCCATCAATACTGAAGACCACGAACTCTGTGCCCTTGGGGAGCACGGTGATGTAGCTGTCAGCAAAGGTGTGGTCTCCCCTGGTGGTCAGGGATAGCTCGTCAGAACTGGCCAGGGCCCACTCCCAGCCCCACCCTCCCACATTCAGGAGGCTGGCCTTGCTCTGCCTACTCCACCAGAGGCACATACCTGACCACCATCTTGATGGGATAGACACCCACCCCCAGGCGGTGTGTTTCTGGGATGGTGTAGGAGACACGCCCACTGCTGTTGGTCACCAGAGTGTCCAGGTGCAGCCACTCACCTGAGGGCGGCTGCATCATGATGTGCACATCCACCTGAAACCACCAGGAACGCTGTTTACAAACGGCCGTGGCCGGGCCTCAGCCCCTGTACCCTGCCAGGAGAATGGAAGTACTACCCCGGACACCATGTCCTCACCTTCTCCCCAGTCAGGGTGACCATGTCCAGGGGCCCATACATGAACCGGCCTGTCACAATCTGTGGGCCATCCTCATTGGCAACTGCATCATTGATCCGGTGGTTGGCTGTCACATTCTGGGGAGGGGAATGCAAGGTGAGGTGAGGAGGGGGAATGGAGGCTGAGGTCTTCTAGGCTCAGTTAATACCTCTGTGAGTGGGTCTGAGGGCTGAGCTTGGGTTCTGAGCTAGGTAGCCCATGCTGAGTCCAGTCAATAACCGGCCAGAGAGGGAGACAATCTTGCTGTGCTTTCTTCCCTCCCAGCTCCTACCTCACTCCTCATTGGTCAGATGAGATGGCTCACAGCAGTGTGATATAGCTTCTTATTTCATGGGGCTAAATAGGATGACGTCTGGGGCCTAGACACCCGGAAGACCCTCACCCGCAGCTTCACATGGGTCCTCTTGCGCTGCCACTTCTCTCTGGGCTGTGCAGGTGTGAATACTGACACCTCCTTGCCGTCTAGCTCCAGGATGCTGCAGCTCTCATGCCGCATGACCTGGGGAACAGAGTCAGGCTGTGGGGCAGGCTCAAGCTTAGATGGTTGCTCTGGAAAAGGCCCAGCATCTCCAGGAGCTGGCAATCGACATCTGGCTGGTTCTGTAGGACTATCAAACCCTCTAGTCTATGACCCCTAACTCCAACCAGTTCCCATCTCTGCTGTGAATGTGCACGTTGTCCCACCCCAGCACTCTGTAGGGTCCAGGCACCCAGTGTAATGCTCAATTGTGTCTGGGTAATAGGTACCTGTCTCAGCAGAAAGGAGACTACATCGGTGGACTCCCAGTAGCTGGCGTGGAAGAGGTGGGGCAGGGCCACTGTGGGGAAGGCTGTGAGGGCGTCGGGGCAGTACAGGGCATAGTCAATTCGCTTCTGGCCCCACCACTTGGCAGCAACTGCCGGGAAGAAGCCAGGAGGAAGGGTTGTGATTGCACTCTTGGGCTCCAGGACAGAGACCCGAGTGGGTCACCTGGCATTCAGGCCTGTTCACCTCAGACCAGCCCTCCCTCCAGGTGCAGTCAAAGCAGGTTTTCTCCCAGGTGGTGACAGGCAAGCAGGTATGTGTAGAAAGTGCTGTCAGGTGGCCTTGCTGCCTAGAGTACAAAACCTTGTGGCAGTGCCAAGGGGCATGAGGATTTCTGGAGGAGGACAAGCTGTCCCAGTGCTGTTGGTGGCAGAGAAGCGTCCCTTCCCTAGACCCTGCCCAGGCTCTCTCTCTCTATGTTTTCACTGCTTCAAGGCTTGGACAAGTGAAAGGAGGCACAGAGAGACCTTAGCTTGACAATTCTGCAACCTCCAGGCAAGGCTCGCTGTCTTTCCAGTGTCTTGCCTGCTGCAGAGGGGGAAGGGTGAGTGTGAGGCCCAGGGACCTGAGTGTCCTCCTTCAAGGGAGAAATAGCATGAGGAATGCCATGCCTGGTGGCTGCACACAGGTGCCCATCTGGTGGTGCCTGTTTCATGAGGCCTAGCTCCCCTGAGTTCTCCCCATGGCCTGCAAGATAGGACTCCCAGGTAGCTCCAGCCCCACCCTCTCCTCCCTAGAAGCCTGCATCCTCCCCACCCAAGGCAGTGTGCCCTGTTAACCTCAGCAGGAGCCAGCAAACAGGGCCTAGCAGTGAGCTGGTAAGACATGCTTGGCAACAGTGAGTGATCTTGGGTTAGAGGGGAGAGTGCTGTGGCTGGGGTACCTTCTCCGATGTTCAAGTCAGGGAGGCAGGGGAACCTCTCCAGGTTGGAGCTCACCTGCCTTGCCCTGGCACGGGGACCCTGGGTGGTAGGGGATGGGGGGGGCAGGGCGAGCAAGGATAGGCGCCTGATGCTGGGGGTGTGGCTGAGCGACGAGGGACCCTCTGAGAAGCAAGAACAGGGGAATGGTTGAGCCCCCCACACACACACCAGGGACCCCTACATTGGTAACAGAGCAGAGAGGATATGAGGAAAGAGCCAGGACCCAACCAAGGGAAGACCCTAAAGAGAGTTGAGACCTTAGAAACCCCCACAGAGGTCCCAGTCTTGCCCAACTGCTCTGACCACACCCACCTAGTGAGGTCATCGCAGGCTGGCACTACTGACCAGCCACTGTGTGGAAGTACCCTGGTCCTGCAGGGGCTCAGCACCCTCTTCCTGCCAGCTAGACACTGCTATCACCCTGTCCTCAGGGACAGCACTCACTCTGGGTGATGCTGGATGCTGTGTAGTTCTCGGCCATGCCTGACACCTGACTGGCAATGCTGATCTCACTGGCTCTGCGGAAACCACGGCTGGTAGAGGCTGTACCAGGTGATGAGGGGGCTGCATGCTCTTGGAAGACTGTGTTGTGAGTCTGGAGTACATCCGCTGTGGAGGGACAGGGACAGAGAGAGATTCATTCAGGTAAGAGAAGCCCTGCCTGACCCTAGGTCTCCCAGCAATGGGAGAGGCCAGCTTGCCAGGTCCGGCGTGACCAGGTGCAGCTGGTTTAGGGCCTTGAGAGCCAAGGGTCTGAGCTGAGGCAGGGAGGGGGAGGGCTGGGCAAAGAAGGGTGGACAGATGGACACAGACATGGGGCAGGGAGGCAAGGCATGGGTTCCTGCCCTCCTTGGCCACTTCTTCCCATATTTGGCTCCACAGTCGCTCTCTTGGACCAGCATGGACCTGCCCACAGGTTATTAGCATGACCTTGGCAGGGGCCTTGGGCAGTTTCCTAGGATGCTGTGTGTAGGCTGAGGATCGAGAAGAAGGCAGACCCCAGAGTGGCCCTCACACATAGGCTAGGACCCAGGCTTCAGGCAGAACAGAACAGGGCTCAGCTGGAGTAACCAGTCTGGATAATGTATCAAAGGGCCTGCACATTCTCAAGAAGGGAGGGATGGAGACCCAGAGGCCCAACTCCTTGACAGCACCAACGTTTTCTAGCTGAGGGGTGAGGAGTAGCTGCTTGAGGCCTTGCCCTATGTCGTGTCTGCTCCCTACCGCCTCGGGAAGGTGAAACAGCACCCTTGGGAAGGCACATGCCATCTGACACTGGGACAGCCTCTGTCTGTCTCTGGGAAACTGTGACCACTTTGTGTTGGGGTAGCCTGAGCTTTAGATCATCATGTATAGAAAGGAGGAGGCACCGAGACTAACTTCCCGTGGCCATGTCCTTGCTATGAAGGTCCCACTGACTCTTGAGTGGCCAGAGAGGGCATGAGGGGGTAGAGGACCAAGGGACAGCAGCCAAGCAGACATGAGTCACTAGGAGTGGGGGGTACACACACTCAGCACAGCCCGGGCTCTGGCGGGGCCCATCCTGCCAGGTGAGCGCGGGAACGGGGACACTGGTCTCCAGGAAGCTGTCCCCGTGGGGGAGAGGGGCCAGGGAGCCGCCCTCCAAGACCAGCTCTGGGTTTCTCTGCACGGTCTCTACTGGAGGCAGACGGGAAGAGAGCAGAGAGGACAAGAACAGACACTCAAGTGGGCCATCTGCACACATGCTGGCACAAACAAGGCTCCTCGAGGACCAGGACATGACAACATGATGCCAGGATACACACTGGAGCAAGAGGATGGGCCAGTCCCTCCCATACTCCCGGCCATCTCTGGGCCAGCTGCCTATCACAATGGGCCCGGCCTACAACATCTTGATTTGCAGAAGGCCTGTAACTCCTTCCCCGTTGGGTTGGAGCCCTAGGCAGTAGGGAAGGGACTATGGCCCTGGCTGTTGCTGGGACCCCTCGGCAGGCTTCAATAGGCAGAAGTCTCTCTTGCCTCACAGGGGTCAGGGAGGACAACTACATGTGCACCTCAGCAAGTGTTTAGTTGGACCGGATGCCCAGTGGGGACAGGGGGTCTGATGCTGCTTCCCTTTGGGAAGACCCACAGTGTGTCGGGGGCTATACCATAGCAGTTATAGCTATCCCCAACTTGAAAACAATCCCCACCTTCCTGGGGAGCCTCACCCAGCAGTGTGGAGCAGCCATCCCCCAGCGGGTAGCGCTGGTATCGGGGGATGTTGAAGGGTGGCAGGGTGTGGAAGCGCCGCTCCAGCAGCGGTTCTAGGCGGGAAGCTGAAGGGTCCGCAGGGTGGAAGAGGTTGTACACTTGCTGACAAGCTGGCCGCAGCTGGAGAACTGGGAGTGGGGGTGCAGAGAAAGGAGACTTTGGGTAGTAGGTGGGGCCTGGGGCCCAGGCACCCTTCGCCATGTGTGGTTTTTTTTTTTTTAATCAATTTGGGATCTGTGTGGTTCATTGTCCATTTATTAATAAGATAATTATTTTTGAGACAGGGTCTCACTATGTAGCCCCTGCTAATATTGAACTGGAACTCTCCCTGCCTCAGTCTCCCAGGGCTGCGATTACAAGATGTGCCATCATGCCCAGCTCCAATTTATTTTTGAGTTGGAGAAATGATAGTGACCTTGGTAAGACAGTTTGAGGGACTGTGTTGAGCAGCAGAGCGGAGGGCCCCTTCCAGCCTTATGGGCTCCATGCGCACTTTCAGCTGGGTGCCATAGGAACACAGGCTGAAGTCACCCCCACCCCCACCCCGTGTTTGCCCATTCCTAGGCTGTGTTCTGGCACTGAGGAAGGGTTGAGTGTCAAGCACGTGTCTTCCCTGGGAATTAGGCACCTCCCTTCTAATCCACATGAGCGCACACTAAGCTTTCTGAACTTGGTCTTTGCACAATAGCATGTGTGGCTCCACTTTATTATTCTTCAGGGAGGCGGGGATCCCGCATGTGTGTGAGAATCTGGCCCTATTTTGCAGGGGGACAGCTGCCCTGGGGAGTGTGCTCAGTTGTGGAGTGCCCTTAGGGCTAAGGCTTTCCCTCACCAAGGGGGCTGCTGTTGCACCTTGAAGAAGAGGAGGAGCAGGGGCATTGGTGGGCTCTGACCTAGGGCCTTCATTTTAATCCAGCCCCATAGTTCACCTGCTCTTTGTTCAACTAAGCTCCTCTGAGCCTGTTGCTCTTTTGCCACTGGGGATATAGCAGCTTCCAGGATCATGCACATCTCTGGGGCTGTGCTGGCTGATCCTGGAAAGGATCAGGGATTTCTGGGATGGTAGGATACTGCCCTACTGCCCATCTCTATAGACTGTGAGGTACTACGGCCTCATCTGTCTCTATGGGTGAACCCTACACCAGAGACTGGTTCTCTTTCATCTGTCCTCCCTGACCTGCTGTGCATCCGCTCTGCTTCAGGGGGCTTTAGAGAGAGGTACGAAGTGGTTTCAGGGATGGGCAGGTGACTGAGCTGCTGGAGAGGTGAAGGGCAATAGAGATATTGAGAGGGCTGGCATGTGGCCATGGCCTTGCGACTGACCCATGGAGTCTCCTGTCCAGTTCATGTAACCTGTCTTATCCCTGCAGGCCTCTCACCGTCCAGGGAGGGGACGACTGTCTTCCTCAAGGCTAGGACTAGCCCCAGTGGGCACCCGAAGAGGAAGAGGTCGGCAATCTCGAAGTCAAACTTGCCCAGGGCCCCGGCACCGTCCAGCATCGTAGAACTGCTTGAGCGGCGGGAGCTGGGCTCGTTCCTCAGTACGCTGGCATGGAGGCTGCAGTGGGGGACGTGCAGGGCACCCAGGGTCAGCTTCACAAGGGTCAGGCTGGGTTTCACGGTCCCTTAGGGACTGAGCCCTGTGCTGTCATGAGTGCAGGGTTACCTGCTGGGACACTCCTAGTGACAGTGGGTCACAACCTTTTCAGGGAGCCTCCTGCCTTTAGATACCCCTGAGGGATCATGCTACCCCTGACTCCACCTCACTCCCACCCTCAGGACAGTGTGTTTCCAGGGGCTAAGGGTGGCCTTTGTATTCAGGACCACAATACCTGGTAAGCTGGGAAGTCCTTCAAACAGGAACTCCCATAACAGCATGCATGCAATTGGCATGTGGATTGGTGAAGGAGTACCCTGGTTCCTCCATGTTGGGCCTTTCTCCTTCTAAGTAGTATTCTCAAACCCTACCTGGACAGAAAGGCCTGGTGCTGCTGGATGGTGTCCAGCTCATAGGTAGACGAATCGCTCCTTTTGCGGGGCAGCTGCCTTCTGGGGTCCTCGGTGCCATTGCTGCGGGGGATGTCAATGTTGCTGCGGCTCAGGTGCCGACTACTCTCCAGGCTGGAGCCTCCGCCACCGCTACCGCCACTACCACTGGAGCAGTGTGCTGCATTCACCAGGATGCCCGGGGACAGCAGGTCAGCGTCCTGGAATGGCCATGGAGGCTCACTGCCAGGTGGTCCCCAGCCTAGGCCCTTCTTCAGTGTTCTGTGAGCCCCTCCCTCCTGACTCCAGGCCCTGCTGGCCACTGCCCAGCTGCAGGCTTCTCACCCAACCAGAAGGGAAAGTCTTGTCTCCCACTGCCCCTCAGACTACTGGCTAAGTCCTAGCAGCCTTCATTCCAGGACTGGCTTGGCACACAGTGATCTCTCCCAGGTGATGGCCATTCTATAGCAGGAAGACATCAGGGTCAGACAAAGAGGGGAATAGGGTGTGCCCATCTCACCTCCTAGAACCAGAGTTGTTCCATGCAGTGCAGACCCTGGTGTGTGAAGCCACATGCTCTCCTGGGCTCTAACACACTGCAACGGTTCTCCAGACCCCAAGCTCTAGCCTACTACCTGTGCTCATGCGCACCAGCAACCTGTGTCCTTCCCATCTGTCTGCTGGGGGATACTGAGGTACACTTTCAGCTCTTTTGGGCTGCTGTTGACCTCCCTTGGGTATTCTTCACTTAGCCTGAGACCCAGGACATATGCTCTCCATGTCTCTCCTAGCCTCTCATCCTCATGCTCTGCTGGGCCACTCCTGCTGGGCCTCATGGGCGTGGACATTTTGAATGGACAAAATAGACAGAGCATGGATTGTGGGAGTGTCCAAGTCAGTTCCTCAGGGTTCTGGCTGGGCACGCTGCTTGTGGGACACAACACAGGCCAGCTGATTGCTTGGTGTCCTACAGCAGGAAAGGCAGCCAGTCTCCGTAGTATATCAGAGACAGCAGGCCTTGGTGGGGGTCTGGGAACAAAGGCTGCTATACCCTCTGCCCATGCTTAGGTACCTGCATGCTGACCACACTGCCCCGGCGGCTGCTGCTTTGACTCTCAGACACTGGCTGGCCACTGTAGCATAAGGCATCAAATGCCAGGATACCCCCAACGCAATCTCCAATCAGGCAGACCTGGAGGCAAGATGGCAGAGGCCTGAGTCTTGCTTGCTTGCTGGGCTGCTAATTGGTAAAAGCACCTCCCCCTGCTCCCCCTGGTTCTTTGCCAGCCCACCCTGGAAGGTCTTTCCCTACCTCCTGTCACCACTCACCTGTCCGTTGAAGGTCACACCTTCCTGGGACTTGATAAAGTCTCCATAGGCCAGGTTGGCCCGCTGAATCACTGTTGCAACTGCCTCCTGATACTGGGGTGAAGAAGTGGCCAGCAGGGGCAGGGCAGCCAGGGGGATGTGGTCCTGGCTGCTAGACAGACAGCCCTCATCATGGCCGTAGGGGCTGAGGCTGGGGGGAGGGGCTGTGTCAGCAGAGGGCAGGTAAACTCAGCTTGACCAAAAGGTCCTCCCCCATCTGGAAAGCAGGCCAAACAGAGCTGCCTGCCCCAAAGTACTCATGCAGACACTCCCAGGGAGGCCTTGAGCAGACTCTGAGAGCCAGGGCCACCGAGCAGACTCAACCCAAGGCAGGCCAGCATCCCTACTCTACAGAATTGAACACGAACTCAGCCTGAGAATTGTCCTCCTAGAATCTAAACTTATTTTGTCTGCACAGGCTCTGTGGCCTCCAGGCTAAGGGATGGATGGCAGAAAGGACAATCTGGACAGAGGACCTAATTCTGGGGAGTCACATACTGTTCAGGGTTTCAGGTGGGGACAGCTGTGGTTGCTTCTCTCTGCGGGGCATGATGGGTGTTGGCAGGCATATGCCACTCACTTGGAGACAAGGGCGAAGGCGTCAGCACAGATGGGTGGGCAGGGCACCAGGCGGATAGCTAGGTGGCCTAGGGCACTGGGGTAGTGCACACGCATGACGGTGTCGAACACGTTGGTGATAGTATTGGTGTCACCCTGCTTGGAGCTGGGGTCCCCGGCTCCAGTGTCCAGGATGGTGCCTCCATGCAGCACCAGCAGCAGCACGTGAATCTTGGAGGGTGGCGCGGCTAGTGGCTGGCTCACCTCATCCTGCATGGGCAGTGGTGGGCATGAATTCCTTGCCAGGCACCAGGTGCCCTAGTCTGTTTTTGTCGTGCTGGGAATTGAACTTAGGACTTCATACATATGTGATAGGCAAACATTCTACCCCTAAGCTAAATCCCCAGATAACCTGGCTTTTGGTTTTCTGGTTATGAGGTCTGGGTTCACAGCCTCAGCCTTCCCTTGGACCCCTGCAAGGACAAAGACTGGAGGAGGTGGAGTGGCCTGACCAGGGTCACAGCAGACTCAAGAAAGGGTATCTTCTAGAGAAACCACCAGTTCTACATTCTTCAGGGTTTCAGGCAGCAGCTTCTGCTTGGGCAATCAGGCCTCTGGATGCCTGCTGCATGTCTGCTTTTAGATATAGGTCTGGTTTGGCCCAAATAGTCAGGGCATGCTGGCCCAGAGACAGAATCATTAGGAGTGGCTGAGGCTAGGGAAGTAGTCTGGCTCTGAGGTCCTCCACTTGTCACTCAGTCCAAAGCCCTGTTACTTCTAGACTCTAAGACCAAGACCCTCAAGAACAGAGGGACCCTAGTAGAGGCAGGGTCCCAGCACACTGCAGCAGGACAGGAAAGAAAGATCAAATCACAAACTTACCTTCCTACTGACCAGGCCTACTAGGAAGTCAAAGTGAGACCCTAGAATAATGCTCAGCTATGCACAGGGGTACAGAGCTATTCCTTTTATAGACAGGGTGGTAGGTTGGGGAGCTCATTAGCACCAAGAGAGAATAGCCCCCAAAGCTCCTGCTAGTTCTCCTGGCAGCCCAGGCTGTGGCTCCTGTCCCTGAGTTCTAGGTACATGTCTGAGAATGAGCACTGGCTTGTGTCTCTTGAGTCCTGGGGCATGGGAGTAGACGGGGAAGAGAGTAGAGGGTGCCCATCTGGGGCTGGGGTAGAACAAATGCACATCAGGGCCTGCCCACCACAGGCTGTCCTGGGTCACTCCCATCAGGATCAAGTACAGGGACTTCTCCAATACAATGAGTACAAGGTTACAGGAGAATATCTCCAGCAGCCTGCCAGTTCCTGGACAGGGTGGTACAGTTCAGCTATACTTGTTACCTGAGTATGGGTGGGACTGGGCTGGTGGGGTGTCAAGATTATCCTCCGTGCACTTATCAGGCTGGACCCCTCACTGGTTAACCCTTCAGGAACCCCCATAAGCCCAGAAACAGCTTTCTTCACATCCAGCCTAAGACAGGAACTCCCCCTGTCCTGAACTCTAGTGGGAACAGAGCTCACAAGAGTAGTGAAGGCAGCTATGGAGAGCCAGGGCAACACCCCCCCCCCCAGTCAATGTTCCTATCAAGCCACCCTTCCATGAAGGAAGGTTCCGGATTGGGGGCTAGTATGGGCTGAAGGGTCTGACTTTGGATGGCAGTGTGCCAGAATCAGTGCTGGGCTCCTCCAAATGTACATCCCAAGACAGATCCTGAGCCTCAGGCTCCACCCCTCTCCTGGGGGACAGTCAGAGCTGTGTGCGCTGAGTTGGAAGGCCCTCTTCTTGCTTTGTCTAACATTAAGCAGCAACAACTGACAATCATTCCCCTCATATACTACCCCTTCTAGAAAAGTGTGTGTCCACCTCAGACCTCAGAGAAGACCCCAGGAGGGGAAGAGGTGTGCCTGCCTCTCCTAGGCCCTCCAGGGAGACCAGAGTTCCCATGGAGGTGCTATATCCACCTTGGGCAGCCTGGAAACAGCAGGGCAGTGACTGTGACCGCAGCATGAGACAACCCTGGCCCAGCCTGGCTCCTGCCCAAGTGCAAACAGCTCTGACGGCCTGCAGGTGGAAGGAGCATGAGCTTAGCAAAGAACCCCCAAAGCGGACACAGGCTACAGAAAGATGGCTTTATTAGACACACTGAGTTCTGCCTGACTCCAAGGGCCACAGCCATGTCACTTCTGCCTATGCGACTTTTGCTTCCTTCCTTTGCTTCCTTTTCTCTTCTGGTGCCACAGAAAGCTTGGGAACATGGTGAAGTTCTTAGCTTTACTCTGGAATTTACAAGGTTCTCATTTTATTTTCCCGAAGGAGGTGCTTAGTCAAGGTTTTTCTTGGGGGCTGTCTGCTGTCCTTGGTTCTCAGGAACATCACAGAGATGGGGCTAGCTGGTGTCTCCACAGGAAGGTGGCAAGGAAAGGGACCCCAGCCTCTCTGGTGAATGTCTGGCTCCGGAGAGCTTTGCCTCTGTACCAGGCCCCCAGGCCCCAGCCCCCTCCCCACAGCCTTAGTCACTCAGTGTCCAAAGTACCCACCTCAATGATGTTCAGCTGCTCCACACTGGAGGCCACCCTGAACTCAGGGCCACTCTGGTGGTATAGACCATCTGCAACACAGAAGCCACACTAACTACTGGTGTTGTGGATACCTGGTAGCCAAAAGGGAGCTCTGGCCCAGGAATCCCACAAGCCCCTGGGACTCACCATTGTGTGAGAACTGGGTAAGACAGGAGTAGGCCACACCCTCACCCCCCCCCCCCCCCCCCCCCCCCCCCGGCTGGTTACCCTGTGGGTCCTCAGGTTCTGGATTTTCCATTTTGTCCATGAGGTCATTGGAGTTCCACTTAGTGATGTCTTTGGGGAATACTTCCTCATTGTACAGATCCTCTGGGGGAGAAAGAGAGACTTCAGTGGGGACTGGGGACACACTGGACCTCCTATGTTCCTGGAGTCCGCATGCCCAGTGTTCTCACCTCTGTCTTAATAGGACAGCCAGGCAGCTGCAACCACCTGGCCTTCTTTCCAATCCCAGAAATTCCCATCCACACCATGTTAAAGGGGCATTTAGTATATTCATTATGCTGTGGGGACATCACCACTATTTAATTCTAAAACATTCCCATCACCTCAGATAGAACCTTCATGCTTGATGACAAGCAGTCAGGCCTCATAACATAATGAACTCTCCTCCAGGCCTGTGCTGACTCTGGCATTTTCAGTAGACTCAGTCCCACACTGTGTGGTCTTCCGAGCGCGACTGTGTCCACACAGCTCTGTGCTTTTGAGGTTTGTCTTCTTTGCAGAGTATGGTGGTGCCTCCTTCCCTCTGCAGACCTACCCTACCCTAGGCCCTGTTTGTCTACTCACAGCTGCTATGAACATGTCACCCAGGACTGGACTCTCATTTCTGCTTCCCCAGAACTGCTCCCAGGGTCGGGCAGCTGCCTGGGCTCAAGCTCATGCTGGCCCTCTCCTCCTTGGCTCCTGGGTAGGACCTGAGAAGCCTGCTGCTTTGGCAACTGTGCCTTTGCCCTACAGTCTTTTTCAACACGAGGTGTTTTTCCTCTTTCAAGGAAAAAGCCAGCTGGGAAGGGTGGGGCACCAAAGACACCCTTCTCCATTCTTGTCAAGTGCAGCGATTGGCTCAGGAGTCCCCTTTCTAGGTTGTCTAACTCCAGGACAAGCCAGGACACTGACTCCCCCAAGTTCTCTCCCTGTAGGTATGGCTAAGCCAGTTAATTAAGATGTCACATGTGGGCAGTTCCTCTGCTCCTCCAAGCTGGGTGACAGAATGAGAGGGCCCTGCTGTTCAGCTGTGGGCATGTTCTCATCATTCTGCACTTCTATTATTTGCATGCTCTGGGGGTGGCTGGGCTGCCAACGTGCAGTAGCACCCATCTTTCTTCCCGGGCTTGCCTGCTGGCCCTTTTGACTTTGTTGAGAGCATCTTTGTGGTTCCGTGTAAGGCAGTGCTTGCATTTTCTGGCACAGGTGAGCAATTGGCTGTGTGCCCGCTGTACTTATTTTGCCATTAGTGTGAAAATGGTAAGTTCATCTAGTTTCTGTTTATTGCTTTTTCAAAAGTATCTACATTAGATACATATTAATTTGCATTAATATAATGAAGAAAAGCAACAGCACACAATAAAACAAGCACAAAAATTGAGGATGCTGTAAGCCATACTTATGGAGACAAATTAATCTGGGAAAGGCTTTGGTAGAACTCTGTGTCATTTATGAGGTGGGGGTAGGGTATGGCTATGTAAGTACACATACGGCTATGTATGTATACATATGGCTATGTAGGTATGGGTAGGTAGAACCTACCTATTCTTGTTCAAGAGAATAGCACTCTCCTTTCATGCCCTAAGTCCTGACTTAGACCCTAAACTCAAGTGAGGTGGCTTCCCAGTGACCTCATCTCATTCTCTGTGTTCTACCCCCAAGCCCCAGGCTGCCCCCTGTGACAGTACAGTACAGGTCACAGGAGCAGTATAGTGACAGGTGCTTCATACCCTTTAACAGTTCTCTGCATCTAGTCCAAGAAGTCCCCACAGGCTGTAGGAGCTGCCTGCCTACCTTGTGCATCAAAGAACTCATCTTCAGAGCCTTCATCAGAGTCCCTGGCGATGCTCTGCATCCTCCACTCTGAGATGCTATGTCTGGAGGGGCTGGCTGAAAGGCAAAACCCTCATGTGATGGTCTGGCCTGCAGAGAAAGACTCTGTTGAGCCAGCCACAACAGGCAGGGAGCTGTGATGGCAGCTTGGAGAGATAAGTGGGCATCATCAGAAAAGTTCACTATAGACAGAAATGAAGAAATTAGGGGCTGAGTGTCTAGGGCCCACCTATATAGACCTGTCTGGCCCTTTCAAGGGGAGGCCTTGTCCAGGGGAGCTTAGGGTGTATGCTCAGAGTAGCGCTGGACCTGACCATAAGTAATCTCCTTAAATGTGGCTCCAGCAGAGCTGACAGGGCAGGGTGGCAGGAAGAAATGGAAGAATAAGGTATTGGCTCACCTCATCCTAATGCCATGAACTCAGGGCCAGGTGCACTGGGTTGGAAAGGCATGTTACAGGGGCCTGACTAGCCAGGGGAGACCCTGCCCAGAATCACTCCCCAGAGTCATGAAGTTACAGACTATCTGTCTGGGGCTTACAGGTAAGTGTGGGGGTGCTGTGTGGAAGAGGCAGCTTCACTTCATGGTAAAGTCCCACCTGGTACCAGTTAGAACGTGAAAGGCTCCACAGAGTTAGCTCTACTATGTCCAGAGAAAAGACCCAGAACTACAAGGACACAGCAGTGGCATAGCTACCCTGGAAACTGGGAAGGTAGGCCTTGAATAAAAAGGCAGGAACCCCAGCTCACCTCCCCGCTTGGAGGATCTTGAGGACTTGGAGGAGGTGGACCACTGCTTCTTCAGGCCCCGGCCCAGGGTCTCCCCATTGCTGCTGCTGGGTTCAGAGGCTGCTGTAGACGCCTGGACCTGAGGGGAGCTGTCCTTGCAGAGCTCCGATGTTCCTTCTTCCTCTGCATACTGGGCCATTTTTCGGGACAGCATGAGCTGTACTTCCCTTTCCAGTTCTCGGATGTTCTCCATGGTCAGCCCATACCACTCATCCTGCCAGCACCAGGCCTGCCGGTGGGCCCGCACCATCACCCGCCGCAGGCCTGCACAGAGCCGGAGGACAGAGGTGGGCTCATCTCAGAGACCATGTGCACCAGGGCACAGTTGTAGGTCAGCTAGAGTCACTGCTTATTTGTGCCTCAGTTCCTCTATTGCCACCCTAGAAAACTGGCTCCCAGTGGCTGTACACTTGCAGGGCCAGGCTTGTTAAGTAGAGGCTCTAGTCAGAAGCCACAGTTCACTGTAGGGGCTTCATGCCCCAAGGAGAAGTGGCACTGTAATTCCCAAGAGTCTCTTGTCTCGGTGCCTGGTCTACTTTTCTTGTTGAATTTCCCAAAGAAGAGCAGATTTTAAAATGGGTTGGGTTCTCTTTCTGTGTGTGTGTGTGTGTGTGTGTGTGTGTGTGTGTGTGTGTGTGTGTGTGTGTGTGTGTGTGTGTGTGTGTTATGCATATGCATGCATATGGAAGTCAGAGGTCGTCAACATTGGGTGTCTTTCCTCTATTGTTTTTCCACCTTATTTTTTTGAGGCATGGTCCCTAATTGAACCTAGAATTAGCTGATTTGGCTAGACTGGATGCCAGCTAGCACCAAGAATTCTTTTGTCTCTGCCTCCCCAGCACTTGGATTAGGCATACACCATTGAGCCTGGTTGGTTTATGTGGGATCAAATCTCAGTCTTCATGGTTCTGTGGCAAGCACTTTACTGACTGAGTGAGCTACCCACCTAGCACCACATTTTCTTTTCTTTTTTTTAAATATTTATTTATTATGTATACAATATTCTGTCTGTGTGTATGTCTGCAGGCCAGAAGAGGGCACCAGACCCCATTACAGATGGTTGTGAGCCACCATGTGGTTGCTGGGAATTGAACTCAGGACCTTTGGAAGAGCAGGCAATGCTCTTAACCTCTGAGCCATCTGTCCAGCCCCCACATTTTCTTTAAAAATGAAAAAAATTAAAACAAGAGCCAGGCGGTGGTGGGACACACCTTTAATCCCAGTATGTAGGAGGCAGAGGCAGGCAGATCTCTGTGAGTTTGAGGCCAGCCTGGTCTACAGAGCGAGTTCCAGGACAGCCAAGGCTACACTGAGAAACCCTGTCTTGAAAAACAACAAAACAAACAACAAAAAAAGAAAAGAAAAAAGCTGGATGCAGTGCGGCATAAAGCAATCTTAGCACTTGGGACATGGAGGCAGGAGTCATAAAGGTCATAAAGGTATCCTTGGCCAGTGCTGGGTTGGAGGCCAGCTTGAGTCGCATCAGACCCCGCTCCAAAAACAAACAAACAAACAAACAAACAAAAAACCCAAAACAGGGACTGGGGAGTGAGATGTCACAGTGGGTACCAAGCCTAACAGCTGGAGCTCAATTCTTGGAACCCACACTGTAGAAGGAAAAGCTGTCCTCTGACCTCTACAGCACTTGCTGCTTTCCCAAAATCAGAGTTCAGTTCCCAGTACCCACATCAGGCTGCTCACAATCACCTATAACTCTAACTCGGGAATCCAACACCCTCACCTGGCTTCCACAGGTATCTGCACTCACATGCACATTCCCATACAGACAGACAGACAGACACACAGACAAAGACATACACATGCACGCAGACACACACATACACACACACAGACACAGATACACACACACAGACATTAAAAAAAGCATAGAAGGAAGTAGCACATTAGTGTCCACACCACTCAGCAAAGGACCAGAGTGTCGGGGTTCTTCAAAAACTCCTCTCTTAGCCAGGCAGTGGTGGCGCACGCCTTTAATCCCAGCACTCGGGAGGCAGAGGCAGGCAAATCTCTGTGAGTTTGAGGCCAGCCTGGGCTACAGAGTGAGTTCCAGGACAGGCTCCAAAGCTACAGAGAAACCCTGTCTCGAAAAAAACAAAAACAAACAAACAAAAAACCCTTCCTCTCTTCCTAGAAGCACAGGTCCCGGGTTTTGTGTTTGCTGCTTGCTCCGTTTCTGGGTTTAGTGTGCAGATGTGTTTCCTACAGTGTGTTGGAATGGTCTGTCTGGTGAAATAGACATCTATGTGCTGTGCTGCATGTTTTCTGTCATGTGCTTCTCTGACCAAGTCTCTCCTTCCCCACACTCTTATGTGGCTCTAGGTGTGGGGTTTGCTATTGATACGTTTGAAACACTGATTTATTTAGTTCTTTTCCTGCTAGCTGGTCTTTAGCTCATCTGTATAATGTAGATCAGGCTGGCCTTCAACTCACAGAGATCTACCTGCCTCTGCTTTCTGAGTGCTGGGACTAAAGCTATGTGTTATCATTGCCTGACTAATTGTTCTATTTCGTGGCCCTGAACATTCCTTAAATGTACATGAGTTTCTCCATCCTGAGGAGTGATGGCTGGTCCTCTGCTTCCTCAGAGAACTCTGAGCAGCACTGCAAGAGGCTCAGCCCTGCACACCCTCAGGCTTTGCCCCTTCCCTGTTTCACAGTCACTCTGGGAGGCCTCTGCTCTCGCATAAAGCAGGATGGTACTCTCCTTCAGCCTCAGCGGACTGTAGTCCTAGTTTACACTTGAGGGTGGTCTCAGTTTCCTTTTCTGGGCCTGTCTTTTGGGCTCACAGTCTACTCTAACCTAACATGGACTGTCTTCCTCGTGGGCTGGCTGGAAGGGATGGATGACACATTGCACTATAACTGTAGAGGCATAAAGGGAGCAGCTTAAGTTTTGGGAGTTATTTCTTTAAGATCACTTGTCAGTACAATGACGTTCACCATGCTCAGAGAGGGCTGGGTCATGTCTGCCTGCAGAGCTGCACCCCAAGAGTCACCCTACAGGAGCTCTGCAGAACTGATACTATTACACCTGCCTCATAGATGAGGAAAGTGGGACTCAGAGAGGCAGCAGTGACTGCTATGGCAGTGTGGGGAAGGCGTGCCACAGCTATCCAAACAACTGTGCCCCCACCCTCTTTTCTGAGGAGACCAAACTTCAGAAAGCTGAGGAGTCTGGGTTTTGTCAGAAACTCAGGGTTACATAGGGATGGTGGGGGCATGGGGATCACAGAGCCTGGGAACCACTATCTCCAGGACCAGGGACCCCCAAACAGATCATACAGGGCAGACTACAGTAAAGGGTAGGACAAGCCAGCAAGACAGGGGAGCAAGGAAAGGGCCAGGGTAGCACCACAGCTGCTGCCTGTGAGATGAGGCCTGTGCTCCTGTTTTAGAAGGTAGGGACTATGGACAGGAGGAGGAAGGCCCAGTGAGGTGGGCAGGCTGAGATCCAAGCTGCCTCTACAACACTGTCCTCCTGGGCTGAGGTCTCAGAGTCAGGGATGTGGGGAGGTAGTAGAGAGGCTGTTTCGGTCAATCCCAGCTACCATGGGTTAGATAGGCAGACTGTATGGATGTGTTCTATCCTTCTGCCACCTTCACTGAACTGTCATGCTGCTAGAAAAGGAGCGGGAGAGGATGTATCTGAGATGCTGCCCCGGGGATGGAGCTGGTGAAACTGTCCCATGGTGTACAACACCATCAAGGCTACTGTGTTCACATCATCACTGCCTTTCTAGGTAGGAGGCTCTGTACTCAGAGCCTAGTGTGCTACTGAAGGGACAGGTACCTTCAACAATCTCTAGCATCCATACTGCATGGGGCTGTCTACTGATACCTCCACTGCCAGTGCAAAGAGTATCTGTTCTGGGTTCAGTTTATGTTGGGGTCTTTGTTCCATCGTCTACAAACAGGGCAACAGTGCCCCATCATGGGTAATCATAGTGTATAAACAGGCAACAGTGCCCCATCATTGGTAATCACAGTGTATGAACCGGCAACAGTGCCCCATCATGGGTAATCACAGTGTATAAACAGGCAACAGTGCCCCATCATTGGTAATCACAGTGTATAAACAGGCAACAGTGCCCCATCATGGGTAATCACAGTGTATAAACAGGCAACAGTGTCCCATCATGGGTAATCACAGTGTATAAACAGGCAACAGTGCCCCATCATGGGTAATCACAGTGTATAAACAGGCAACAGTGCCCCATCA
>PVIU01001686.1:0-125886 GCA_004026605.1 Ondatra zibethicus
GCTGGATCCTGAGGTAGGTTGATTCCCAATTTCCTGAGAAACCGCCACACTGATTTCCAAAGTGGTTGCACAAGTTTGCATTCCCACCAGCAATGGATGAGAGTTCCCCTTACTCCACATCCTCTCCAGCAAAGGGAATCCTTGGTGTTTTTGATTTTGGCCATTCTGACAGGTGTAAGATGGTATCTCAAAGTTGTTTGCTAAGCAGCATGGCTAGCATTAAAGCTGCAGCTTTGGCGGCTGGCTCTGTCTCTTTCATTGGCTTCTTGAGAGTCTAGCTTCAGGGCAGAGGTACTGGCAGAAGCCATGTTTATTGCCACAACTTTACAGAGTTTCTAGGTTCATGCCATCACCAAGAAGCATGCCACTGACTGCTCATAAACATCACTCAAGTGTTTGGTACCAGGGCATCTTAAGAGCCACAAGGTTTTTGCTGCTAATGCTGACTCAGGAAACCTCTCTCAAAGGAGTCACATCTCTGTTTGCTAGAGACAGGACCAGAAGGTCTGCTGAGATTATATCTCCTAGGAATAACAGAGAAGCTACACCCATTTTAATTTTTACTGCCTTATTAATATAAGTATGAGTAAAGGCAGAACATCACGGAAGGAATACTTGGAGGGTATATCTTGTTCATGTCACATCTCTATCATCTATCTCTCCATTTCTCTATCTATCTTCTATTTCTCTATCTATCGTTTATTTATTCATCTGTTTATCTACTCACATCTATTCTCTCTTTCTTCCTGCCTCTTCTTTCTCCCTCCTTCTTTTACTATCCCTCTTTCTTAACTTCCATGAAGTGACCTGCTTTCCTCTCCCATCTGTCCCTCCCACCATGATGCTTGTGCCTTCCCAAAGGTTTTATAACAATTGTGCTTGCCTACCATGTACTGAACATCTGAAATCATGGACCAAATTAATTCCCTTTTCCTGGAAGATGACTAACTCTGATATTTTGTCACAGTGATAGAAACCTACTAATGCACTTGCTTTTAAAAATATATTTTATCATCTTGTAAAGGAAGCATAGAACTAGATCCAAAAAGAGAAAATGAATATATGCATATGTATATATAAAATCTCTCATAAATTTACATGTAAACTCTGTATATTTGTTTCTTTGTGCCTGAAAAACTGTTCTACACCTACTGCCAAAACATTCCCTATATCTTTGAAATATCTCAACTTGATAGCAAAACTGAGGAAAACTGAGCACTTGCCTGCCATAGAAGTTATAGCATTGCTTTATGAAAACAATATTTCCCAAAACATTATCCCTTATGATTCCTTGATCACAAAAATTAAGAGAGAAACAGAGGCACTGCCTGATCCTGAGGCTGTTCACTCTGACAGTGGGTACTGGGTAGGCCATGATCAAAAGTTCTCAATATGCATCCTTTGTCTAATGCCTTACCATTGTGGTTATATTTTGTTTGTGCTTAACAAATAAACTTGCCTGAAGATCAGAGTACAGAGTTAGCCACTAGTTAGCTATAAAGGCCAGGCAGTGGTGGCACACACTTTTTATCCCAACACTCAGGAGGCAGATGCAGACGAATCTCTGTGAGTTCAAGGACACCCTAGGCTCCACAAAATTGAACCAATCAGAAAGAGAAAAAAAAAAGCCCAGTTGGTGGTGGCTCACACCATTAATCCCAGCACGTTGGAGTCACATGCCTTTAATCCCTACACTAGGAAGGTGGCAACAGGAATATGGCTGGGCAGAGAGAGGAATATAAGGCAGGGGAAGACAGGAACGTAAGGCATTCTGTCTGACGACTTGTAGAGGACACCTCATTTGGTCTGTGGATATCATAGAGGGAAGAACTAGTGGCTGCTGCCTCTGCTTCTCTGTTCTTTCAGACAAGCTTTATTTGTTAAAGCACAAACAAAATATCACCACATATCACACTTTCAAAATGACAAAATTATATATCCCCACACAAATAGCAGTCTCACCTAGAAGAAATACTAGGAATATAAACAAAAATATGCAAAATAAATATATAAGATCCCCTATGCATGTCTATCAGAACTTAAAAATAAGAGATTCAGTTTGCACCACAAATATTTCTATGCTAATAGTGATCTCATATAATTTTATCAGCACATATATTCTTTTAGATTCCATAAAGTACTTCCTGATTTGCTTGTTTGTTTTAAGTTTCCATGGCACATGTCTTTAATCTCAGCACTTGGGAGGCAGAGGCAGGCTGATCTCAGTGAGTTCAAGGCCAGCCTAGTCTACTAAATTGTTTCTAACTATGATCAATTTTTAAATGTACCCATTGTTAATTCCCTCAGCAGCATTTTGCCTCTGGTGTTGAAGCCAGAACATCATCATCTGTCTCCAGGTCCTTTCCACTACCAGCTATGCGACGTGTGTACTTCTTAACAGTGTCTGCCAGGCACAGCTCACTCTCTTGTCTCTCTTACTTCTCTTGTCTTTCCTGTCTCTTGCCTTTGCCCTGATCTTTCTGTATGTCTGCCTGCCTGGCTAATCTTCCCATTCCAACAGGCCTTTCACTCGTCCCCCTCCCTCCCACAGTAAACCTCGTGCACTAACTCCCTTGCAGCATGGTGTGTTTAGCTAGCTTAGTGGCATACCTTGGCAGGGCCCAAAAGGTACCACTTCACTTTTCTTTTTTATCCTTTCACCCATGGTTTATACAGCCTGTAATTCAAACCTCACCCTTATTCTCTGAACTGAGGAATGGGTTATGCTGCCTAAGTCCCAAAACAAGCTTCTGTGGAATTTTGCACCAAGGAAGCAGACATTTGTCTAACACAATATTCTTCACTGATATATGGTTTCACAAGGAGGCTGGCTCTGAAGTCACCAATCTACACTTTGAACAAAATCTGAAGTGGTTTCCTGTGCCCATGTATTGCAGGCTAATTCCCACTTTCTCTTCTATCAGGTTCAGTGTGGTCGAATTTATACTGAGGTCTTTAATCCATTTGGACTTGAGTTTGTGCATGGTGATAGATAAGGGTCTAATTTCATTATCCTACAGGTTAACATCCAGTTATGCCAGCACCATTTGTTAAAAATGCTTTCATTCTTCCATGGTATAATTTTAATCTCTTTGTCAAATATGAGGTGTTCATAGGTTTGTGGATTAATATCCGGGTCTTAGATTCGATTCCACTGGTCAACATTTCTGTTTTTATGCCAATACCAAGCTGTTTTCATTACTGTAGCTCTGTAATAGAGTTTGAAGTCAGGGATGGTAATGCCTCCAGCAGTTCTTTTATTATATAGGATTCTTTTGGCTATCCTGGGCTTTTTGTTTTTCCATATAAACTTAGTTATTGTTCTCTCAAGGTCTATGAAGAATTTTGTTGGGATTTTGATGGGGATTGCATTGAATCTATAGATTGCCTTTGGTAGAATTGCCATTTTTACTATATTGATCCTACCAATCCAGGAGCATGGGAGATCCTTCCATTTACTGGTATCCTCTTCAATTTCCTTCTTCAAGGTCTTAAAGTTCCTGTCAAATAGATTTTTACTTCCTTGGTTATTGTTACCCCAAGATACTATGCTATTTGTGGCTATCGTGAAAGGTGATGTTTCTCTGGTTTCCCTCTCTGTTTTTTTATCCTTTGTATATAGGACGGCTACCGATTTTTTTGAGTTGATCTTGTATCCTGCCACTTCACTGAAGGTATTTATCAGCTGTAGAAGTTCTTTGGTAGAGATTTTGGGGTCACATATGTACACTATCATATCATCTGCAAAACAACAATGGCACAGACAATAAGAGCAACAATGAATAAATGGGACCTCCTGAGACTGAGAAGCTTCTGTAAAGCAAAAGACACAGTAATTAAGACAAAAAGGCATCCTACTGAATAGGAGAAGATCTTCACTAACCCCACATCAGACAAAGGTCTGATCTCCAAAATGTACAAAGAACTCAAGAAACTAGACATTAAAGTTCTAAATACCCCAATTACAAAATGGGGTAATGATCTGAACAGAGAATTCTCAACAGAAGAAGTTTGAATGGCCAAAGACACTTAAGGTCATGTTCAACTTCCTTAGCCATCATGGAAGTGCAAATCAAAACAACTTTGAGATACCATCTTACACCTGTCAGAATGGCTAACATCAAAAACACCAACGATTCCCTATGCTGGAGAGGATGTGGAGCAAGGGGAACTCTCATCCACTGCTGGTGGGAATGCAAACTTGTACAACCTCTTTGGAAATCAGTGTGGCTGTTTCTCAGGAAATTGGGAATCAACCTACCTCAGGATCCAGCAATACCACTCTTGGGAATATATCCAAGAGAAGTCCAATTATACTACAAAAGCATTTGTGCAACTATGTTCATAGCAGCATTATTTGTAATAGCCAGAACCTGGAAACAACCTAGGTGCCCCTCAATGAAAGAATGGATCAAGAAAGTGTGGAATATATACACATTATAATACCACTCAGTGGTAAAAAAAAAAAATGACATCTTGAATTTTGCATGCAAATGGATGGAAATAGAAAACGCTATCCTGAGTGAAGTAACCCAAACCCCAAAAGACGATTATGGTATCTACTCACTCATTAGTGGACCCTAGCCATAAACAAAGGACACTAAGCTTATAGCTCACAAGCCTAGAGAAGCCAAATAGCAAGGTGAACCCAAAGAAAAACATATATAGATCGTCCTGGAAATTGGAAGCAAACAAGATCACCAGGCAAAAGTTGGAAGCACGGGGGCAGGGAGAGAGGTGGGGGTAGCAGGAGTGGAGGAAGGGGAGGGGGAAAGGAGAAGGGAGAAGGGAAGGACTGGGGAGAGCTTGGGGGAGTGGGAGGGTGGAGATTGGAGAAGGGAATAAGATATCTACATTAAGGGGGTCATTTTAGGATTGGCAAGATACTTAGCTCTAGAGGGGATCCCATGTGTCCACGGGGATGTCCCCAGCTAGGTACTTGAGCAGCAGAGGAGAGGGTGCCTGAACTAGCCTTGTCCCATAGTCACATTGATGAATATCTTGATCATCACCAGAGAAATGTCGTCCAATTGATGGAGATAGAGACAGAGACCCACATTCACATCAGAGCAATGAACTGAGCTCCCAAGGTCCAGTCGAAGAGCAGAAGGTGGGAGAAGATGAGCAAGGAAGTCAGGACTGCAAGGACCTTGTCCACCCACTGAGACAGTGTGCCTGAACTAATGGGAGCTCACCAAATCCAGCTGGACTGGGACTGAACGAACATATGATCAAACCGGACTCTCTGAATATGGCTGCCAATGGGGGCAGACTGAGAAGCCATCAACAATGACACTAGGACCTATCTCTTCTGCATGTATTATCTTTTTGGGACCCTAGTCTATTCGGATGCACACCTTCCTAGGCAGGGTTCGAGGGGGGTGGGACTTGGACTTCCTACAGGGCAGGGCACCATGCCCTCTTTTAAGGAAGCAGGAGGAGGGAGTAGGGGTGGGGGGGCAAGTGGAAGGTGACTGGGAGAAGGGGAGGAAATGTAAATTTTTTGAATGAAAAAAATAAAAGAATATGAAAAAAACCACAAAATCTGAAAGCAGAAATGACCCAAAACAAAACCAGTTCCCAAATTGATAATGTGAAAATCATCATTGTTAGGCTCTTTTTCTGGATTGTGAATGTGAAACAGAAATGGAAGAAGAGTAGTAGAAATTTAAGCTATGAAAAATGTAGAAAGCCTGTGATGCCACCAGACTCCAGAATGAAAGGTAATTTTTGAAAAACCCTTTCAACCTGTTTCATCATGACTGTAGGGGGAAAATGGATGTGATTTTTTTTTAAGTTCACTTAATCATTCTGTTTTGCTACTAATCCTTACAATGCAACTCTTAGCAAAGGAAATCTGGAATATTGTAAGCACTTGTCCAAGTAAATGCTATTACTGACACAGATCATAGCATTTGTTTTACTGTCTGCTTCTACCCTAGGACATGACTTCATGAGTGCAGGGGACAAGGACTTTCTTCTGTCAGTAATTGGTGAAAGAATTGACATAGCAACAAGCACAGAGCTTAGCAGATTACAAATATTTCAGTAAATGTTATAAGATGAAATAAGCATTAATTTCTCCAGTCACCATTGTTGTTGAATAGAATACTTTTTAACAATGTAAAAATGTGTTGCATTTGTTTGTGTTACAGAATAATTGTTTAATCATGTAAAGATGTGTTGCCTTTTACCTTGCCTGCCTAAGACACCTAATTAAAAACCTGAACAGCCAATAGCTAGGCAGAGGAGGAATATGTTTGGCTAGTGGGCAGAGAAAAAAGGGAAGCCAGCCAGTCAGCCAACCAGCCAGACATGGAGGAAGCAGGAAAGCAGGCTAGACAATACATAGATGAGGTAAATGAGCCTCAGGGCAGCACATAGGTTAACATAAATGGGTTATTTGAAGTTTAAGAAAGAGCCAGAAAGAAACAAACCTAAGTTTAGGTCAGGCAGTCATAATTAATGCTAAGTCTACATTGATGTGGGATTCCCCTCTGTATGCCATGAATATCATTGGTTAACAAAGAAGCTGTTTTGGGCCTGTGATAGAGTAGAGCAGAACTAGGTGGGGAAGGCTAGGCTGAGTGCTGGGAGAAACAGGGCAGAGTCGAAGAGAAGCCATGGAGCCGCTGCTGGTAGTTCATGACCTTGTGGTGATACACAGGTTAATGGAGATGGGTCAAATTAAGATGCAAGAGTTAGCAAATAAGAAGCTAGAGCTAATGGGCAAACAGTGATTTAAATAATACAGTTTTTGTGCAATTATTTTGGGAGTCTGAGCATCTAGGAAATGAACAAGTAGCCTCCTACAACACACTATGTCATGATTTGGGGCCTGGCAGTCCAAGAAAGCCTGATACAAACCATTTTCATTTTTCTTTTTTATCACATTGTAATTAACCACCTCATGAAAACTCATGTGGTCAAGTAACAAACTTTTGTTCACTGTTATATGCATAAGAACCAACTCCAGTCATATTTGTGTTATGTCCTACAAATTACATGCATTTCAAGAAGCCCAATATAGTCTCATGCCTGTATTAGAGTCATCTCTGTACCTGGTATACAGTATGGAGAGCAGACAGAGTTATGGGAGTATTGGTACTAATGAAAACAAAGAGAACAGTCTCTTCCTATTGGTTGAGTTTGGGTAAGGATTAAATAATATCTTCCTTTTATTATGAAAAAAATGCCTTTGTTATCTAGACTAAAGCATTTGCTTTATAAATGAGAAAATTAAGATCCAGACAAGACAATAATCAACAGTGCATAAGAGGCTAGCATCAACAGAGCTGGGACTTTGAGGTGTAACTTCCATGGCTATAATGGTCTCTCCTGTATATCATAACACAGAACAGTCTATCATATATGACAATAGGGTGAACTAACATGACATATTTATGCTATTTTATCATAGGACAATGTGCAGCCATGTGGCATTAGATTTAATTTTATTAGCGATAAGCATCTGTGTAATCCATCCTTGGGGAGAAAACGGTTGCAGCAATAATGGTGTTGACTTCATCATTGTCAACAAATGTACTAAATTATTAACAGATATCACAGATGCCAACTAGGATGAAAGACTAATGGCTTATGGTACTTTCATTTATTTGATTTACACATATTGTCAGAGACAACCTTTATGGAGGAACATAGAATAATTAAGCACTTGTCAGAATGGCTAAATGTCACTGTAAAATAAACTAGTAATCTAAATCCCTCAGGACAATTTTCATATGTCACTGACTCTCCTGGGAAGGGAGGTTTTTGAAGCACCATTTTGTAAAATGTAGGCAGTGTGACAGGTTAAAAGAATCCATAGATTTCACTTATGGATCTAAGAGTAATGGGCCAGGCAAAATTCCAAGTTGTAATGGGAAATAATAAGTAACTAAATTTTAGGAACATATGAATAAGAGCAGGTAATATGGGTGAAGGGTCAAGGACAGTCGACTAGATTCTCTAAGTTTTCTACTTTATCTGTCCCCTCCTCTGCTTTCCTCCCCATTCTTTTGTTTTGTTTTCTCCTTATTTGACTCTGTGTAGCTTCCATAAGAACTACGGGCACGGGGCTGGAGAGATGGCTCTGGAGTTAAGAGCGTTTATTAATCACTCCATCACGAGGACCAGAGTTCAGATTCTACTACTCACATCAAACACCTGTAACTTCAGCTCCAAGGGATCTGATACCCTCTTCCGGCTTTCACAAGCACCTATACACACACATACACACACACATACACACACATGCACACACACATACACAATAATAATAATAAAAACAAAAAGTCCTAAAAATTAATAATCCTAAGCATTAATTAGTCATTAGATTTACATGACTTCTGTCCCTTTCTTTTCTGCACATCACAGCCAACCTAAAAGATGACAATTTATTTTGCAAAATTAGATAGTTCCTTTTCTCTTTTCATAGCTCATCTTTAATATTCTATTTAAATTGACTATATCCAGTGAACTAATTATTTAGCTTCTTTTAATTCTAAGGCTATTTATAAAATTTCAGCCATTGTTTTTCATTTAACTATCAAGTAGACAGTATACTACTAGCTATAATCCTCATGTTGTCGATCAGCCTCCCAGAATTTATTTATATGACCACAAAAGTTGTGCAACCTTTGATTAGTACTTCCCCCTTCCCTCGCTCTCAACCTTTGAGAACTATTATTCCTGTTTCCACATGAGTGCAGCTTTTTTTAAGAATGCGCATTGATCTTCAGTGACATCACACAAAAAAATTTGTTTAAATACTAAATAATTTAAAATTCAAAATAATGTTTAAAATAATGTCACAGGTGTTCTCTGATCTTACGGAAGCAAACTAGAAATCAAGCAAGGAAGAGCAACAGCAAAATCACAAACAACAAAAAAGTGACATAGTACAGCTAAGGCATCCATGAGTCAAAGAAAAAAATCACAGATAATTAATTTGTGTGTAGTAACATTTTGCCTGCATGACCTACAAGAAATTGCTCACGCACACAGTTGAATACATCCTAGAAGCCTTAGGATCTGGGTTTCCTTCTTGGCTGCTTTACATAATTACTTCACTCTGCCAGCTTCCTGCACTTTCTCCAGGCCACAAGGTGTTACAATTTAATTAACCAACATCTCTGCTGTGCTTGGTGCCTTCTGATTGGCAAAGTGCTTGGTCAGAGAGCTGTAACTCCAGTTATCTGTCATTTCTCCCCCGGCTTCAGTTGAAGAGGCCTTGTTTCTCATTCTAGCTATACTCCTCCAAGAATTACTTTGGCATGCAATGTCCCTCAAGGTTCAAATAAATCAGCATAAAGCACAGACGGAGGCCTTTCTGGTGCTGCTACACAAACAACAGCTCCTGTGTGAAGTGGAAAGGATATCTTTGCTTTCTTGGCCATGATGAACCTCTCCAGCACAGAGGAGAAGCTAACACAGATCTCAACATACCTTTCATGGCGGGGAGAGAGAGGATAAAGGGATCTGTCATGCTGAGAGTTCTCTCCTTCTGATGGCCCATCTGACACTCAGTGGTGATGGATGTGTCACCCCAGGATGCTCTATTTTCTCTGAAAGTAGAAATTAAATTTCAAATGTGACATTATAAAATATTCATGTCCCAAGGTTGCCTTTCAAATTTAATGGTTGCATGCAAAAGAAGTTTAATTTGCTTCAGAGTTTTCATTACAAAGTGACCAAATATACACTATTTTCGTCCCTACGAACAGAACATTTAGATTGTACATGAATTGCATTTATAGTTTGTGCTTGATTAAACCAGTTGCATGGGTATTACTGACCTTCATATCCTCTTATTTCCCCAGTGCTGTAGGAAACTCACTGAAAGGATTTTGGTAGGGGCCCATAGGTAATCTTAAGATTTGTCTTCAGTTAATTTGAATAGAAATTTAGTTTTGAAACATTATCACAGAAAAGTACAAAGTAGTTTAAATATGACTTGTTATATAACTTTAAGATTGTTTCTTTTCGAAAGAGAAAATTATAAAACACTGTCAATTTTAGCAGACTGCATGATTATTTTTATTGAAATTTTTAAAGATTCTAAAATAAAAGTCTTCAAAAATAAGTCAAGCTTAAAAGGCCAAAAAATGCATCACAACATATGGAATTCAATGTGCTTCTGTTTTGGAAACAATAAAACACCAGAACTTTAAAAAGTCCACATCAGGAAAAGTAGCATGTAAAGCTGAGTTAGGGGACCACCCTAGCGAGGCATCTGACAACCAAAGCTAGAGACATCAAACAGTTAAATCAGAAATTACTCCAGGATAAAATAAAAAGAATCATTCCCATCAAAAGTTCAGCAAACTTTTTGAAGAGTTTGACAACTAAACTCTAAAATATATACAGAAATTTATAAAATATAGCTTTCATCCCTTTGTAACAGGTTGCACGTATCTAGACAGTATAGATTTGCCATTATAATACATACTTTCAATGGGAAATAATATAAAATTAGACCATATATGATCATTTGATTTATATTTACTTAAAATATAATATGTAATTATATTTTATTAATTAAAATTCCTCCTGACAATTTCATGCACACACCCACAATTACTCTCATGGTTTATTGTTAGCCTATTCTATTTAAATACCTAAGCTCTCTGATTGATGAAGGAAAATAGGAACATTTAAAATTCAAACACCACTGCCACCATTCCATCGGGCAATCCTGACAGTTGTTTATAATAATTGATCTCATGTAAAGCCAGTCACCATGATAAATCCAGGTATTGAAGCTCTTATGGCAGACTTATTACAGAATTGAAAGAATCACAAAAAGGTATTTTGCATTAGCTGTAGGAAATTCTCCTTACGCAAACAACACCAGCCGTTCAAACATCTACCCAGGGAAAGTCATAGTTCACCGATTTTTATATTAACATTCTTTTGATTATTTTCAGCTTGCCTATAATTTACCCCATTTGTAATATCAGGTCCACAAAGATCCAGAATTAGGGAAGTGGGGAATAGATTGCAAAGGGGCAAATGGAAGCCTTCATTAACATTAAAAACAGACCACTGCATAAGAGGGGTAAAGAAACCCATCTCGACTTTGATTCTCCCAATGTCTGTAGAAAGAACTATGAGTGGCAGGAGTAATTTTATTCTCATAAGCACATTTCGTGAGAGATCCTTGAGCCTCTTGGACAACCCAAGCCAACTAACTGTATTACCTTAGTAAAGAAGACTTGGAGTGCATGGGCGTGGTGACACATTTACTATGCTGTGATAATGCACTGTAGAATAGGGACTCTTCTTCAAAATTAAACAGTCACTCTGACAAACAGTGTCTTCACTGAAGCTAGGCCATTGTCTAGTGATAACTGTACCTCCCTATATGGGAAATGATACTGAGAGAATGGTTTATTCGTCTAAATTTTGACATGTTTATGTGCTTGATATATATACACACAAAACACGCATGCATGAGGCCACAGGCCAGAGGAAACGTTCTGTCCCCTGGAACAAGAGTTACCGGAAGCTGTGAATGATCCAATACAATTTAATTTTTAATACACTTACTAATTCATAGTATTGCTAATGTTAAAACCTTTAATTTAAACTGATATAAATAAATAAATACATAGATAATAATTGAACAAATTAGAATAAACATATAGATAGCTTAACTCTAATGATTTTTGTGGAGGATGTTTATCAGTGTGCTATTCCTATTTTCACTTTGTTGTTCATCCAAAAGAACAAATCTATAGCCATCCCTAAAAAGGATTGGCAATTTCTGTTTGGAGCTGTACCAAATTAACACCTTTAAAATTCAAAGGGTAATAATCTTTCTAGCTACTATATCTTAATATCAGTTTTTATTTTTGTGTTTTTAACGTTTATTTTTTAACTTATCATCTGCTGTAAAAGAGACCTTCACATTTTATACTATTGTATTATATTATAATATTGCAGGCAATGTGCCTGACCCTCTCTGAGGAGTGGATGGGGAGTGGTGGGGGCAAGTTGGAGGGAATGAGAAGAGGACAGGGAGTGGGAATGGGATTGGCATGTGACATGAAAAAGTTTGTTTTCTTTTAAAAAATAAAATATTGCTGGCATATAAACACCTAATATGTATTGTGACAGAAAACAGCTAGCAATAATCTCAGAAGAAAAATATTACATGGGTAAAGGGAGATATAGGTATCTATCCTTTCTAGATACAGAAAGCACTGGTGCCGCCAATGATTAGTGGACTTCATTTATACTATAATAAATATTGTTGGTATGTAACAATCTACTTGCCCTGTTTTAACAATTTATGACTTATGTTTAGCCATATGACAAGAATCTTAACCAAGAAAGAAAATAAGGAGAGACAGACAGATGAGAGAGAGAGAGAGAGAGAGAGAGAGAGAGAGAGAGAGAGAATATAAATTGGGATTTGGCTCACATAACTATAGAGGCTGTAAAGTCCTAAGTTCTGCAGCAGAGAGACAGAGACCCAGGAGTTGAAGGTATGAACTCTACACCATGTATTAAAGCCTAGGCATTAAGAAACTCATTTCAAGGGCAGAGGAGAAATGGGGTTTCAAGTCAATTATCAGGCATCTGAAATTCTTTTCTACTCAGAATTTCTACTCTGTTAGATCTTTAATAGATTACAGAAAGTCACACATATTAGGGAAAGGAATTGCCTCTAATCAATTAACTAATCTCTATGTTATTTTCTCTCTAAAATATCCTTACAAATACAGGTCAACATATAATTAAATATTTGGGTGCCCTATTGCCCAATCAATCTGATGCATAAAATTAACCAATTCGTTGCAACTTCAAGTTTCTATAGTGGGTTTGTACAGCAGTCCAGAGTGAGATTGAATTGTGTAAGAGGGAATTTTCCTGAATTGTCTCAGTTCTCTTTTACTCTGAGTTTTCTGAGTGTGTAAAACTGAAATGACTCTCTGAGTCATGGAAGGGTCCAGAAGTCAATGGCTTCCTGTGGAGCAACAGAGGCAAGCTGGTGTTTTGTAATATCTTTGTGTGATAATGAAAGTCACAGTGCTCTGGGAAAGTTAACTAAGAAAGCCAAAGTGGGTTATATCTAAATAATCCTAAAATACTTTAGAATCTTTACATTCACTTTTAAAATGATGAAAGTTCTTTAAAAAGAAAAAATCAATGTACAAAATATAGTTAGTTTCTTGCTGATGAAAAGGAAGGAGGTGTGGCTTAAATGCTCTTCTCAAATGGACCCTTGTGAAAATTAAGCCTATTAAACTCAGATGGAATGCAGACATAAAAGAAAATACCACCCCATTTTCAGTAGCTCTTCATTCCTGTTACCCAGCACTGTCTGTTACCATTAATCTACTCTTGTTCAGTGGCTTGTTTACATATACCATCATAGCTTTACATCCAGTGCATTATTTTCCATTTGGCAACAAGTCTGAACAATTGCCCCTTTGAACACCTGCGCAAGTTTCTCTTTGGACTTGCAATAAATTATAGCCATGCACAAGCATTGTTATAAATGATAACTAACACAAGTTACTATTGTTGCCTAAAGAACGACTACAGCTCAGCACAGAAAGGTGAGCTGATAGATGGAAAAAAACCTAGAAAAATACAACAGCAAACCCTAATAGCTGATGGCTGTTAGCTAGTATTGCAGCCAATAGCTGTATTATGTCCTTGCTGGGCATAAACAACTGTGCAGAATATCAGCATCAGGAAAGATTAATCTGTGACCCTGTTGGAACAAGACAAAAGGGAAGATTCCAAGAGGGCTGACTAAAGGAGCCCTAACTTCACATCTTTCTAAATAAAGTGAAATAAGGAATCATGTGTGTAACTGCATTTTGAGATGAGTAACTTTGAGAAATTTGGAACTAAGGGAAAGACTGGAGCCATGTTAGGCACAGAGAACAGGACAACAGTATAGACAAGAAATTGTACCCCTGTAGCACACCACGCCCATCTGCGCTCTATGCGCTACCATACAGTTTGTGAACTGGGCAAGGGGCTGGAGATTGAAACACACAAAGACACACAGACAGAGACACGGGCCATCCTTGAAACAGGAAAGCCCCCCTATTGTGTACCAGAGCCGCTTATATAGAGATCCTTAACAGAGAGCCACACCCCAGCCAAACGCACTAGAAACCCACTCCCTGCCATCAGGAACTCCTGAGGGTCTCCTGCTCAGAGCAGCTGCAGGCTGTCTCAGAGCAGAGGAAAACAAGTTGTTTACAAGAAATTCAGGATCTGGGGGTTCGCAGCTCCCAACATACCCCTACATGTTGTAGCATGTTAGTTTAAATATGCAAAGATGTATTGCTGTTTTGCCTTACCTGCCTAAGGCACCTGACCAGTTTAATAAAAAAGGAATAGCCAATAGTAAAGGAGGAGGTATATATAAATGGGATTTCTAGTCAGGGAGAGGAAGTAGAAGGAATTTGGGCTCAGGGTGGGAGAAAATAAAGAGACACCAGAGAGAGAGAACCAGGTGCCAAACCAGACAGAAGCAGATAGTAGGACATACAGAATGAAAGAAAGATAAAAAGCCCAAGGCAAAACATAGATAACTAGAAACAAATTAAATTAAGATAAAAGAGCTAGTGGGACAACCTAAGCTAAGGCCGAGCATTCATAATTAATAATGTCTCCATGTCTCTATTTGACAGCTGGTTGGTGGCCCAAAGAAAATTCCAACTACACCTACACCTGTGTCCCCTGCTCCCCAGCCAGTATGAGAAGCCACCATTGCAAGACAAATGATGGCAGGGAGAGTTCCAACTCACTCCATTAGTGTTTGGCTCTTCCAAACACTGGGAAGCTTCAGTCTGCTTTCCAACCAGTTAGGGGATTAACCTGGGGTCCACTGAGTAGCCTCGTGAAAAGACCTCGCAGTATCTATTCATCAGTCCTCAGAACTCAGCCTGATATAGTTTGATGCCATCTCGAGGAGGTAGGGATTATCTAAAGTTATCTGAATGGCATTCAAAATCTGCCATATTCTCATCTCTAGGGCTTTGTGGCATTCTACTACATAAGCTGAGAAGCCATGTTGGAGCAGGGTCCACTAGAGACCATTCATCCAAGTCTTTCTAACTAATGCTTGCTTACCCTCTGGAACCTTCCATGTGATGGTTCTACCCTTTTCTTTTGTACCAAGGCAAGAGTGTGAGTTCTTCCCTTCACGATATTAATCTCCTTAACAATCACAACCACCTTGTCTACATCTTGCCTGCAACTTTCAATGCATCTATTCTTCGTTCTTCACCGCGCTGCTCATGTTTTATAGCTGTCTGCCCTGCGTTTTCCGCTGGACTCTCAGAAGAAATGTAACCTTACCATAGCCTGGATATTACAGTGTGCTGAAATTTCCTCTGTAAAACAAATTAATTACTTTGCATTTAACAATTTGTGAATTTTCAGGTTATAGGCAACACATAGCCAGATTCTTCACCAGAATGTAACACAAATGACCTCTAGTCCAATTCCAATATATTTCTCATTCCCCTCCTAAGTCCTATGAAGTCAGTCTGTACTGTTCACCTCTCAATTGACTCAGAATGGTCTTCTGAACTCCCAGAAGAATGGAACATTAAGCTTTGCTTACAATATGCCCCCAAAGCCAGCTCTACTATCTGACGACCAAATGATCAAATACTTGAGCGGGTTTTGGCTATTTCAGACCCAAACCACAGCAGGCACCACTTTAAAAAGTCTTGTATCAGTTCTACAATCCCTTTGATGAGAACATGGAACTCTCTTGCTCTTCCCATGAGAGGTAAAAAAGATCTTGAGGTTATTGGAGTCATATTTGATGCTGGCACTGTTTGTGATGGAACTATATTTGTGGGAAAAAAGATGTTAGTTGTATTCCATTTTTCATCCTTGGCATCTGCTGACCCTCATATGGTCCTTACTACCAATATTACACTTGAGTCTCAAATATTAATGCAGATTTTTTATAAAGTTATCAGCATTACAGTTTTGTTCAAGTCCATCTGTACCATCTAAGTTCTGATCCAAGAAAAAGAGTCCCATCAATAAGATATGTATTAAATAAGGATTTTATTACTTACAGTCTGAAGGTTATGTCCAAAGCATAATTGCCTTGCCAGTGCTCTCTGTTTCCATCATTCCAGCCTAGATATTTGGAAACTGCCAAAGGAAAGGTTTAGCTGTCAGGTAACTACTGAGAATTTTTTCTCTTACTCATACAAAATAAGAAATTAGATACAGAGGCCAGATTCCCAGCACTTCTGTGTGTTTTTAATAAACTTTCCTAGTGTAATTCAGAAATATATATCATGTCTCATAAACTCTGCAGTTAACTCAGCACTGTAATAATGTACCCAGAAGAGGTCCTTAAGTGATACCCCTATGTATGCAAATGTGTAGTCTGCTTTAGTGGGTCTCCTTAACCCCCTGTGATTCACCAGCTTCTGCTCATGCTTGATTGTAGTCATCCTCTTTGTTAGTGATATGAAGCTTCCTTTTCATCTTCATTTGGTCACTTCTCCATTATCAATGATTGATCCTTTGTGGATATCATTTATACCATAACAATATAGATTGTTTTGCCACCCAAATACATGAAAATGAAAAAGAGCAATGTGTTTACTTAATAAATTCTAATATAATACTATATTCTAAAATATTTATTGAAAACTATATTATATAATATATGTGCCATATATATTATATTATATATATAATATAATACTATATTCTAAAATATTTATTGCTTTGGGTCTGATGATAGGGCAGAACTTAGGTAGGCGGGGAGACAGAACTGAATGCTGGGAGGAAGAAAGCAGAGTCAAGGGAGAAGCCATAGGTCCTCTGCCGGAGTTGGACGCTGGTTAGAATCTCCAGTAAGCCACTGCCACGTGGCGATACACAGATTAATGGAGATGGGTTAAACTAATATGTAAGAGTTAGCCAATAAGAAGTTAGAGCTAATGGCCAAGCAGTGTTTTAATTAATACAGTTTCTGTGTGGTTATTTCGGGTGTAAGCTAGCCAGGTGGCCAGGACAAACAAGCAGCCTTCAACCCTCTACAACACCATTTCCTCTGGTTATATCCTGCTACATCAGGACTCTATAATGATATAAATGAGAACAGTAATAAACCCAAGTAAGAAAACATAAAACATCAAAATGCCCGGGGCTGAATATGAACTCTTCCCTCTATTAAATTTATAATAAAAGAGTCAAATATAGTGTGTCTGTGATTATAAGAAATGTAATAAATTAAATTGAATATTATTTGATATAATGAATACAGCATGTAATTCATATAAATATACCATGTCCAGACTGCCTAATTTCAACCTTGGCTCTTAAACTGAGTAGTAGGTTTGTAGTCATGAACAACAAATTAACATCCCTGAGCCTCAGTTTCCTAATCTGATAAATAAGAATAACAATGAGACACACTGTTGTCGTGAAAAACAAAAAAAATAATATATGTAAAGCTTGCAACAGCATTGTAGAGTTATTCTATTATTTCTCACTTCTATGCTTATATTTTAACTTAAACATTTTTAAAAGTCCCAAATACTCCTTTGTTCCCACGGTTGAAGGACAGTCCAGCGGCCTCTGACTAGATGCTTTTATGCAAAGTCTATTGTTTCTTTAGAACCTATATGTTGAACCCATTCTGCCTTCAACATTGCCATAAGATTATTTGAGCTATAATTCATAACCAATAAATTTACTAGTTCTAAACACATAATTTTATGAGTTCCTAGAACTACAGCTTTGCAATCATCATCACAGTTATGACAGAACATTTCAGTCTCTCCCAATAATTCATTCATGCTCCATTTCAGCTAATATCATCAATCCAACGCTGTATCCTGACAACTACCAAATTATTTTTTTATAACTATAGTTATGCATTTTCTGGAATTTCATATAAATGGAAACATACATCATCTACTCTTTTCTCTCAGGCTACTTTCCCTTAGCAAAATACATTTGAGATTCATCCCTTTCCTTGCATGTCTCAATAGTTCGTTTCTTTTTATTATTAAGTAATATTTCATTGTATGGATGAACTAATCTTTTTCACTTCATAGGAAAAAATGGGAGCATGATTCATTTTCTCAGGCAAGTTGGAATAAAAGATGAAACTTCTCAAAAAGTCTTGTTTGGCTCTTTTAAGGTCAGAGAAGATCAATGTCATCTCATAACTTTGGCCCTTTGGCAAAGACAGATTTCTTGCCCATAACATCTCCTTTTCTGCCTTTATTAAAAGAACTCAGCCCTGGAATGTATGTGCATCTTCTATTTACCTAAAAGAGTGCACGTTGTATCCTCCATACAACAACCACAGGTGCTCCAACCATCCCTTGTTTCTATAGAGACAATTTTATTTACCAATCCTTGTCAATCTATCACATTTTTTTCCTGCATATTATCCTTTACAGCTCAGCTGAGATTCCACTTTCCACATCATGCCTTTCCTGTTTCTTCAAGTAGAATTAATTGCTTCTTTCTTGATGTCCCCAAAGCACCAGGTGTATAACTCAACTAAATTATTCACTTAATAATAATTCATGACCAAACCCAGGTATGCCTCTCTTATGAAAAAGACAGTGTTGTTCAACTTAGCTCCCCCCAAGAGTAAGTTCAGCCCTCAGCATCAAAGTAAATATTCAGTGAATGTTTGTTTAACAAAATGAAGAAAATAAATAAATGGTATGCACAAAAGTGCCTTCCCGTTGATGTACATCTGTCATGGATAATGCAGGACCGTGAGCACAGCCCACTACTCTAATTGCCTGGAAATCTACTTCTTTTCAGCCCATCGGTTTTCACTGGGACAGAGAAGTCTGCTAAGGCTCTGATAAATCGTTCTGAATTTTAAGGAAACAACTGCTCTCCACTGAAAAGAATACTTAATTATTCACAGTGCATCAGGATTCCTGTGACATGACTATCAACCAGCTTCTGGCCCTTCAGAAAGGAAGGATGCATCCGTAATTAAAATGTGACCCATGCTGTCTCCTGCTGCCAGATTCCCTTAAGTAGTCACTGGGGATGAAATTCTAATTATGACATTTGAAGAAATAAAATTCTCTAGGGGAAACAGCCCCCAAAGACATACTGGATGTTGACAGCTGCTGTGGAAATTACTTATTTTAACCTTTGCCATAAAAATTGTAAAACCAACCCAGCTCCTTCTCTGTAGAAGACATTTTGGGAGATGGATTTGTAGGTGTGTTTTAAGGATTAGCCTAAAGCCAAGACAGCATCATTTTTACAACAGAAGTTCCATTAAAGTTTCTTGAATTTCTGTGAACTTCTGTTCAGGAAGTCCTTTTAAATTTTGATGAGCTGACATTTGAATGTTTCTATAGCAGATGGCTATCAGCTAAAAAGAGTGCACAATATTTTATTCTTACTAGCTGAAACCAAATTTGAAAGTTATGATAGATTTTTCTAAATTAAAACTCTTAGAAGCTTGGGTCATACATTTAAGACACTTATGAGGAAGAAAACACAAACTAACTTGGCTTTAAATGTATCTATGACTTTGAAAATCAGATGCAAGCTACCTACTCATTAGGCAGAATTATTTGAAAATCATAGCTGATTAAATAATATTTATTAAAGTTTAATGTGATGATGGCATGATCAACTATTTGAAAGTTGAATCATCTATAAGTTAACCTTACAAAGATTTTAATCACAGAATTCTTTTTTAAGTAGATAGCTAATCTTTGCTGAATTCTGTATTCAGTGGGAGATTAAAAAGAATTGGCCGAGATTTATGACCAACAGAGAGCCCATTTGTCCTCTAGTTCAAAGCTGTCTTCATTTTGTGTCTTTAATTTATAAAGCAAACTTCTATATTGCTCTAGTCCATTATTAATATGCAAATGATACCACCTAATAACTCCCATCTGAGGATTGCCTTATGCTGATCCAATCTAGACAACTGAAGAATATCTAGAAAATGCTACCGTTTGGGTCTTAGACACCCCCCAAATGCCTCCATGTGAAAGGTTCAGTCTCCATGCAGGAATTACTGAGGAGGATTTAAACTTGTAGGGATAAAGGCCTGGTGAGAGGTCTTTAGAGTGTCGCGTGTCCTATAAGGCGGTCATGACAACCTAAGTAGTTTCTTCCATCACATGCTCCCACCATTATATGTTGCCTCACCCCAGGCCCCAAAACAATGAGTCTACTAGACAGGGACTGAAATGTTCAAAACTATGAGAAAATAAACATATTCTGCTTATTGGTTGATTATCTCAAGTTATAACAGATGACGGAAAGATGACAAACACATTAGTACTGAAAGACACCTTGTCATATCTTTGTATTTACTGATGATGACTGAACATGGAGATTTTAATACTTTTACTCAAATATTTAAATCCAATTAGGAGGACTAATTGTATAGGTTTTCTTGAGTTATTGTCAGTGCTAAAATGATTTATATGCTCTAATGACTCCATTTTCTGCTCTAACATCAAGTGATACAAAATTTGATTTTTTTTTTAAATACAGAGCCAAACCCTTTCAAATAAAATTTAACATTTTAGTGCTGTTTTGCCAAATTAGCAAGAGGCTAGGTTTGGATGCACCTAAGGATTTACCATACCCTCTTTCAAAATGACCTTCTCATCAAAACAGAAAGTCAAGACTTTTCATAAGTTCCTGCCTCACTCAACTGTGTCATCATCAACCACGAGTAAATAACTCCAGACAAGTAAAGGGCTAGCTATTTCAGGGCTTGATGGATGGCTTTATGGGTCCTTTCTTCTAGCTGTCATTGTTCTGACAGTGTGATTGAATACAGAGCTTGCACCATGCCGATGGGAGATGGCCACGAAGGGCCCTATATATTTCTCCATGCTGTGGTCACATGCTTCCAGAACAGCCCTTCAATGCTCAAAACAGCAACCTGTTACTCCAAAAGGAAAGTAAAGTCTCATCTCTCAGAATTCCACTGGGTAAAAGTCATGGATCAAAACTCCTTTCTTCAAATAGCACACTCATATATCCTTACAAAACTTGATATTATCTCAGCTCTGAAATTTAATCAAGTCAAGTGAATGCTGAGAAATGTTCTGATTCATTCCAGCTAAGTTCTGAAAACTGTAAGGAGAATACAGCATCAAATGTCAGATTCCTTTGAATTCAAAAGGTTATCTATCAGTCTCCTCTTCTTTTTTTCTGCATCTGTGTTAGTCTTTTATAGATCCTTCAAATGGTGCTCATCTTGCCTAGAGACTCTCTTGCACTGAAGTTTCAGAGCTAATCTCAATAGATGCACAACTGAATATAGATTGATTCTTACCACCTTCTAAAGTCTTGTGTGCCTTTGCTGTATCACCCTCGAAGAGACAGAATCCACCACATGAGCCAAATTTCTTGTTTTACACATTGTTCTGAGATAACTCCACTAACAAAGCAATTTATATTTAATGTCCTACCTTTGATATCTTGTTTGTTTCCTAGTTTAAAGCTCTCTCTTTTTTTCCATTTTTCCTCATTTAAAGCAAAATTCTGTACATGGCTAGTCCATTAACCCCCAATGACGTAAGCTAATGTTCTTTTCCCTTGTTGATGACTATCCTGCATAGACATATTCTGTTCAAGTGTACTGGCCATTCCTATGGTCATCTCCAGTAGTCATGGTGAGTTAAGAGTCTGGACATAAACATCTTAAAATTCAGACACAGGTTCTACTGGACTTGCACATAAGAAATTTATATTTTAACACAGAGAATCACATAAGTAATTCCTCAATTCTCTATTTCAATATTACTCTGCATGCATGTTTTAGAAAAACTCAAAGCCTTCACTGCTGAATAATGAGAGTATTTTTAAAGTGTACAGAATGATAACAGAGTTATAATAAACATTTATCATCTAGGCTGATAGTGCTTACTACAAGAGCCAATGACCACCTAACAAAAACACCAATATCAGACATGAGAAGCCCTCCTTTGAGTTATTGGCCAGGCTGTCTCAGAGACTCCCAAAACATAGAACCTATTGTTTTTGCCTTGGTTAATAGACCCCAGTAGGTAGAAGAAAATCCATACTGATGAAGACACCATACACTTCAGAAACAGTACCCAGAGACTCCTGAAATGGAATTGAACTAAAATCCCCTTCCCTGGTGACTAGTTTTCATGGTACCAGAAGGTTCCATACAAGTTTCCAAAAGAGGAAGGACTGACAGTCCTTCCCAGATAGCATATATATCAACGACCCGCTAACCCTACGGGTATAACAGTGGCACTCCTACCTTGGCAATAACCATAACTGTCTAAATGGATGTAAGACCTGCTCAACAAGGGGAATACCATGTCTGGTACTGGAAACCTAGATAACTTCTCAATGCTAATGAGGGCACGGTTATTGAAGGAAACTCTACAGCCAGTGATTTACTAAACCAGTGTAATCTCTAACTACAACCTATAAACATTGGTCCTTGTACCCACAGGCAAGTTTAATATTCAGCCCTCATCAAGGATAATTTTCATTGCAACAGACAGAGAACACTGCAGGAAACTACAACCAATCAAAATGCAGATTTTGGAGCCTAGTCCCAAAGGATATATTTACAAAACACTCTCAAATCTAAAGCTCAGGGAACCTCGCAGAAAATTGGGGTGGAAAGATCACAGAATTAGAGACTTTGGTGTGATATTGTGTCTCTTAGCATCATCAGAAGCTAAAACTATAAACTCTCACTAACATGACTGTCTAAATATGAGCTGAGCATAGAGGAACCAATTAACATGAAAAGGTCTATGAGGCCTCAACGCTACACAAATAACACAAGCAGTTGAGTAAATTTGGGAGAGAGAGGAGACCCTCTGCAGGGAAGAACACACTAGTTGGCTGTCCAGTGCCAAATGTTCAGCCCTGAAAACAAACATAACATTATATGGGTTAAAGATTTACATTTATGAATATATTTGTGTATATAAACACATATGTGCATGCAATAACTATTAGTGAAAAATGAGGTCATGAGTTTGAAGAGGCCAGGCAGTGGTGGCGCACGCCTTTAATCCCAGCACTCGGGAGGCAGAGGCAGGCAGATCTCTGTGAGTTCGAGGCCAGCCTGGTCTACAGAGCTAGTTCCAGGACAGGCTCCAAAGCCACAGAGAAACCCTGTCTCGAAAAACCAAAAAAAAAAAAAAAAGAGTTTGAAGAAAAGTGAGAAGAGGTATATGAGATGGTTTGGAGGAAGGAAAGAGAAGGGAGAAATGCTGTAATTAAACTATAACCTCAAAAATGAACATAAAAATACAAATAAAAATGTGTACAGAAAATGGATTTGTTAGAAGCGCATATTTTCAAGGTAAATGTACTGGTTAACCCCTTCATCAATTAGCAGTTAAGACAGTGCCTCCAGACATGCTCACAGCTATAGAAGTAATTCCTCTACTTCAACTCCCTCTACCCAGATATGAAGTCTGTGTCATGTGACAGAAGGGAACTAGCCCATGCCAGTTTACTAAATGCCAGGCATTGCCTTCCTTCTCTTACACTAAAGCTTAGTGTGATGCTTTGCCCTGTCAACAATAATTTTAAACACACGAATTTTGGCCACGAATGCCAGTGTCATCAAAATTCCTGGATGTTAAGACAGCCAGTTATGATAAAGAATATCTGCTCTGGTCCTAACACCCTTACAGTGGCTATGTGCTCAGTTTTAATGTATGTTCTTATGTGTGCCCACTGGGTTTTCCATTTTCCTTTGGAACACTGCGTTTAGCATACAAAAATATGAAAGAAAGTAAATAAATAAGGAGATACACACTAGTACTAAACATGAATTCTATAATGTTAGATATTTGTAAATTATTTTTGTATTCTTGAGGCAAATTTTATTGGAGGGAGGAAAAGAGAGAGTAGATAAGATATGAAACTCAGAAGATGCTCTAAGGAGAGTAGAGACTGGGGAATGTCATGCTGTTTAAATTGGGTCAGGATGGAGGACAGACACAGGGCAACAGGAAGCTCCAGGGCCAGGATAGGATCTCAAGAGAAGGAGAAAGGCAGTCTAAAGTGTTAAAGAAACCCATTGTCAGGGAAATGTGCTTAGGAAAGATACTTAAGAAGACAAGGAGGGACTCAGAAAAGAAGATACCTGCATATCTGTGACCCTGTAAGACTGTGCTAGGGGATGAGAATTCCGGGAAGAAAATGTTCATGATGTCATTAAAGGGCCAGCTATCCCACTGTTCTCTTCAGCATGGGTTCAAGAGGCTCCTCTCTTGCTCCGGATCCCTTAGCCAAGTCACTGATTTTGCTCAGTTGGAAGGTTAGATCAGAGATTTTTTTCCTAGTGACTAGTTTTCCGTTGATGGGCCTTCAATGTTACCCTGCCATTCTCTCCTCTAAAGAGATAGCCCTAAAATCATTTAGGGTATGGGTCATAATAAAAGAGAAATTTTTCCATTTTTTAAATCTCACTGGCCTCCCATCGGTATGATTCACATAGTGCTACATTCCTATTTCAAGCTAACTTTCAACATGGATTTTGTGGCTTGACTCTGGGTTAGGCAATGTTACATTTTTTCTTGAGAAATAAGTGATCAGGACTTGGCGTTCTAACGACAGTGCTGTGAACCATGTGGAGGTCTCCCAGTTATGTACAAGAGCATGAAGTTAAAGCACAGAAAGAGGAAGACAGAGAAGACCTAGGGCCTTGACCTCATTGACTTTCTTCAGTAGACTTGACATCTGATATCCAGCTTAACTTCTGCCTTCTGGTCAATTACTTAACTCTACCCTAAGGGAATGTAGAAATCTTCCTTCTTTTGCTTAAAATAATTGAAATAGAGTAGCTGTCGCTTTCATCTGAAGATAGCAGGAAGGGTTCTCTTGGTGTCTGAAGGTGATTTTTGTATCCTGTCAGGATCAGCTATGAGGCCCTAGTTCCTTCAGACAGATAGAGCACACTAATATGGGAAGAATGGGCTTTCAAATTTCCTGGTTTTTCTATACATTATTGGAGCTGTAATGTTACTACTGCTAAGCACTGGGCTCTTGCTTCCGAACTACTCATTTTCTTTGTTCTCCTCACTATAAGTGTCATTTAGGATTTCAAACAAGTTGTGTTTTATTCTGAATCATGTGCCATTTTCTCCCATCAAAATCTGGCTCACCGGCACAGCCTTCATTCTTTCTTACTGAAGATCAGTTATGTCTTAAAAAGGCTTTTTGCTTCCATCTAAAAGTCCTGAAATTTATGTGTAGTTCCTCACAGCTGGATTGCCAGTTTGGCCACGCAGAAGCATAGAGTAGAACAGAGCTAGATAGAACTTTCGGGAGCTGTCCATAGAGATGGGCTGTCGGGCCCGGCCATGACATGCTCAACAAAGACCACCCAGGCACCACCCAGAAACTGATTACCCGACGGGAAAAGTACCTAACATTCCATCCCTTGCTGATAGGATCGCCTGATGTCCCTTAGCCTAACACACACCCGTCCCTTTTCACCAGGGCACCCCAAGACAAATGTCAACCAATTAGGGGTTCTGAACCTTAGAAATCCATCACCCCAACCTCTGCTTTTATAAAAATCACACCCCAACTGAGCTCAAGGCTCTCTGATTGTGACAATGCGTGGGAGACACAGAGAATCCAAGTTCAAGCTTGAATAAGAATAAAGTCTGTTTGCTTTTACATACGGGACTTGGTCTCCTTCCTGGTTTTTGAGGGACTCTGCGATCTGGGCATAACAGAGCCATAAAGAATGAACTTGTTTTTTTTTATTTTTGTACACAGAGAGAGAGAGAGAGAGAGACAGAGACAGAGACAGAGAGACAGAGAGAAAGAGAGACAGAGAGAGATCTGGCCTATTTTTACAATAAATAAGTTATATTTTGCCACAAAAAAAGTAAAAACTTGCAAATGGCTGGGTTTTTTTTCCTGCTAAACCAAGAGGTTTTATCTGCATTATAGATTTCCTCTAATATTCTCCACTCCTGCTGTTTTTACTATATCTTTATTTCATTTGCTGGAACAGAAAGTACAATATAGATCTGTCTGTAGCTCCAGAATAGATGGATGGACAAGTGAAAATAATCTGTCATTGTGTCTTTTTGTGAATGAACCGTTGATATAAAACAGGCCAACCTGAAAAGAAATGTGCAAATTGAGTAAAATTGCAACAATGTACTACAAGAGGCACATCCAATGCCTTTTCAGGAAAAGAATCAAAAAATAAGAAATAGAAATAGCAGGAACTTCACCTTCATGCTGTGAGAGGACAATTACAGCCTTATCTTCAAAGACTTCTTCTTCATATTTAACATCTTATTTTCTGAATGTTCTCCCCAAAGGAAATTCTTAGAAACATGATAGAAAAAAAACATATAGAATGAGGTGTATGTCACTCCTATTTTTCAGAAGTGAGGGGATGGATTGATAGCTCAGCAGTAACAAGCACTGACTATTCTTTGAGAGGACCAAGTTAGATTCCCTGCATCTACATCACAACTAACAACTGTCTGTACTTACAGTTCCAGGGGGATCCACCACCCTCTTCTGACGTCAATAGTCACCACTAGTGAATAATTTATATAAGACAAAAATGCACATAAGATTAAAAATAATAAATCTAAATAAAATAAGATTAAGGGTATATGAAGCCTGGGGGATGGCTCAGTTGGTTAGATGCCTGCTGAGCGCACATGCAGACCTGAGTTAGGATCTCCAACACCCAAATAAAATCCGAGTATTGCAGCACAAATTGATAAGCCTGGTGCTGGTGGTAAGCGCAAAGACAGATGCATTCCTGCAGCCCAGTGGGCAGCCAGTCTAGTCAGTCAGCTATTTTAGAATTCAATGAGAGATGCTGTCTCAAAAATTAAGACAGAAATCTATAGAAAGGGGCATGAAACATCAACCTCTAGCCACCACACACATGCACACACCCACTCATACACATACAGACACACACACACACACCTGTGCATAAACATCAAAATGTATATACACAGAGTGTATAAAATCTAAATGAATTTAGACTTGTTTCCCAACTGCAAGATAAATTATATGTCTATGCAAATATTTGAAAATCTAGGAAGTGCTAAATCCAAAATTTCTCTTTTCCAAAGCATTTCATATAATATATAGTGAACAAGTACACATTAACAGACAATGCTTTTATACCTTATCGTATAAATGCACTCTCAAATCATGGTATACTCTCTTTACCAACTGGAGAAAGGGAATATTGTATATCTTTACTTCAAATATCAACACACGAGTGTTTGAAATAAATAATTCTTCAGGAGCGTGGTGAGGTGACTCATGAATTAAGAGAACATACTTATCTTTCAGAGGATCTGAGTTCAGTTCCCAGTACCCATGCCAGGTGGCTAACCTGTCACTCCAGCTCTAAAGGGACATAAAACCTATGGATTCTGAGGTTACTCTACTAATATCATACACATAGACACAAACATACACATAATTTTAAAACAGCAAAAGTATAAAAAGTAAACTGAATAAGCAATTCCTCAAAATATTTGGACCATTCCCACTACCTCCATGGCCATTCTACTCATCCTCTTCTCTGGCTTAGGTCCATCCTCTTACTTTGTTATTGGATATGCCCTCTTCATTTATTCATTTCTCCTCCCTAGTTTGAGCACAGCACCTGTGGTGCTTTGAAAGAAAATGGTCCCCAAAGATAGTGGCGCTATTAGGAAGTATGGACTTTTTGGAGTAGGTGTGGTCTTGTTGGAGGAAGTGTGTCACTATGGAGGCAGACTTTGAGGTCTCACACATGCTCAAGCCATGCCCAGTGTCTCAGATCACTTCCTGTTGCCTGCAAGTCAAGGTGTAAAACACTCAGCTACTTCTCTTGCACCCTGTCTGCCTACACACCACCATGTCATACCATGATGATAAAGGACTAAGCCTCTGAACTGTAAGCCACCCCAATTAAACATTTTCACTTATAAGAGTTGCCATGGTCATGGTGTCACTTCACAATAGAAACCTTAAGACAGAACCCAAATTTTTGTCCACTCATGTACAGAGCACCAATAAGATGTAACTCTTGGCTCCTTCCTGGCTCTAGCTTTCTGTCATGATTTCACGGCATGGTATTTTACTAAACATGCACAGTTTGTCTTCCAAGGTTAATTCTGAAAACAACTTTTACTACAAACCAACTTCAGGACATAACAGCACATGTGGCTGGTATTTGATTATTGGACCTGAGCTAGAAGCACTGCCTTCAGTAGTGAATAAAACAGCCCTGATCACAAGGATCTAAAAATCCAGCAGTCCTGTTCATGTTTGCTTGCCACAGTAATGGACACACACACAGTAGGATCCTGATAAGAAACAACCAAAGAAATAAGGATAGAGATGGAGTCCTCATTCCAGGCCACGATTAGTGTGGATTTTCTCTGAGAGGAAGTGAGATGTGATTTAAAGGAGAACAGAATGATTAATGAACTGTGTAAGATCCTGTCTGACTTTTAATCTGGTGATTATTTGTGGCCAATTCTAGAAAAAAAAATTGAATGTCTTGAATACACAATTGCTTTGGGATTGGCAATTATTTCAGTAGCAAGATACATATCAGTACAGTGGGCCTACAAAGGAAGGTAGCATGAGAAACATTTTAGTCAATCTTATTAAAAATTAGTGAAGTCGTTTTAACAGTTACGTTCTCCTGAGAGATTAAGAAGAATTGATTAAATCTCCTTCTTAAAGGGGGGCAAAAGAAGACCATATAAAGTATAAGCTATAGATTTATTATTTTGTAATAGTATAAATCATTTTTGGAAAGGTTTTATGTTTTCTGAAAAGTGACTGTAGTGAAAATGAATGAAGTCCTAAATGAGCTAAATTGATTTAAGAAACATTTAATGATACCATGTAGCTATATATTTGAGAACAGTTGTAGATTTCCATTCTTGGTATTTCATTAACAGTATTCATTATTGCTGCCATCATATTAAATCCCTCTTGTGTCTCACACCCTTCAGCAGAGTGGAATTCATATTTAAAGACTGAAGTTGTGCCTTTGTCCTTGCTGAACTATTCATCAGATGTTCTTGACCTTCTGTTACCTGTAATGTGATTTCAAGACATAGGAATTTTTTTTGCCAAAAGTTAATCAACCTTGAGTCTCAGTTCCAGTCTATTGAAGGGAACCAAAGCAAAGCCACTGGAAGGAACCTAATACTAGGCTCACAAGGTGATATGAGTTGTACAAAGTTTACAGATGTAAGACATTCTAGCTACAGAGAAATATTTTATTATAAGTATCATTTCTCCTACAAACTTCCTGCCAACAAAATAAACAGAATATCTTTGAACTCTGGCTACAAGGAAGTTAAATTGGAAATATAAATATATGTGTGTTGAGATATATGTAGGTGTGTCTTTAATACAGCCACAGCCATGTCCGTTTATAGTTAAGCTATTAATAGTATAGTAAGTGCACGAAAGAGCCAAAAATATTTCTAATTTCCACCATGCTAGTTTGGAGAACTTGTACTATAAAGATCCAGACTAGAAAATACTGCAATATGAATATATACTGTCACACCCATTAGCAGGGCTATATTTGAGGAGAAAGAAAATTAGATGTGTGGAGTTAGAATTGACTCTATAAGAGAAAATTTTTTTCAAACAATATTTGTAGAAAATTATGAACAAAGGACCACATTGACATTTTGATGTGTCAAAGTTCAAGTCAAACACAAGTCTTCACTTATGAATAACTTGGCTATTGAAATGTAAACTGATTTCAAAGTTAAGAAATTATATTATGAAAGTGTCAAGCAGTTAAACAACAAAAATATCTTGGTTCTTTTCATTTTGTGATGGCTATATTATTTGTCAGCCTAGGAAAATTATCATAAAGATTTATTTTCTCACTCAAAATTAAAGGTAATTGCCCAACCTGATACTGCACCATTTTATTTAAAGAGAGGCTTCAAGTTTTGGAACCTTCAAGACCAACAAAATCTTGATCTGCTCAGAAGACAGTAGAAGAAACGAGAAATATTCTTTTTGTTGCTAAATTCCTGTCCATTTTCCACCCTCACCCCAGGTCCCATAATGACTTTCTAGTTTCGAAACTTAAAACCACTTTTAAACTTCTGTGCCTACACTTTTACAGTTCTTCCATCAGAAACTTAAAATGCAGTGAGACTTAGACACCCAATCTCACCAGGTGTTCTTCCCGTGCTTTATCTGATCAAATGAACCCTCAGTCATGTAATTGGACCAGTCAAATTGTGTGTGTGTGTGTGTGTGTGTGTGTGTTTAAATATGTCAGTTTTAATTAATTATTTTGAGTGAGTGTTTTCTCTGCATGTATGTCTATGTACCAGAGAGGGTATTGGATCTCTGGAACTATAGTATGATTGGTTTCAAGCAGCCATGCAGTTTGTGAGAATCAAACCCAAGGCCTCTGGAAGAGCATCAGAGCTCTTAACCACTGAGTCATTTCTCTGATTCCCTATATGTAAAATGATTCTATAGCAGGGATTAGGAAAAACCAGGAGAAGATCTCTAAGACCTTTATGCAGGAATGGATATGCAGAGACTGTATGCTAACCAGTTTCCCAGTACTTCGTAAAAGAAGGAAATAAATATCTGGGTTGAATTGGTCTCTTTCATCCCAAAGGTTCACCTTTGAAACCTCCTAACATTTTGTCCCCTAAGACAATGAGTTTATTCTTTGCTCATTTGAAGTGTAGAAATTATGGAAATGTGGAGGAAAAATGCAAATATGGGTTGTAAAGAAGCTTCGTAAGTAATTTCACCTGGCCCTTAACCTAGCTTAAGTCTCATCTAACAAACCTGACTCCCTTACAAGACCTGAATGTAAATTCAGCACTGAAATAGTGAGTGTTCTGTTATTGAGTATAAATAGATTTAGGATTATTATTTCCTCATACTAAATCGATCTCTTCACTATTACCTAGGGATCTTCCTTGTTTCCTTGTGTGTATTCATGTTCCTATGTCTGTAGGTCTGTATGGACTTGTGTAAATGTGTGAGCTTAGGATAGAAAATAAACCTTGAGAGCTGTTTTTCAGAAAGCATCTATTTCTTTTTTTTCTTAGCACAGGCTCTCTCACTAGCCTAGATTTTGCTAAGTAGGCTGACTGCCCAGAAGCCTTGTGATGCTTCCCAGAACTGGAATGACAACCAACACATGATCATGACCAGCTTTCTTATAGGTTCTAGAGATTGAACCCAGATCCTCTTTCTCAGAAGTCGACCATGTTACTGATTGACTGTTTCCTGAGCCATTCTTTGTCTCTTTTCACTATCTTTAAAGTCTACTTTGCCTCATGTAAGTTGAGTATTCCTGCTTTCTTATGAATTCAATTTACATGAAATATTTCATTATATTCCTTCAATTTCAGCCTATATGTATCTTAGGAGATAAAGTACTTTTGGAAGCTATGTGTAATTGGAATTTTTTCAAACTATTCCGTATCTAAATGTAACTAAATTAGAGAATTTATCCATTCATATTCCAATTGTTGATAATTAAGATCTTACTATATTTGGTGTATGCCTTACCTTTTACTTTTATTGTATTTTTTTCTTGCTTCAGTTTCTCTTTTTGTTTAAATGGTTTACTCTCATAATATTTTTTGATATTTTGTTTCAGATTCTGGATGTCTGTCATAGATATCACTTTGTAGTTACTTGAAATAAACTTTTTGATTATAATAAGTTGTTTTGAAATAATAGTAACTTGACATGGTTTCAAAATAAGAAGTGCCTAACAGAAACCACAAGAAAAGAAAAATGCATGTCAAAACAGCGTGATTTTTTTTTTTAAGCTCTGTGCGTACTTGCTGTAGATAAATCAGCCCCGCTGGTCTTTTGACACACCTGTAGGTACTAGTGCTTCTGAAAAGGGTCAAAGCCTGAGTGCACAACCTGCCAACCCAAGCAAAACACCAAGCCCCCCACAGCTCTGGAACCCCTACTGCTGATGCGGATTATAGCCAGTACTGACTATGCAACCATCCACTAAGGCGATGCTAACTGGAATGGAAATCACATAGATTGAAGCTCTCTATCTTCCTCTGGCACTGGAGCAATTCTACAGGCTGAACCACAGGCAAACCAGGAGAAGGAAGCAAGAATGTAGCAAGAATTAGGTTTCACCATTCTAGCATTGACGTCCAGGACAAAGTTTTATGTTTGTTATCCTGCCCACCCCCCAAAGAAATACCCCCTGCCTCGGACTGTTAAGTGCAACAATTGATCTGGCACTGAAAGCCAAGACAGAGATTATTGTCCTTCTTCCCAAAGGGAATGTTTGATGTCTTTTCTGAGGCCCAAGGCTGGAGGAGGGATGCAATCACTCTCCTGGCCTAAGGGAAGCTCAGTGATTCATAGGAACAGGGGATTCTGGCTTTGCTCAGTACTTGGATGAACTGTGTTTGGTCTGGTACTGGGTTTGAAGTAGAAGGTCTGGATTTCTTTCCTTTTATCCACTGAAAATAAGGCAACTTTTTCCATAATTGGCTACTAAGAGTTGGAAGATGTGTAAAGCCAACACTTCCTTCTTACTTTTGTGTAAAATCAGGTTTTACAGACTGCCACCTGCCCTCCTTAGTTTCTGGAGTCAGAATAGCTGAGAGACCTATAGTATTTGAATGTCAGGACCGCCAGATTTCATTACAAGAACATCATGCTCCTTCCACAGAAAAGGAATAAAAATTTTAAATGAAATTACTTGGTCAAGTTTTAAATATTCTAGATTTAAAACACAGAGTCTTAAACTTTTGTGTTTCAACTTATAGTTTCTCAACTCTGCAATGGTACAGAAGTGAGTTGCATCCAGTAGAAATCTTAATTCAAGTTTGAATTTTGACTGTTTCTCAGGGTAGGATATGTGGTAGGCTAGTGTCTATTGATCCCTGGCATTGGCTTCAAGCTAGACTTCCAATTATAAGAATAACCAGCCATTAAGATATGTTGTCCAGTAAGTCAACTCTATTAAATGTATTCTTAACCTATGGTTTCTGGAGATGTAGTCCCATTTTCAATCAGAGTGTATGGTAACATTTACATGCTGCTAGTATATATCAAGCTCTTCTAATTGCAAAGGAACAATTTTAGCACTGGCAAAGGATAACTGTGCCCATCAGCATCTTCTATCACACAATTAGTATAGAATTACCAAAACACCAATCTGGTAGAAGTATTGTATCCCATTCTTGGAATCTATTGCATTGGGTAGTCCAATGTTAATTTTCCTAATATTTTACTTACGTAATTTTATTTTTGATGAATTGGTAGTTTATGTTGCTTTCCTATTGTTTCTTTTAAATATTCTGTAGGATTTTAAAAGATGGATTAAAACATTTCTAACATAATTAAACCACATAGTACCAGCATAAAAACAGATGGGTTGATCAATGGAATCAGATTGAAAACTCAGACATAAATCTACACACTGATGAAATGTGATTTCTGGTAAAGAAACCAGAAATTCACAGTAGGAAAAAGAAAAGAAAAAATCTTCAACAAATAGTGCTGATCTAACGGAATATCAGCATGTAGAAGAATGAAAATAGATACATGTTCATCACCTTGCACAAAACTCAAGTCCAAGTAGATAGACTAAGACCTCAACATAAAAACCAAACCCACTGAACCTGATAGAAGAGAAAGTGGGGAATAGCTTTGAATGCATTGGCTTCTTTCTGAACTTTCTAAACAGATCACCAATAGCACAGGCACTAATACTGACAATTAATAAATATGACCTCATGAAACTGAAAACTTCAATAAGGAAAGGAACCCTGTCAATAGGACAAAATAGCAGCCTCTATAATGGGAAAAGATCTTCACCAACTCCACATCTAGCAGAGGGCTAATATCCAAAATATATAATGAACTCAAAAACTAGACATCAATAACCAAATAATCCACTTTTGAAATGGGGTACAGATCTAAACAGAATTCTCAGTGGAGGAATTGCTAAGAAACACTTGAGTTCAGCATCCTTTGCCATAAGGGAAATGCAAGTCAAACCTACTTTGAGATTCCATAACATAAGTGACAGCTCATGCTGGAGAGGATGTGGAACAAGGAGAACACTCCTCCATTGCTGGTGGGAGTGCAAACTTGCACGACCACTATGGAAATCAATCTACCTCAAGACCCAGCTATACTATTCTTGGGCATATACCCAAAGAATTCTCAATCACACCACAAGTACATTTGCTCAATTGTGCTCCTTTTAGCTTTACTTATAATAGCCAGAAACTGGCAATAATATAGATGTTCCTCAATTGAAGAATGGATAAAGAAAATGTGGTACATCTACACAATGAGTATTACTCAATATTTTTTAAAAAAATAACAACATGAAATTTGCAGGCATATGAATGGAACTAGAAAAAAGTCATCCTGAGTGAGGTAACCCAGACCTAGAAGGCAAATATGATATGTACTCACTTATAAGTGGGTATTACCTATTAACCAAATGATAATCAAGCTACAGTCCACAGACTCAGAGAGGTTAGATAAAGAGGAGGGCTCTAGGTAGGACTTACGGATCTCCCTAAAAGGGGAAATAGAATAGATTTTATGGATGGAGTGGTTAGGAATGAGAACCGGCGTTGGGGGCAGATTTGGGAGGGGATGGAGAGAGAGTACAGAAAGAGATGACTGGAATTTTGGGGTGGGCAGTGTTGTAGTGCAGCAGAAACTCCCTGGAATCTATAAGAGTGACTCCAGTGAGAACTCCTAGTAATGAAGAGAGAGTCTGGACAGGCCATCTTTTATTACCAGGCAAAGCTTCCAGTAGTTGGCAGGGGTTGCATTCAGTCAAGTTGTAGACTGAGTGGGTCCTATGGAGATCCACAAAAAAGCCAGGCTGATGCTAGACAGAGGGTCATTCACCAAAAGCTGACAAAGGAGCCCATTGCTGAGGACAACATCCACTCAGCTCATTGAATGTAGAGAGGTCAAGCTGGGGCCTGCAGGGAGTCTTCACATCTAGGTTTTAGTCTCTTTGGGGTAAGCAGGTACTTAGTATCCAGGCTACAGAAAGAACATCCTAGGCACAGACCCAGTCACAAAACATTCTACCTATAATCTGTCCTGCCTGCAAGAATTGTTAGGGTAATGGTGGCACAGAACTCATGGGAGTGGCCAACCAATGGGTGGTTTAACTTGAAACCCATACAAAGAGAGGAAGCCCATACCCTACACTGCCTGGGTGGCCAGAAACCTGAAACGGGATGGCCAGAGACATGGGGTAGAACCAAACATTATGATTCTAAAACAAGTCATTGATTCCCAATGACATTCTGCTAATTTGTAGATCAGTATCTTGTCCAGTTATCATCAGAGAGGCTTTCTCCAGCAGCAAATGTGAGAGAGTACAGAGACCCACAGCCAGGCATTATTCAGAGAATCTAAATGGGAGGTCTCCCTTGGGTCTCTTCCCTTGGAGAACAGGAAAAGATTGGAGAAGTCAGAGGGTATGGAGGATACCAAGAGAACGAAGTCCACTAGATCAACTAAGCAAGCTCTTATGGCCTCACAGAGACCAAAGTGACAAGCATGGAGCCTGCATGGATCTGCACCAGGTCCTTTGCATATTATGGCTGTCAGCTTAGTGTTTTTATAGGACTCTTAGGAGTCCTATAAACAGGTATTTCTCTTACTCTCTTGCCTGCTCTCAGTATTCTTTTCATCCTAGTGGGTTGCCTTGTTCAGCCTTGAAATGAGGGCTTTTACCTTGTCTTGTTTTAGCTTGTTTTGCTGGATTTGGTTGCTGTCTCTTGGAGGCCTGCTCCTTTTTGAACTAAAATGGAAGAGGAGTGTTCTTGGGTGAGAGGGGGGATGTGGGAAAGATGGGAGGAGTAGAGGGAGGAGAAGCTGTGGTAGGGATTATTGTATAAGAATACAATATATATTTCAATATTGTATTTCAATATAAGAAAAGTGTATTCTACCCAGCTTTATCAATGTGTGTGAAGTTTTTCATAATTGAGAGGAGAGCTTCAAGAACAGAACTCGGATATTACGTAACTACTTAGAATCTCTACTTTTATTGTAGATTTCTTTCTTCTCTGGACTCTTTTGATGAAATAACACTCATCTCATCTAAATGGGAAAGGGCTTTTTTCTGACTGTGATACATCTGCATTAAATTTTCTTAAAGAGTCACAGGTGATAAGAAAGAAAACTTAAGTTGTAACTAGCCTTTACTGAACATTCCTAAAAATATTATCTTTATCTTTTTTCAATTAACCAAACATAAAGAGATTCCCACTTAGGGGAAAAAAATCATCATTTGCTGTATCAACTGCATTTAATTTTTGAACTGCAGCGGAATCTCCCTTACTTCACATCAATAGGAAGAATTCTCTTGAACGTTTTGAAAGGTGCAATTCCCCGTAGAAGGATACACACACATAAAGCAATTAAAATTTCAACATCAGTCCTGTGATTCTTTCACAAAAGGCTTTCATTACTGTTTATACTCTACTATTTATCTCAGAATAAATAAAGTTCCCGTAATTAGCATTGTAGCCTCTAATGGTGTTATCTGTCCAGCAAATGAGCATTCATTCTTAGAGACAGAAGACTTCAGTACTATAGAAAGCACTTGTTTTCCAAATAGGCCATTTGCACTTTGGAGCAAAAAAAAAAAAAAAAAAAAAAAAAAAAAAAAAAAAAAAAAAAACTTCCTAAGTCCCACACAGCACTCTAATGATTTACTGCATGTATACCATGCATGACTGGAAGAAGTCTCTTCTTTACCTCTTCTGCATAACAGGGATATAGGGCCAAGTATTTTGCCTTTACGTGCATGTCCTGGCTAAATCTTGTCACTTTCTAATCAGTTTGTCACATCAATCTCACGTCCAAATGATATACTTGAACAGTAAGCTATAGCAAGGAAAATGTATTTTTTATTGTTAGGAGGTTTTTCACAGGAGGCAGGATCTGCCTCAGGCAGGCTGAGTGTGGATAATGGATTCATCAGCACATGTATACACCAAAGGACAAGAGTCAGCACCAAATCGCTTGACCTCTTCATCCTGTTTGATTAAAGCAGCTTTTCAACAAATGTATTACATAAATAACCTTTTCACCAGAATGAGTCCCAGATTCGCAAGCTTAGATATTTATCTTGGAAGAGTCATTAAAGGATGCTCTTGAAGGAATGTCAAGTTTTGATCATCAGATTTGTTGGCAGACTTTCCACCAAAGTTGAGAGTTTCAGCAAAATACATTTGAATTTAAACTAAGGAATAGCATAGGGCAAACACCAAACTAAGAATCTGACATCACAGAGAGGAAAACAATATTTGCTGGCACCAAATATGGGGCTTTGGGGATCTTTCAAATGCCTAGCAGTCTAAGACAGACAACATTCAGATTTAAGATTACCCCAGAGAAAGGGGGGAACCAAAACTGTAGATGGAGCTGAGTTGGGAGAGTGCTTGACTAGTGTGCCCCATGGTCCATGCTCAGTGCCTGAAATCATGAGCACTAAACAATTTAAAATAAAAAACAGGAGTGATTTCTTCAAAACCTTCTCATAAACTGTGGCACAGGCTCTGCAAATGAATGCCAACTCAAGTTTGATAAAAAAAAATGTATATATTTTATTTTTCTTGTTCAGTACTTTTTGCCCATAACAGCATTTTGTCCCAGACAGAACCTCCTGAAAAAGAAAAAAAAAGTGGAACCTTACCACTTAGCCTATAAATTTAAAATTAATAGAAAAATGAATTATTCATCTATATTTATAGTCTACGTATAAGTACCTGGCCTTTGCCATCACAGTTGTTTGTCTTACGTGAATTAATAATTGATAAGGAACTAGCTGCTTTCAAATACAGAAAATCCTTTGCTCCTTTTTCCTTGACACCATTTTTTTTAAATATTACAATTCTGGTGTAGCCTACATCATTTCTAATAACCTGAGGCTATAGGACCTGAAAACACTTCATCTTTAACACCATTAGGTCTCAATGCTATTAAGGGATGAAAAGATGATAACAATTTTCTTTGGTACAGAGTCCTCCAGACCAAAAGTGCTCCTTGGATGCAAGATTTTAAAAACATACACAATTGCTTTAGACGTTTTCCTTAAAACTGAAAGTAAATGTTTTGTTGCTATTTGCAGTGCCTTATAATTAAGAGCTTTGCAACCTAAGATAGCTCATCACCATTAACGCTTTATTTCTTGGAGGTAAAATCAAAGTTATTTAAAAATAATAAAATGCTTGTAAAATTCTGTATCTGGTTAATTGAACCTGCTTCTACACCTACTTTCTTTATTGTACATGTGCAATAAAAGAGCTATCCTTTAAATGTACCCAGATTTATTTAATCTTATATGTACTGTTTTCACCAATTAGTCTTCATTATGAACAAGGATAGATGACAATGGGTACTCTGATAGAATTTCTGCAAATCAAACATAATATAGAAAATAAACGTTGTTGTCTGAGGTTTTCTGTCCTGCCCGGTTCCCACAGTTGTTAAGTCCCAAAGAAATCACACACAGAGTCTGTATTAATTATAAACTGATTGGCCCATTAGTTCAGGCTTCGTATTCCTTGAATTCAACGAAAATAAAGACACATCATACCCAAATCTATGGAACACTGTGAAAGCAGTACTAAGAGGAAAGTTCATAGCACTTAGTGCCCACATAAAGAACACAGAGAAAGCACACATTGGTGACCTAACAGCATACCTTAAAGCTCTAGAAAAAAAAGAAGCAGACTCACCCAGGAGGAGTAGAAGACTGGAAATAATCAAACTGAGGGCTGAAATCAACAAAATAGAGACACAGAAAACAATCCAAAGAATCAATGAAACGAAGAGCTGGTTCCTTGAGAAAATCAACAAGATCGACAAACCCTTATCCAAACCAATCAAAAGGCAGAGAGAGAACACTCAAATTAACAAGATCAGAAATGAAAAGACACTGAGGAAATTCAAAGAAATATTAGGTCTTATTACAAAAGTCTGTATGCCACAAAATTGGAAAATGTACAAGAAATGGACAGTTTCTTAGATAAATACCACATACCGAAATTAAATCAAGACCAGGTGAACAATTTAAATAGACCTATAGGCTGTCATCAAAAACCTCCGAACCAATAAAAGCCCAGGACCAGATGGTTTTAATGCAGAATTCTACCAGAGCTTCCAAGAAGAGCTAATACCTATACTCCTTAATGTGTTTCACATAATAGAAACAGAAGGGTCATTGCCAAACTCTTTTTATGAAGCTACAATTGTAGGGAGCCATATGCTTGCATCCTCGCAGTTTGGAGGTAAACAAATTCCATATATGGCAATGCTTCAGGACTGAGCGTCCAGGCGCTTCCCGCATGCGCAAATGACCTAAGTGTCCCTAGCCAATCCCGAGAATTCTGGTGTCAGCGGGACTTAGCAGCCAATCAAGGCGCGAGTTGCATCATATCTCCCTATATAAGCAGCCGCCATGTTAGACCTCGCTCTCTCTCGCCTCCGCTCTCCCTTCAACCTAGAGGCTCTCTGGCCTCCCGTTTTTCCTCAACCGAGTGCTCTCCAATAAAGCGTGATCCGGGAAGAATCCTGAGTCTGGCTGTTCTTTCCGCTGGTCGGGGGTCAGCCAGATACAATTACCCTGATACCAAAACCACACAAACACGATACCAAGAAAGAGAATTATAGACCAATCTCACTTATGAACATTGATACAAAAATTCTCAATAAAATACTGGCAAACAGAATCCAAGAACACATCAAAAAAATCATCCATTATGACCAAGTAGGCTTCATACCAGAGATGCAGGGCTGGTTCAACATATGAAAATCTATCAATGTAATCCATCATATAAATGAACTGAAAGAAAAAAACTGAAAAAGCATTGGACAAAATTTAACACCCCTTTATGATAAAGGTCTTGGAGAGATTAGGGATACAAGGATCATATCTAAATATAATAAAAGCAATATATATCAAGCCGACAGCTAACATCAAATTAAATGGAGAGAAACTCAAAGCGATTCCACTAAAATCAGGAACAAGACAGGGCTGTCCACTCTCCCCATATCTCTTTAATATAGTGCTTGAAGTCCTAGCAATAGCTATAAGACAAAATAAGGAGATCAGGGGGATTCGAATTGGAAAGGAAAAAGTCAAACTTTCGTTATTTACAGATGCTATGATAGTGTACATAAGTGACCCCAAGAACTCTACCAAAGAACTTCTACAGCTGATAAATACCTTCAGTGAAGTGGCAGGATACAAGATCAACTCAAAAACATCAGTAGCCCTCCTATACACAAAGGATAAAGAACAGAGAGGGAAATCAGAGAAACATTACCTTTCACAATAGCCACAAATAGCATAAAGTATCTTGGGGTAACACTAACCAAGGAAGTGAAAGATCTATTTGACAGGAACTTTAAGACCTTGAAAAAAGAAATTGAAGAGGATACCAGAAAATGGAAGGATCTCCCATGCTCCTGGATTGGTAGGATCAATATAGTAAAAATGGCAATTCTACCAAAAGCAATCTATAGATTCAATGTAATCCCCATCAAAATTCCAATAAAATTCTTCATAGACCTTGAGAGAACAATAACTAACTTTATATGGAAAAACAAAAAGCCCAGGACAGCCAAAACAATCCTATACAATAAAGGAACTGCAGGAGGCATTACCATCCCTGACTTCGAACTCTATTACAGAGCTACAGTAACGAAAACAGCTTGGTATTGGCATAAAAACAGAGACGTTGACCAGTGGAATTGAATCTAAGACCCGGATATTAATCCACAAACCTATGAACACCTCATATTTGACAAAGAGGCTAAAATTATACAATGGAAGAATGAAAGCATTTTTAACAAATGGTGCTGGCATAACTGGATGTCAACCTGTAGGATAATGAAATTAGACCTTTATCTATCACCATGCACAAACTCAAGTCCAAATGGATTAAAGACCTCAATATAAATCTGACCACAATGAACCTGATAGAAGAGAAAGTGGGAATTAGCCTGCAATACATGGGCACAGGAGACCACTTTCTATGTAAAACCCCAGTGGCACAGACAATAAGAACAATGAACAAATGGGACCTACTGAAACTGAGAAGCTTCTGTAAAGAAAAAGACACAGTCATTAAGACAAAAAGGCATCTTACTGAATGGGAGAAGATCTTCACTAACCCCACATCAGACAAGGGTCTGATCTCCAAAATATACAAAGAACTCAAGAAACCAGACATTAAAATTCTAAATACCCCAATTAAAAAATGGGGTAATGATCTGAACAGAGAATTCTCAACAGAAGAAGTTCGAATGGCCAAAAGATACTTACGGTCATGTTCAACTTCCTTAGCGATCAGGGAAATGCAAATCAAAACAACTTTGAGATACCATCTTACACCTGTCAGAATGGCTAACATCAAAAACACCAATGATTGCCTATGCTGGAGAGGATGTGGAGTAAGGGGAACTCTCATCCATTGCTGGTAGGAATGCAAACTTGTGCAACCTCTTTGGAAATCAATGTGGCAGTTTCTCAGGAAATTGGGAATCAACCTACCTCAGCATCCAGCAATACCACTCTTCGGAATATACCCAAGAGAAGTCCAATCATACTACAAAAGCATTTGTGCAACTATGTTGATCGCAGCATTATTTGTAATAGCCAAAACCTGGAAACAACCTAGGTGCCCCTCAATGGAAGAATGGGTCAAGAAAGTGTGGAATATATACACATTAGAATACTACTCAGCAGTAAAAACCAATGACATCTTGAATTTTGCATGGAAATAGAAAACGCTATCCTGAGTGAGGTAACCCAAGCCCAAAAAGACGATTATGGTATCTACTCACTCATTAGTGGACCCTAGCCATAAACAAAGGACATTAAGCTTATAGCTCACAAGCCTAGAGAAGCCAAATAGCAAGGTGAACTCTAAGGAAAACATATATAGATCATCTTGGAAATTGGAAGCAAACAAGATCACCAGGCAAAAGTTGGAAGCATGGGGGCCGGGGATAGAGGTGGGGTAGGGAGGAGGGGAAGGAGAAGGTAGAAGGGAAGGACTGGGGAGAGCTTGGGGGAGTGGGAGGGTGGAGATGGAGGAAAGGTGGATATTAGAGAAGGGAATAAGAAATCTACATTAAGGGGGTCATTTTAGTATTAGCAAGATACTTGGCTCTAGAGGGGATGCCAGGTGGCCACGGGGATGTCCCCAGCTAGGTACTAGGGCAGCAGAGGAGAGGGTACGTGAACTAGCCTTGTCCCATAGTCACATTGATGAATATCTTGATCATCACCAGAGAAATTTCATCCAATGGATGGAGATAAAGACAGAGACCCACATTCACATCAGAGCAATGGACTGAGCTCCCAAGGTTCAGTTGAAGAGCAGAAGGTGGGAGAAGATGAGCAAGGAAGTTAGGACCGTGAGGGGCTGGTCCACCCACTGAGACAGTGTGCCTGATCTAATGGGGGCTCACCAAATCCAGCTGGACCAGGACTGAACAAGCATATGATCAAACCAGACTCTCTGAATGTGGCTGCCAATGGGGGCAGACTGAGAAGCCATCAACAATGACACTAGGACCTATCTCTTCTGCATGTATTATCTTTTTGGGAACCTAGTCTATTTGGATGCACACCTTCCTAGGCCGGGATGGAGGGGAGAGGGCCTTGAACTTCCCACAGGGCAGGGTACCATGCCCTCTTTTAAGGAAGCAGGGGGAGGGAGAAAGGGGGGAGTGGGGGGGACTGGTAGAAGGGGAGGAAATGTAAATTTTTTTAATGAAAAAAAATTAAAAGAATATGAAAAAAAAGAAATCACATAGAGGTCTACATTAGTTATAAACTGATTGGCCCATTAGCTCAGGCTTCTTATTTACTCTTATAATGTATATTAGTCCATTTTTCTTATCTTTGTTAGCCACATGGCTCGGTACCTTTTTCAGGGGGCCAGTCACATCTTGCTTCTTCTGTGGCAGGCTCACAACTGCTGAGGAATGGGCTTCCTTATTCCCAGAATTCTCCTGTTCTCCTTGGCCTGCCTCTACTCCTGTCTGGTTGTCCCAACTATACTTCCTGCATGGCTACTGACCAATCAACCTTTATTTAAAACATAATTGACAGAATACTATTGTCCCACACAAAAATGTGATCATTATTACACCTCAGATTAGGTCCTTTCTTTTCTTCTAGCCATTTCTACTTTTGCCAGGCTAAAATGCTAATCTGTTCTCAACAGTTGCAAAACAGTGCATTCTTTATTTAAATTTTTTTTGTTTTGTTTGAGACAGGGTCTTATATTGTTCCTGCTGGTCTAGAAATCAAGTTGGCCTTAAACTCCGAGTTCTTCATTTTTCTGCCTCTACCTTCCAGGTACTGGGCATATAGATGTGTCCTATGACACAATATTTTGAAATAGTTTAAAATGTAGATATTGATCTATGTTGAAGAAAATTCATAAAGTGGTCTACACTTTCTACCACAACATGTATTCACCAGTTATTGATAATACTCTCATTGGATTATGCAATATGTCTTCTCTGAATATTTATAACAGAATTTTTGTGTAATGTCTCTTCCAAAAATGATTCATTCCAAAAAAAAACACTGAAAATGACTTTAGCTTATTGACACTATGATATGTAGTATTAATAGCAGTTCAACTTATGCAAATATCTAGAGTCAAAATCATATCCCTCTTTTTGCAAATATCTGTAAATTCTGCTGTGTGCCTTGGGTACTAACTTCATCTTAAGTCTACATATCCAAGACTCACATCTCGTCTATTGAGCACCAATCTATGCACTAATGATGTCATGAAGGGCAAAGCTCATCTGTGCTATAGTGCAGGGATACTGATAGTTCACAACCGGGGTGTTATGTCATATGGCAGATACATTGATATGCTGGGGATTGAGGCTTTGAAATTGTTGCCATCAGTAACATACTGTGCTTACTCTGGTTGCTAACTTCAGCACATCCCCAAACGAAATGGTCTCTTCACTAATATTCATGAGTCAAAAGAGGAGATTTTACTAAATATCTGAATTCCACATCACAAAATAACCACAGCTCATTTTTTAAGCATACGGGACGCGTGCATAAGAGGCAGGAGAATGACAGAGAAACACACAGAGGATGAGCATGAGAATGTGAAGTACAAATTCCGTTCAGCGCTTCCATGGGATCGAAGTACCAAAGTGATCCAACAGTGCCTTGAAAAGGAAAAATGTATAAAAAGTACAGAACTGTTTTAGATAAAACTTAATAGAGAGATACATAATGAACGCTCTAAACAGTTTTCATCTAGCATTTTAGTAATCGATATTCTATTATCCAATTATATAGTCAAAGACTAAATAAATAAAAAGCTTTCCCCTGAAAGAGTTGTCATTTAAGATACAGCTTCTAACTTGCAGCACCTCATGATATAGGTGAATTTATGGGATTTGATGCATGAAATTACATAAAAACCCATTTTAATCCTAAGTCAACCTTTTAACTTTTAATTCTAGGTTTGCTGTTTGCTACACATATGTTAGTAAAGTAAAAATATTAATTGGGGCAAAGAATTCTGTTAGGCTATTAGTTTAGCTTAATAAGGTTTTATATTCATAATTATTAATTATCCATGCAAAGGGCTAATTTCGGGGAAAACATGGTCAGCAGCCCCAAACATTTATTCATCCCCACAAGTATCTACTGAATATCAGGAAACCCAAGGAAAAGAAAACCTAAGCTCAGTCCTGCCACTAACCTCAGAGCAAAACGGAAACAGAAAATTAATGCTAGTTAGGCCAAAAATCTTTCTGGAATAACAGTTTTTTTTCCTGTTCCCTCAAGACAACCCACAACTTATTCATAGACAATGAAAATAATTCCTGCATAAGTGTATTAGAAAATCCATAAAAATAAAATAAAATCCATGCACTTTCAGAAGGGTGTGGCTCATACTAAATTTTATGAGTGTTTGTCTGCAGAGTGAATTTAGAAACCACCCTCAGATCAATGGAAATGCATCTGCTTTGACCAACAGAACACTATCAATGCAATATTATTGACCAAAGTGGAGAGATGACTGCAGATTCAACCACCCTCCACACTCAGCGTGAGACACCCTACTGCCCATGCTGATGCTGGTGAACGCCCCAAGGAATCAGATATGTAAGAAAGTTGATGAGGTGTTCATTCTCTTCTGGTTCCCAAAGTAATCAGATTTGCTATTTCAGTGTAGAAGAAAACCTCTGGGCCTTTTGGTATTTGCCTGAACTTTAAATACTAAATCTATCCTGCACTGCTGAGCCAGTCAGCTCAATCTGTATTCTCAGAATCATGTCTTTAATAGAGCAATGAAAACATAACATCTGTGATTAAGAAAACCTGAATGCATGCTATCGTCTGCCTTCATCACATACGATAATGTTAAAGTCACAGTTCTGAAATGATAATTTACCACAGTGAATTGAGATTGTACTAAAGTTTGAAATGTTATGAACAATTCTGCTAAACAGACCAATTATTTTAGCAGACTTACCAAGGCAAATTTTAGATGACTTTAAAAATAAAACCACTTTCAAACTTTTGAAACTGCATATGTTTACATGCAAGATGCTAAAATGTCAATCATTAATTAACTGATCTTAAATAATTCTCAGGCTCACATATAGAGAAATGCACAATAATTACTAGGAAATAATGGAATGTTGGCTTTTCTATATAAACATTATTACCGAAGCCAAAATTTCCATAAAATGATTAAGTAAATTCAAAACATTTCTATAACAATAATTTCTCATTAGAAGTAAAACCATCGGTGAAAATTTAATAGATATGTAAAAAGCATTGATATTCATTTAAGTACAAATTAATAAGACACTTCTAAAACAACTGGGGTATCACATGACAAAAACAAGCTTTTCCGTGCCCTTGTGACAGGTGATTTTTAAGAAGTTTGCCTAAGATAATACTTCAAAAAAAGCAAGAAAGCACATCCCCAGAAAGAAATTAGTGCCGTCTTCTCAACAACAAAACACATGCTCAGTGGGAAGGGAAGGCTTGCCAAATTATGATGCATTAATGTAGGTACGTTGCACCGCTATGAACAGTGATCATTATGAAGATAAATTGTAGACAACTAACTGTAATACCATCGCAAGTGGCAAAACGGAAACTGAAGATTGTATGTGACGAAGATGAAGTTCATTTTTCCCATACACTGTAAAGGAGCCGTTTGCAAATAACTGCATGGACATGATAAACAGAAACTAAAACACCTGCTACTTCAGTATTGAGTATCTTCTGTTGATATTTTAATGGTAGGAAACATAGAAAGTATAACAATAAAAATAAAAACACCATGATTATACCCAAAGTGAAAAGCCACACCATGGTCAAAGAAGCTGAAACAAATTATATTTTTGGAACGGCTTCGCTCTCAGAGTTCTGCTCACAGCAAAGGTGAGCAGAAAGTGTGGAGTGCTCGCCTGTGCCTGTCCACACTGACTTACCCACCACCCTCTGACATCAGTCTCGCCAGGGCAGCAGCTTCTTGAACTAATGGACTTGCAGGGAGACATCACCATCACCCAGAGGACATAGTTCACTTAGGAATCCCTCTCAGGTTTGTACATTGTAGGAGTACAAGTAAAGACAAGTGGACGATGTCATATTTCTACTTATGGTGTACGGGATAGTTTTATGATCCTCTAAATCCTCTTCCCACTATCTAGTCATCTTTCCCATTCCCAACCCTCAAGTTACTGGTTCACTGAAACCTTCACTGCATACATCTCAGAAGGACCCAAATGGGAAAGATGTATAGGATAATTTTTTAAACTATAAAAACAGTAGCAATAATACTGGTGGTCTTCTTACTGTCCATGTGGCTGGTTGGTTGGGTTGTCTGGGTTTGTTTTGTTTACTCTTTACAGAATCCAGGGAGTTCTTTTCCTAGTTTGGATAATTTTTTCCCTTAAGCTTGTTTGAGACAGGATTATGTGCTTTTGCTAAAACAGTGTTCTGCGAACTAACAGTTCACAACACACTATTCATATGATTCCTATAAACTGTTGTGTTCTGGGACCAGACACTTATATTCCCTGTGGGTTGAGGGTTCTATTCCTTTCTTCAGAAAGAAAATCTCAAACATCCAAAGTTCTGCTCCTTCCTGCCAGCAACTGTGAACTCTGCAAGTCAGTGGCCATGCACTCAGCTCTAGGCTTGAGTCCATGCAGCGCAGACCTGGCATCAAGTGTTAATGTTGTGTCAATCACCCTCTGTGACTGCTCTGCTTGTGGCAGTGCTCAGAGGCTGTATCACTCTCTCCACTTCTTCCCCTCATTGCACAACTCCTCCCCTTCCACAATCTAACAGCCCCTTGCCAGTCACAGCCTCAGGTCTCCATTGTCTCTTGTCTGTGGCTCCCTGCAGCCTCCTGTCTTATGAGTACTTCCAATATTCCGTCTCAATTTCCCAGGTCTCTGCTAACACCTGTTCTCTGGACCTCCTCGGGCCTCTTCCACCTGCTGTGTTTGCTAAGGGTCAACAGAACCACAAGTTCCTGTACATGTTGTACTAGTTCATCCTGCTTTATTGTAATAAAGGTCACAATTAAATGATGAAAAAAAAAAAAGACACCGTCAGGCGACCTGACTAGACCACAGAGTGTAACATGGAAGTGTGGTGGTAATCAAGATAGAGACCTCCCACATTATTCCGAGACAGTAGGAGAGGGGACACTTTGTGGAGACAGTCAACCCAGGCACAAGCCTCTCTCCGACAGTGGAACTCCAGTCTATAAAGGCATGTCTCTTCCTCGTAATCTTCCCTACCTAGCTGAGGACATTGGAGTTGCTAAGGACAAAGTCATAATGTGTGTCAAGGCCAGAGTGAGGCCTCCTGCACACAGACTGAGGCAAAGTCTCCAGAAGTAGAAGTAGGGGTTATAGGGGTATCATAAAATCTCCTGGGGCAGTTGCAACTGGACAGACGTTTCCTCAATCCCACAAGTCCTTTAAAGCAGTCAAACTTTCAAGACAGTCTTTCAGAGATGGCAAGAGAAGCAATTGGCAGTGGATTGACAGCTCCACAGGTTTTGTAGGGGCTGCAAGTCAGAGGTTCTGGTTGGCATCTTTAAAGATGAAGCCACACTGTGTACTGACAGCCCTGCAGAACCTGGGAGACCACAGGGACAACAAAAGCAGTTACTCATCCTTTCCAACCTGTGGTAATCACATAGTTCTTCACAGCAGTTGGGACACCAGAGAGGTTCAATAGGTCGCAATTAAAAGAAAAAAATACTAAAACATAATAGCATAAATACGTAAGGTGAAGCTAACATTCTTCTGTAATGAACTTTATCTAAGAATGCTGGTGTCTCAGAAAAAAATACTCTTAGTAAAGATCAGGTCCTCTTACTCTGTTCAGAAGTTGATTACCAATCCCAACCCAACTTAGTTGATACGTTTTCATCAGTTTCTTAATATCCGAATTATTAATCTCATACATGAGTTCAATAGTTGTGTACTATGACTCACAGATTTCATGCAAGTTATGGTCTTCTGAGAACATAAAACATTTCATTGTTAGCTAATGACATAGCTTTCTAAATCTTTTTTTGATTTGGACATAGCATGCTAAGACAGTACCATGGTTTTCATCAAGACTGAAATTTCAAGGGGACTTAAGAAACTCTTGTATCAAAACTCATCACACCACTAAGCACAAAATCCTGAAATCCAAGCACAACTATTCCGTGTAGCTGATTTGATATCATTTTTCCTATCAATATTTTAAACACAATTTTCTAAAAAACTACTAAAAATATGTTGCTACTTTATCTACAGGCTAGACAAACAGAAATAAATAATGACAAATACTAAATATTCATAACTTAGTCAAACCAGTTTTATAATTTTATAATTTATATGTAATAAGGTTCAATAGGAGGGTAAACCAGTCACTAATTTATTTTTGTGTGGGGTTAATAAGGATTGAGAAATCTTAGCATGGCAGAATCTAATAAGTTATAAAATATTATTATTTATAAATAAGAGGTTTGGGTGAGATTATCCTGTGTAATAATATTAAATCAAAACTTGGAAACAATAATTAATCTTAACAAACTTAACTGTGAAAACTTCTGTGCTTTAATACTAATGGCAACAGAAAATACTGTTAAGGAATATAATGTGTTCTACCACAACTACAAGAGAAACTAGAAAGGGGAATTTAGAATACACATTAAAATAATCGCTGGATCGCTTGTGTAAGTCTAAAGGGCTAAAGTCAAATGAACAAACATGGTTTTTATTGTTGAATTTTATACCAAGTGCCTCACCTGAGGTTGAATTGCTTTGATGAAACACCTTGACCAAAAGCAACACAGGGAAGAAAGGGATTACAGATAATTTTCAAAAATAAGATGACTCTCAAAACAGCAAAATGTAACCCAACCCAAAGTGGGTAAGAAAGGAGAAAATTAACAACAGAGAGACAGAAAAATATAGTCAGTATATTGTTTTTCCATCAGCTTAGTGACTATACCTGAATCTGCTGATAGTTTAACTAACACCTGAGGCCCTGTGGCCTTGTAGGACTTCAGGTCCTGTTGTCACTGGCTCTGTCCCTGCGGCCAAAAGTAGTTTTTAATTAACTCTCTATCTTTCTATTTACCAATAAAGGCTCAGGAGGCAGATATTGTGTAACATGAGGAGCTGCTTGTTGGGATTTCTGTCCCGCCAGGCTCCCACAGTCAAGTTCCGAAGAAAATCACACAGAGTCTATATTAATGATAAACTGATTGGCCCATTAGCTCAGGCTTCTTATTAACTCTTATAACTTATATTAGTCCATTATTCTTGTCTATGTTAGCCACATGGCTCAGTACCTTTTCCAGTGGGGCAGGTCACATCCTGCTTCTTCAGTGTCTGGAAAGGACTGCAGGGAGAGCTTCCTTCTTCCCAGAATACTCCTGTTCTCATTGTCCCGCCTCTACTTCCTGTCTGGTTGTCCCACCTATACTTCCTGCCTTGCTACTGACCAATCAGTGTTTATTTAAAACATAATTGACAGAATACTGAATTGTCCCACACCACTTATATGTTGATCTGTGTATTGCCACATGATTGTGGCTTACCAGCAAGATTCTAACCAGCATCCATCTCAGGCAGGAGACCACTCTGCCCTTCTTCCCAGCATTTAGTTCTGTCTACTCTGCCTACCTAAGTTCTGTCCTATCAACTAGGCCAAGGCAGTTTCTTTATTCATCCAATGAAAGCAACACATAAACAGAAGGAACTCCTACACCAATGTTGGGGTGAAAGTCTGCTAGGTCAGAGACTATAAGAAGCAGCCATCCAATTTTCCTTTTTTGCCAGAAACCCAGCAAGAGATCCCCTCCCCAGCCGTTCCAAGCCAAAAAGACCATGAAACCCCAAGTCCTTCCCTACTCCTTCCTGTGCATTTCTCTGTCCTTCTTCATGGCTCCTTGGTACTCTCTATGGCTACTACCTGCCAACTAGGTGCTGACTCCACCCAACGATCAAAGGTTGATTTTATTAACACCACCTTGGGTTTCACAGTGTGATTAAATATCCTATAAGAGTAAATGGATAGACGATAGATAAAAGTCAAGTGTTTATTCTTCTGTTAACTCTGGGCTACACTATTTTTAGAAAATTCTACACATTAGAATGACTTCAAGGAAGTCATTTTACATGTGAAAGAATATATATATTTATATACTTGTATATACCTCTAATGATGAAAAATAGCAAAGAAACTGAAAATCTCTTTCTTTATATTAAAATAAAACTTATGCAATGTTCTCAAATCACATACACGATGTCTAATGAAGTACTCTTATGTACTAAAAGTATGCACTTTGAAGTTAGTTTTTTAAATTACCTTTGTGTGTGTGTGTGTGTGTGTGTGTGTGTGCACATGGTAAATGTAAATATCCATGTCACCATAAATGTATGCAGAAGTGTGTTCAGGAGTACCTGGATGAGAGGTGTACAAATATGTGCAGGAGAACATGTATGTGGAGACTTGCTTGTGTGTACAGGAATACATGCACATACATGTGGAGACAAAAGGTCATTGTTAAGTATATCCTTCAGTCACTTTACACCTTATTTTTTGAGAAAGAGGTTTTCAGTGAACTGGAGCTCAATAACTCAGTTGAATTGGCTGGCCAGTGAGCCACAGAGCCCTCTTGTCTATGCCTCCTTGCAGCTGGAGCTCTAGAGGAACACTTCCATGTCCAGCTTTTTACTTGCATGCTAGAAATCTCCCCAGGACTTTACTTTTGACTGAGTTATTTCCCCAGGCCCAATTAGTTAGATTTACACCTAAATCTCACCTTCCAAGAAAGACAAGCATAAATCTGACCTAGTCAGTTTATCTGAATCTTAGGTTCTGAGTTTGGAAGTGATGCTGATAGGAATAAGAACTGTTATTCCACCAAGTGCAGTGCAGCCTTTTTAGTCAGTGCTAGACGTTATTATAACTCAATCTTGGGGAAGATACTCTATTAGACAAACAGCTTTTACTATTTCAATACTGCAGAGAAATAAATATCCTTAAAAAGATATTGATAAATCTTTAAAAGTCAAAATAGCTTTATATTCCTAATATAACCACTGATATTGTTTCAGTGGCTTCTATAAAATAGGCCTATTGTCAAATATATTCTCATATTTGTTTTCAATATTAACTAAGATTTCTCTAGACATTACTTGTAAATTATTTACTTCCCTTAATGTTCATATTTAAAGAGGTCTGAAAACTAACACTTTTAGAAATAATTTTGAAGTGAACAAAATGCTTTGCTTTTTACTACATTTCAAACAATGTATTTTTTAAAGACTCTTAATTTATACAGGTTAATGTGTTGCCTCAAATTCATTATAAGATATATACATATGGATTCAAAAAATATAAGTTATATGTGTATGTATATAATTCTAAGGAATTTGTAGCATTTATTTTTATATTATGAGATTTAAAGACACTAGACAGTCTGATTTATATAAACGAGAAGTTCAAATGAGTCACTGAAATCATTGGACTATGAAAAATTAGCTATTTTTGGTTAAAAAAGATAAAAACAAAAGCCACAGATTCAAACAATATCTGTTCATATAAAGACCACGAAACTAAACTGGTCCAGAAGAACCAAAAGGCAACTAAGCTAATAGAAGAGAAATATGCTAGATGAGAAGGTGGGAGTGTTTAGTTACAGATTGATGTCTGCTAGGTTTTAGGAAAAATGGCTAGATAACAAGGTTATTTTATTGGGACTATCAGGATGAACTTGCAAATGACAGTGTCAGATTGTACAGTAAGAAACAGAGACACAGTTTGACTAATAGTTAAAATAAGAAGTATTACATACAAAGAGGATCAAATTTGCAATGGAAAATGACTTTTGAAAGGTCACAATTTGGAAGGGATCCTTAACAAAAATCAAAGCACAAATGAACAGTTAATCAATAGACTGAAATGTCAGAAGAGAAGGAAGGTGTAGCACCATGTATTATTTTCCTTTTTATTGTTGTGATAAAACATTGACCAAAGCCAGCTTGGGGGTAAATGTTCTATTTGGTACACATGTCTCAGGTGACTCTGCATTACTGAGGGAAGCTGCGCAGGAACTCAAGCAGAGCAGGAACCTGAAGGCAGGAACTGAAGTAGAGGCCATGAAGAAATGTTGCTTACTGGCTTGCTTCCCAAAGCTCCTTCAATTTTCTCCTTTTATACAGCCAGGTCCTCCTTTCCAGGGGTGGCATCACTGCAGTGGGATGAGGCCCTCTAAGTCAATCATCAATCAAGAAAATGCCTTACAAAACCCATGTGATGGAAGCATTTTCTCAACTGGTTTCTTCTTCCTAGAAAACTCTAGCTTGTGTCAATGTGACAAAAGGAAAACTGCTAAGGCACAACCCAAATGCCACACATCGTCTCCATTAAGTGAACTAATTATTGAGTACCTAGGTCTCCATTAAGTGAACTAATTATTGAGTACCTAGTAGCCTCGGGGCACTGACTTACCCTGGGGAAATAAAGAAAAACATTAGACACGCCCCTTTACCATGGGAGTTGAACATCTCCGTGGAAGCATTTACAATGCTATGCCATGCTTCTTTAGTAACTACAGAAAGGAATGTATTCAAAGATATAATCATGGCTAAATCATGAATTAGCAAAGTTGGCCATATTAACTCCAGTTTTATAGAAATCGCTGGTATGAAGAGAGAAGAGTTGGTGATACTGTAAATTGATACTGCTTTTTTGAAAAGAAATTTGTGACAAGAGGTGTCTCATATTCTGACGTTTGACAAGCTTGCAAGCTAAGCAACTAATGTATAACATATTTATGAAGATTAGTATAAGGTAGGAAATACCTATAGCCACATTGTCTTTACATTTTTGTGATAGCTTGTCAAACCATAATTTCCAGAATGAAAGAGTCACACTATATGTGCACATGTGAAGCTAAACTAAAAGAAATACTCTTGACCTAATTATTTCAAGGTAGACAATGAATCTTCTTGGCCATTGTTCTGAGGTTCCACGTAGTCCCAATTCTTTGAGCTTATTTGCTGTACCGCCTGTGTAAATTATCTGAAACAAAATTACTTGAAACAAACTTACTATGAGAAACCGTTTACATTAAACATGAATCATGGAGGATTGTCTCCCAAAAGATCTTAAGTATCAAAAGTTTAAAAAAAATTTGATACTACACACCAAAAACTGAAGCTGTTATGCCAGACTCACTTAAATCAAAGTTCTTACTTGATGCAAAAATAACAAATTCAATTATGCAAGTGATTGCAAAGAGGAGGGTTGAGGAGGCAAATTCAGTTTTCTGGGTCCTATTTTGTTCTTAAAATAATATATAGCCAGATTACTTACAAAAATACCAATTTCTCACATAGATATTTGCATGGCATAGCTGACACAGTCTAGGGAATCTATAACATTTGTGTTTTCTACAAGCAATTTCATACAAATTAGGGATACACAACTGAAATCAATTTTGTAATAAAGACTCCCCTGTAGGCAAGTGCCACCAGTGGATTTTCCACTAGGTTTGTCACTGGCATATCTACTTGAAGATAAGTGAGTCAAATGTTTATACAGCTCTGAACATATTTAATGTTTTGATATCGTTTTTATCTTATTTATGTCACCTGTCTATTTTGAAGGCTAAATGAGATAGTAAATGCTAATATAGGGCATGTATAGAACAACACCCTACATGTTGTAAAGCCTATCTTACTAGATACTTACACTAAACCTGCAATAAGAAATGTTTATAAACCAATAAAGCCATATCATTTCTTTTTTGCTTTGGGGAATTATTGAATATTATAGAAGGTATTTATAGTATGTGGTTAAATAAAAGTAATTAAGCCTAAATAATAGTTCCAAATTATATAAACTTTTAAAAATATACCCACATGTATAACCCCAAAAAAGGTAAGAGAAAAATTCTGTCTTAGTAGTCAATGACATAAACAATAAATTATTTTCTTTACTATAATGGTAATATTTCTTTTATTTTCTGTAAGAAAAAATTGCACTATGACATATTTATAACAAAAAAAAACACTTCAATTAAAATGGGATTTAGTATGTGGACCTTGTGAACTCAGGCTAATTCAACTTCTAATCCAAACCTTTTACTCTAACATTTTTTTGAAATTACAAAATAACCTGTTAAGGGTGAAAATGTTTGCAATATATTATAGTGCTTCCCTTTTTTCAAATGTTTTTAATCTCCCAGACCAACTCCTTGCTTACCTCTTTAATTTATAGCGCTTCCAATATATAACAATCCCAGATTTATGTTTTCTGCATACCATGGGGAGCTTTTCATTTGCTCCAAAGAGGAAGAGGTTTATTTGTAGAGTCTCTTCATCGCCAGATAGAACTTTAAGGGACATGCTAGATAACAGGTTAAGGGTGACATCACGTGGAAAGCTAGAGGCTCCTTATTAATTATAGTGTTGAGGGTGTGAAAAAAAGCTTGTTCACAAAGCCTGCCCATTAAATTCACAGACTACAACAGATGACTCTCTTTCTATTTCCCTAACAAAAGACAGCGAGTGGTTGGTCTGCTTTGAACTCAAACACATTTTAGAAATGATGTAACAAACACAAAATTTAGATCAATCCAGGCATCAGGCAATTAAATTCAGCTGACCTGATCCAGCAGCATGTGTGTTCACTGCAGTAAGATGGATTTCCTTTGTGAACCAAACTTCGAGAGTTGTAGAAGGGTCATCTCCTCTCACAGAGCGCCATTCTTTCATCACTTTGGTAAAGAATGCTAAAGAGATCAATTCTTTTTCTGTGTCTTTGGAACAGAAGGGACGATTGCTGCAGATCATATAATTAACTAAGATACAACAACAATAGTTGTACTAAAATAGTTAAAGCCCGTGAGGCCTTAACCCTACACGAAGGAAACTAAGGACTTCTGACAGTAGGAGAAATAGTCTCCAGCTCGTTATCTAATATCAAATGGCCATCCCTGAAAAGATACATAAAAGTAACATTATACAAACTGAGTAGGCTGCATTTAAAAATATGTATGTATATGTGTGTACAACAATTAATGAAAAAAGAGGCCATGAATTTGAAAAAAGCAAGAATAGATTTTTTAGAGTGATTGGAGGGGGGATGAGAAGGTGTAAATTGTTATATTATTACTATCCCAATAATAGATAATTTAAAAATAAAACAGAGCGGGGTCAAGGACCAAGGCTTCTATACACACTGCAATCTTACTGTTAGTAAACCAATCTAATTCTTTTTAAGAAACTGCCTTTCAAAGGAGCCATTCTAATAGATACTCACATAGGGCTTTTCTTCTGGAAAACTTCTCTTGAATAGTGGGGAGTGGTATAAATAACATAAAAGAGTAGAGTGGCCTTTGTGTAAATGAAATTCTAATGCAGAAATCCATACGTAAGTGACTCAAGGTGTGTGACCAAGGACAGGAGACACTGAAGCGCCAACACAAATAGATTGGGATCTCATCTACGGCACATCGGCACATCGTATACTGAGTCCCCTCGGAGAAAATAAGCTCTAGGTCTTGCTGAGTGATATATTTTAAAAAAGGCAGACATGGCTACCTTCATCAAAATATGCAGGTTATAGTTAAGTCAAGAATGCCTATGCCTGGGCATAGGAAAAGGGCAGGAAAAGCAGAAAGTGACCATGCTATCAATGGGAAAAAAATAAAAAGAAATGACAAAATACAGCCTCAGTAAAGATTTTTCATAGATTTCATAGATTATGTTAAAGAATAATGCAAATATACTTGCATATTTCATCTGCAGTTCAAGAAAAGTGAGCAGGAAGCCCCCTTCAGTAGATCCAGATAGGATATTCAGTTGGTCTCAATAACAAAGGGTAAAAAATGACATTGCCTGTGGGTTTTCTTTATTCAGGGAGGAAAAAACAATCTGAAAGTGAAGCCAGCTGCCAGATGGAAGATGTGTTTTCAGAGCTCAGGAAACCAAAGCAGAGCTAACACTGCTGACCAACTGCAACTGGGGCCTGCCTTGGCACTCGTTTTCTATTTGCATTCATTCATAAAATCTTCATGTTTAGACATGAAACAGAGCACAGAAGAGATGCTGCTATGGTCTGCTGAGTGGTCGTGCCAGATGAAGGCCTATTGCTGTTGTGAAAAACACAAGCGCAAACGCGACTCTAATGATTTAAGACAACACAACTGTGGCAGCTCTTTCATCTAAGAGAACAGAGCTACTGCATAAACATAACAATTACTTCATATAACTTACTGAAGATCAGTGTGGAATCCACTATATCTTGCAGTGATGTATGCGATCTTTGGGTAGGGGTGTAGTGGTCACCGAACCAAGCTTTTTCTTTTGGTGTGTCAATTTATAATAAGGCAGGACCCTTGTTTAAGCTTGCTTAATTACCTAATTCTCATTAAATTACTCAATATTTTCAACTCTTTCTGAAGACAATTTAGATGGAAGTAGGCAGGTATTTTAAGATAAGATCAATGTACAAGAAGAGAATAGAACTTGGATTGAAACCAAGGAAAAAGTTTCATCGCCTGTGTATCTTTGCTTCATCTATAAAAACTGATAATAACTATTCAACTCATCTTGAAAATAATATATTTCTCATTATGTTACTAGTGTAAATATGTTCTACGTGCTTTCAAACAAGATAACAAATATATATTTTCTTTTATTGAGGCAGATGGGTTTCTTAAGTCTGGAACATATAAATAATAAGGAGAGACTTTTTGAAACAATCTGGAAGGAAACTATTCATTCCTTAATCTCTGTGTCCTAGATTCTAAATCCTCAACCCTCTTTGCTGTTAGTTATGGCTTATCTCAACCAAAATAAGGACTGATCTATGTATACCTACAAGCTAAAAGCCTAACTCATATGAGAATTAGATGCCTTTCCCAAAAGTTATTGATAGTTCTCTTGCTAGCAAGTTGTATTTGGATATAGCTCATGCCTATCATGGCTGATGAATGAGTTTCTAAAGGTGTTCAAAACCCCAAATATTTATAAGAGTATCCTGCTGAAACTTCTTGGTCTATGCTTATTCTGTACAGCATCTCTGCTAGGATGTCTACAGAGTGACCTTCCTGAGATTGGTCTGGGAATACTGAATTTCTGGCCTTCACTTGAGGTCATTAGTCAAACTTATCACTAGTGTTCCCTCTGTTGCTCTCAATTTGATAACAGTACACAAAATGCCTACCCCACTTAGAGCTAAAGTGTTTGGAAATAGATACCTCCCTAATATGAATCAGAACCTGTCCCATGTTACTAATACTTATAATAAAGATTTATACCACCATAATTTACTTACTTCCTATCATGTGCCTTATACTCTGGTTGAATAAACCCAAGTTTGAGTAAACTTAAACCCACAAGAATTAGTTCCATGTCACTTCTATCTAGTTTGTCTTGCCATTCTTTGGAAAAGCTCCTCGCATCAATAAGATATGTGAGGCATATAGCTTAAGACACTCTTAGTTGCTTTATAAAGGCTCATTTAGCATAAAACTCCTACAAGGAGAAGTTAATCTGTGAATTCTGATTTTGTGTATATGTTAGACAGAGTTTGACTGTGTTAACAAGCTGGCTTTCTAGTGAGTTTACTTCCTGCTCATCAATATATGACCCATATATAAAATTTTACATTAAATAAAAGAATGACAATTTATGCCATAAACAATACCAAAATTTTCCCTGAACTCTGTAAAAGAGAATACTGCAGTCTACAATAAAATATCCAGGGAAAAGTAGGAGAACTAACTATAAATGAGTAGAAAAAAATCTGGCTGTCCTGTTTTTGAAAGAAACGAAAGAAAGAAAGAAAGAAAGAAAGAAAGAAAGAAAGAAAGAAAGAAAGAAAGAAAGAAAGAAAGAGCAAGAGAGAGAGAGATAGAAAGAAGAAGAGAAGGCTCACCAGTTAAGAGCATTGCTGATCTTGCAAAGGACCCAGGTTTGGTTTCCAGCACCTATATCTAAATCTCACAACTGCTTGTAATTATAGTTACAAAGGATCTTAAAGGCACACATAAGCCACACATGCATATATGCAGGCACTCACATATAACCATAAAACAAAAATAAAAAATAAATGAATAAACAAATCTTCTTTTAAAAGCTTAAATGATCCAAATACTACCATATAGAACATATGTAAAAAGCTGAACTGGTATGGAAGGTCCTTCTGTATATGTGTTGCTTTTGTTAGTTCATAAATAGAGATGATTTGGTGAATGGCAGGATTGAATAGAGCCAGGCAGAAAATTCAAACAAAGATATGGAGGAGAAGATGGAGTCAGTAGACGCTATGTGGCCTCCCAAGAAGCAAGGTTTGAGGTTAAAACAAAAAACATAAGCCTTGTGGTAAGATATAAAATAGAAATGGTGTATTTAAGATGTACGAGCTAGCTAGGAATATGCCAGAGCCATTGGCCAAACAGTGTTGTTATTAATGTAGTTTGTGTGATTATTTGGGTCTGGTTGGCTGGAAAACGAATGTGCAGTTTCCACTTACAAATGGCACCCAATGCAGGGCAAGAATATCCATACAAAGCCTAAGAAAGCTTTTAAAAAGGGCTTCTAGACCCACAAAAGCTGCAGTCAATTGGAGCTTCTTGGTAGCTGCATATTTTCACATAGGCTCTGCTTGCTAGCAGAGAGCAGAGGCACAGCTCTTTTAAGAGAAGGCTTCCTGACTCAACATTAGGAGCAAACTGTGCAACTTCTTTAAGGGACAGCTCCCTGGTTCATACTGGTGGCACGAATGACTCTGGCTCTTTTGGGAGACGCTGCTATGGAGCACTTGAATGGGGTTTGTGGGCAGCATGCTGCAAGTTACTTGGTGGCTGCATGGCCAACCTAGCACCCTTCTTAGATAGCTTTATTTTCAAAATCCTTGCTTTCAGAATGTCTTTAGTTCTTTGATTATTCATTTTAATTTAATTAAAATACACTTCGTTATTTCCCTATCTCTTTCCTCCTAGCCCTCCCATGTCTATCTCCTCCCTAACTAGCAGCCTCCTCTTCTTTTTTTTTTGATTTTTATTGAGCTCTATATTTTTCTCTGCTCCCCTCCCTGCCTGTCCCCTCCCCTTCAACCCTCTCCCAAGGTCCCCATATAGATCTTGTCTTTTTCTACTTCCCATGTAGAGTAGATCTCTGTGTGTGTGTGTGTGTGTGTGTGTGTGTGTGTGTGTGTGTGTGTGTAACATAAATACAACCTACTGAATCACTTCAGTGTTAACTGTACACATATGATTTTATAACTGACCACTCAGTATCAGTTTTCCGTTAAGAAAACTCAGAAGGACTAATTCTCCCTCTCTCAGAAACTGTTAATTGCTATACTTCTTCATCTAGGGGTGGGGTTCTATGAGATTTCTGACATCCACACTGAAATGCTAAGTATTGTTAATTGTTCAGGTCTTACTACTGAGATTTTGTGGATGTCCCTGATGTCTTTACACTTCTTAACAAAATATTATGGGCCATGCACCCTTCACCAGCAAAATTTTACTTTATATAACCATTCAGATAATATGTGAATCATTAAATTAGTTTTAGACATTAAAGCATGATAAAATTATTATTTTTTAATTATTTGAGAATAAGTTTAGCAATTTAACTTTCAGTTAACACACAAAGTATTGGATTTCTTTGACTTTGTATATTATTTGTATTTGCTTCCTAGTACCCTCAACCATGCCCTCTCCTCCCATCTCAGCCCTCTTTCCCCTTCCAAATAATCTCCCTTCTGTGTTCATATCATACATAAAATAAAACTAAAATATTTTTAAAAGAATATAATTGACAGATTCCCCTCCCCCATTCTATGGGCTCTCTTCACTATTTTAAACCTTCCGTAACTGTTGAAAAGTTTTTTTTAATTTCAGCCATCCCATTTGTTACATTTTAAGATGTATTCTGTTTTGTTGGGGTTATTTTCAGTTCTTTGTCTTTGTCTACATTTCCTGTGCTTTCATGATGTTTTATGTGGACAGTTTCAGAGTTTCTTAATGCATTGGCATGGGAGACTACTTCCTGAATATAACACCAGTAGCACAAGACGCTGAGATCTGTAATTAATAAATGGGACCTCCTGAAATTGAAAAGCTCTGTAAGGCAAAGGACACTGTTAATAAAACAAAATGGTAGCCTACAGAATTGGAAGAGAGCTTCATCAACCCCACATCTGACAGAGGACTGATCTCTAAAATATATAAAGAACTCAAGAAACTAGACATCAAAATACCAAATAATCCAATTACAAAATGGGATACAGATCTAAACAGAGAATACTCAGCAGAAAAATCTCAAATGGCCAATAGACATTTAAAGAATTGTTCAACATCCTTAGTTACCAGGTAAATGCAAATCAAAATGACTCGGAAATGCCATCTCACACCTTTCAGAATGACTAAGAACAAAAACACTGATGACAGCATATGTTGAAAAGGATATTGAGTAATGGGAACTCTTCACTGCTGGTGGGAGTGCAGACCTGTACAGTTACTTTGGAAATCAGTATGACTGTTTCTCAGAAAATTAGAAATCAATATAGCTCAAACCCTAGCTATCCCAACTTTGGGCATATACCCAAAGGATACTCAATGTTCTTAGCAGCATTATTTGTAATATCTAGAACCTGGAAACAACCTAGATGCCTCTCAGTCAAAAAATGGATAAAGAAAATGTGGTACATTTATACAATAGAGTACCACTCAGCTGTAAAAAGCAATGACCCCGTGAAATTTGCACGCAAAGATATTGAACTAGGAAAATTCATTCTGAGTGAGGTAACCCAGAACAAGAAAGACAAACAAGATATGTATTCACTCACAGATGCCTATTAGAAGTAAAGTATAGGCTAACCAACCTACAATCCACAGCCCCAGAGAGTCTATAGAACAAGGAGGGCCCAAAGAGGAATGCATAGATTTCCCTTAGAAGAGGAAGTAGAAAATATCTCTTGGGTAAACTGGGACCAGGCATTGGGAGAATGGAGGAATGGGAACTGGATGGAATGTGTTGGGCAGGCTGAGGGCGGGAGGCAGGTTGGAGGCAGGATGGACGAGGACAGTAACAAAAGAGACATCTTGATGAGGGAACCACTTTGGGGTTAGAGAGAAACCTGGTGCCAGAGAAACCCCAAGGAACCCACAAGAATGACCTCATCTAAGACGCCTAGCAATAGTGGAGAGCATACCTGAACTGACCATCTACTGTAAGCAGACTTCCCTAATTGCCACTAGAGATACTCTATCTAGTAACTGATGGAAACAGAGGCAGAGATCCATAAGCAAGCACTTTGCTAAGCTCAGAGAGTCTTGCAGAAGAAAGGGAAGAGGAATTATACTAACCAGGAGGATCTTGATGGGGAGCCCACAGAAATAGCAGGTCTGAACTCATGAGAGCTCATGGATGCTGGACCAACAGTTAGGGAGCCTTCATGGGACTGACCTAGGCCCTTTGCACGTGTGTAAAAACTGTGTTGTTTGGTCTCTTAGTAAGACTCCTAACAGTGGGAGCAGGTCCTCTCCCTCCACTTAGCTTGCTTTTGGCAACCTGTTCCCCAAACTGGATTAACTCTTTCTGCCTGGACAAAAGAGGAGGACCTAGATATGTCCTGCCTCAACTTGATGCTCTGTGCTTTGTACAAGCCCATGGTAGTCCTTCCCCTATGTTAACAGAGATGGAGAAGGAGCAGATGGGGGAGTAGATGGGAAAAAGGAAGGAATGAGAGGAGAGGAGGAAGGGGAAACTGGTTGGTATGTAAAATACATGAAAAATGTTATTTAAATTTTAAAAATGTTAAAGTCCTGAAGAATGGCAATTAATTATTGAATGCATTAGTGAACATCAATTGGAGCTGCTCTATGTCAGGTGTTAGAAGTCTGACCCTGGTCAGGGAGTTCACCAAGTCTTGGGAAGGAGGAATCACCTCTGCAGAAAAGCTGGTTGTTATTGATGAAGGTGTGAGGTGATTTTTTGCATCCTTATGTCCACCCCCTAGCTCTGGTTATTTTAATGTCTTTCTTCTCCTTGTCTGTCAAAAGAATTGTGTTGACGTAAACCAACGAGTCAAAACCTGTCCCATGACAAACAGAACCATCTCTTTATTTCCTCCCAGTCCTTCAGGGGTTGTGTTTTTCCTACTGTTCTCCTCTTCTTACTTCTTTTTGTCTTTTGTTTTCTTCTCTGTCTCTCTCCTCTGTTTCCTTGAGCCTTTATTAATATGCAAAAAATCTGACTTCAAATGATACCATCTTATATTTCTACATAAATTAGAATTTGTATATATTCACTTCATCAGTATTTTTGAGACTGTAACAGAACCATTCCTTAAACAAACAGATTGAGAGTACAGGCAAATATATCTGGAGCTATGATTTGGTTAAAAAAAAAAAAAAAAGCTCAAACTAGTATGCTGTCTCCAGTCACTCAGCTTCATCTCTCCTGAACTCTGCTTTTCTGTGGCATGCTTTCTTTCACAGGCCTCATTGCTCTGCCATTATCTTCTTTTGTTACTGGGGACAAGCATTGGTGGTCACCTGAGAACCTTTCTTTCCACTACGAGAAAGGAACAAATGTCTCTACGATCTTTGTCAATTCCTCTTTTTCTTCTGTTTTCAATTTGTTTTTTCTCCTCTGCCTGAATAACTGCAAAAGCTATTGTAAAGCTTTTATTAGTAAGTAGAGTTAACTTCCTTATAGATACTATGAAAGAAACTGTTAATCCACCAGATGTAGATTCATTAAACTAACTGAAGCAGAGAGTGCGATCCTGATAGTCTCATAGTGTCTCAAACGGAGAAAGTTAAGGGAGGTTTAGTATAAAAAGGTTACATCAGATGTTTTACTGCAATAATTACGTAAGAATTAATTAATATTTGGAAAATTTTATGACATGTAATTTGGGATTGTTTCACCACCAAGATGAGAACCTGGATAAACGATTACCCAAAGAAGCAAGCTGTTTATCCATATAAGTAAACATTTTAAATTATTCACAACAATAAATTAGACCACTGAGTGTTCTAGAAGCAAAAAATGGATAATTTACTCCTTACTTAGTTATCTTACTGGTTATAAAAATTCCCTGAACAAAAAGTTAAATTCTTGACTCAGGTGCTCTCAGTTTTCAATTGATAGGGCTAAATTATGTGAAAGAAATTGCCTTGGTTCTTAAATAGGCATTGACTGTAGTTTAATACAGAGAAACTTTTTCACCAAAGTATTGATTAGATCTTCTCCTGATGTACTCTAGAGAGATGGGAAATTTTAGGCTGCATCCGTTCCTGACATGAAAAGTTTTGTTGCCAAGAAGTATGTTCTTTGAACTCAGATGACACTGTAAGGATCCTGAATAACATGAGACAGTCTCCAATAACGAGAAATCACCTCAACTAAAATGCCAATACGGTCTTGATTAAGAAAACAGTGGCTATCTGAAATAATTCTAGGGAGAAAACTAGTTGTCTGAGATCTCATCTGAAGTATATAGATTAGAAACTTTGCACAGGGTATTCAATTCCACAGAAGTCTGTATTTAATTTTTACCACTCAAGAATAGAAGAAGGAATAGCATGGAAGAATGAAGAATGCTGACAGAGATAGGCAGATGATAGGGAGCAATTGGGATTAATCTTTCTCAAAGAAAAATTGAAATGGAAAATTTAACAAGGATGAGCCATGGAGTTTAATGTATACTGACCAAAATTTAATTGAATTGGCTTCCAGATGACTATACTTACCTGTAGTTTAAACAAGGACAATTTAGGTTGGTTAGCAAGTCAGTGTTTCCTAGAATCTAAAGAGTATAAAAACTGGATTAAATTATTTGAGCAAGACTTGAATACAAATTTTAATATTTGTATAAGATTGTGTGCATTATAGTCCATGAGAAAAATTAACAAGTTAAGATGAATTCAGAAAAAATTAAGATGACAAAGGTTGTGGTGAGATAGCATGTTCATACTGTTTAAGAAATTACTAAAGTAATCAGGGGTATTCAGCTTGAAGAGATACATAGCCAGAAGCCAATGAAAGATTACTATCATCCATGATCCCTTAAGAATCCTCTGAAAGTGAGTTATGCCATTATTCAAGAGTCTTCCTGTCCAAACTATGGTTCACAGACAAGCAACATTAGCATGGCCTGGGAACCCACAAGAATGCAGAATAACAGATCTCATCTCACACACATTCCATTGCTTTGCTTTGTAATGTGCTCACTTTAAAGCGGTTGACTCACCTGAAGTGCTTGTACAGTGTTTCCAAGCACAGAAGCAGTAACCACCAGCTACACAGCCAAGATACAGATTCTCAGGTTCAAGCTCAGACTTGCTGGTTCAGAATTCCAGGGGATATAAATCAGATCAGCTTGAGAAACTTCAACCCACATAGACTATTAAATCACCTGGATTTTGACTGCAGCTTCTAAAATTTTATGCCATAACTGAATACGCTGGTCTGGGAGATAATGGAACCTAATCATGGGGCTGTTCTAAGTAGATGCTGACCATCTGTCAGAAATGACAAAGCAAGAAAGTTTGTTCTCTGTGGGAGGCAGAATCCAATCATTCTGCTTCCTTCTGAATATAAAACGTAGATTCTCCTAAATCCAGCTGTGATTTCTTGAGCCAATTTGCAAGGATGCATTTACTAGTGAAAGCTAGAAGCAAATCCACATATAAAAAGCATGACCCCATTTTGGGCCCATTCCTACAAATAATGCCTTGCAAGAGCATTTGCTCAAATAAACTGTGATCCCAATGACACAAAGACCTGAAAACAGGACCAAGGGTTCTGGGAGGTAATTAAGGATTTTTCTACTGAGCTCAGCTTGAGTTAACTTCAAGGAGTCTTGCAGCTGCCTAGATTTTCACACCAAGTCATGTCATAGTGGATAATTTGACGATGTAAGTTATTCACAGTTAATTCTTATTAAATGAAACCCAGTGGCAGTTTTACCATAATAAGGAAAGAAAGTGCTGCTTGTTTTATTGCTAGAAGAAAAAATTGTTCACTGAGGTGAAAAATCGAGGCTCACCTATGATCTGTTAATACACAGGTAATTGTTATGTTGAGTTTTCAAATTGAGCAGCTACAAGGGTTCTCAAATTGAACTGCCATGAAATTCCACTCATTTCTTTTTTATTACTCTGGTTGTTTGAAGATGAAATTCAATTATCGTTTCACCCTTCTCTTCCAAACTCAAGTACCAAGTTGCATGGTACAATCAGAATTGTTCAGTAGATAGTGTAACAGCTTCAGGCAGCCAGCCGCTCATCTAGCCTAGCTATCTCTCTTTCTTATATTAATGATGTCATGAAGGAGAAAAGTAAGGCTCTGATTAGTGAGGCAAAGGGGAAAGAATCCGTCAAAAGTTAAAATTGTCTTTGCTGGTCTAAGACGTAGACTTTTAATGCACGACCCATTTCTTAATGCAAGTGTCTACCATTTGTGTAGCTTCCCTTCCATTCACAGTACAAACCTCCAGTTAGTGCTCAGCTTCCTTCCTGAATCCCAGCTCCTAATTTTTCATTGAGTCCCCCCAATTTTACCTTTTAAAATATCCTTTCTATGCATACCTTGCAAATTGATGCAATAATAATTCATTTTTTCACATAACACACTTCAGAATAATAATTACATTGGATACTCTCTCATAGCACTAATAAATAAACCAAAGTCTCTGCTGACCATGTAGTTCCCAAATTATAAAACAAGCATCCATTTCTTCTCCCTCATTCAAATATTTTTCCTTTTCTGAGCTAGTTAATTTCTATCATGATGACTTACAGAGCAGATCATACTCTATAATAGAGTTTAAATTTCCCCCAGTGAGCTAAAACTACTAACAATCTCCTATGTGAGTAATAATGAAAACCAACTAAATTCTTTGGATAAAGACTAGAAAAAGCAGGGAGATAGATGAAAGAGAGAAAAGTAGGGGGTAAAGGAAGAGAGAAGAAAGAAGGAATGATGGGAGGGAGGAAGAAAGAAAGGAAAAAGGAAAAAGGAAGCCAGGCAGGATGGCTTTTAAATTATTACAAAGCAAGAAGAGGGAAAAGACAAGGGAGGGGAAATGAAGAAAGGAAGGAAGGTTGTTCTCTCATGCCTTTCCATTATCTTGTAGATCTGAAACCGGGCCAAGAAAGCTGACTTTAGATTAGACAAGTTCAGACAACACCAAGCTACAGAATACAGAAGAGCACAGCCCCAAAATTTCAGAATCCTCTGTGGCATGCCATGATCCAACACATGTCCGCACTTCATCATACTACCTAAGGTGTGCTACCCTCTGTTTTGCTCATTTACAATCCTGTCTACACACCAAAACTAACTGTGAAGCTCTGTGAATAACCAGCATACACTGACTACATTCTTGGATCCCTGCAGAACTTGAACCTGGAAATCAAAGTGCATCCTCTGAGCAGACTAGTAGGTGACCCGGGCAGACACACATCTGCAGGGGCAGTCTTTTGCCACAATCATGTTACATTAGACAGCCAACCTTTTCTCCAGTAGTCGACCTTCCTCCTTTCTATCACACTGCTGATACCTTTCTTTGGACTACAATACTTTTCTCCCTTTTCTAACTCAAGAAAATATTTTCAAAATCTTTTCTGTTCGTGATGACTTCTATTAGTTCCACTTTGGCTCAAAGGTGTGAGTTTCCATCTCTTCGGTTCCCATAATAAGGTGCCTATGTTCCTAACCTCTGAATGTGCTGTCTTGCACTGGCATGATAAAGGTCTGCTCATCTGTCAGACTGAAAGAGCCTTATTTTCAGGGATGATGCCACATTCTTCACATAGCTTTTAGAATTCCACAGTTTTTGTGAAAGCACTAAAAAATAAAATGGAAAAAATAGAGTCATTGGGGCTGTAAGAGTATTTAGGATGCTGGTAACATTTTCCATGACCTACATGACAGTTACAAAGATATATTCATGGCTACTCATTAAATTGTTCATTTATAATTTTTGTGCATTTATTTTTGTATTGGAACCTCAACAAAAACTTTTAAAGAGACCATAAAGTTATCAACCAGAGGAGAGACAGTCTCAGAAAAGGTCTCTAGTAAGTTCTTGTTTAGAGGCAGATGTGTCTAAGCATCTCTGTCTCGTTAAATGGTCCATCTATTAGTGGAATAATAGGCCTGCTTAAATAGTTATTGATGGGTTACTACATATTTTAAAATGTGGAGAGAGATTACAGTTAAGTAAATGTGAAGAATTTATTGTGATCTGGGTCAGAATTCTGATTCCTAATCTGGTTTATACCCCACAACAATTTAGCACTTATAAACTTAAAAACTGATAATTCTAAGTTTTTGAGACCCAGAATTCTATAAAACAAAATAAATATTTAATTCATTGACTGTGCAAAATGCTAAACAAGGATAAACTACAGAAATCAGACAAGCTCATCACTGCCCCTCAGATAACCACAGACTGGGTGGGGAGACAGATCATGACAGCAAAGTATGAGAAGAACCACAAGGCTCATGCAGAGAGCAAGTGTGTATCAAGAAATTACACTCCTGACTCTCAGCCACACACCAGGAACTACATGTCATGTGGTCCCACCTGGGTGACTGGGAAGAGATGGAGAAAATTATAACGTGGAAAACAGATTGCAAGAATTAAAGCAAGGTATGGGCAAGATATAATATCACCCTCATAAATGTTGACTCTTGGTTGAAGTTTAACTGGAAGTTCTCCACTATAATAAACATGCATTGTATCCCAATCATATGCAAAACACTACATTAAAGACTGGAACGGTGGGCAGAAGAGACAAAAAGGAAGGGGGCACTACATTTTATAAAGTCAGTATATATAAGTGTTAAACACACACACATAAAATTTATGTGATATGGCAAGTGTAGTAACAGGGAAGTTAACATTGTCCTTAGACATCTCTGTTTGAAGGAAAGAGAGAGAACAAACTGACTTGAACTTGGTAAACTGAGAAGTTAGGAAGAAGTATCCAAGAAACTGAGAATCAAGAAAAGGGTCTAGCAGAAGCTAGCCAAAAAAAAAAAAAAAAAAAAAAAGGAAATGAGGGAATCAATGGTGATAACTACTGACTCCATAGAACCACGCGAGTACTAGTGTGTAGCAGACTGTGCTTTAGAGTTTAGCTTACAGAGGGTGGAGCAGAAGATTCACAAGACTTTAAAGTACAGAGGCATAAGAGTTGTATGAAAGGAAAAAAAAACAGTCACTTTGATTGTAATTTGAAAAACTCATTGCGGGGAGAACCAGATGGAGCAGGGAAGTAAGCTAGACTTCTCAGCAGGGCACACCCCCATCGGGGAATCTTCAGCCAACGCAGAAGGGAAGACATAGACTATGCATGTGGCAATTTTGGGAGATGAACATTTTAGAGAATCTGGAATGAAAACACATTTCATATTCTTAGAAGGTTCTACCATACACCTGTGCAAACGAAGCCAGCAGCCAATCTCATGATTTCATCAAGAGAACTCAGAAGGCAGAAACATTTTATTTGTGGCAGATTAGAAGCTCTGGCACTTCCGTCTAGCTATGCCTGAGGCTCTGCACAGCTAACCGGAAAGCAAAGACTGTAGCTCTGCTCACTCACAATTAACGACAGTACTAAACATCAGCTTTGAGTATAAAAAGCACACTGTGAATTTAGATGTTTATTTAAAGTGCTGGCTTTATTATTGGGGAGATGCAAATTCTTCTGCATTTCAGTATCTGTTTTGAGGAAGAAAATAAATGACTTGAAACTTCGACTTTAAGCCACATTTGAAAGCTATTCATGCAAATTTTGAGGAAAATCATCAGAAGTCTTAAAACTAAAAGAGAAATTTCTTGACAAAGGGGCAAAACAATAAGAAGAACAATCAAACAAGCAAATGAAAAATTGTTCGATACTGCCTTCCAGATCAGCTTCAAACTCATCATTCTGAAAGAGAATTTCATATTTAGAAGTGCATTTAGGAAAACACTACAGAAGACCAAATCTATTCAAATAAAAAGGGAACAGTGGAAAGAGTTTGCCTCAGATATCTCATTACTGATACATTTCAATACAGTCTGAACATACAATTGATGTAATAAGAGACTGAGGTAAACCCAATTACTTTGTGTAGTTATTTAAAAATATATATCATAATAACTTAACTATATGATTGTCCTTGGAAGATTAAGTACATTGAAGAAGATTCTGCTGAGAAAAACAGAATATAGTCGATAATATATATGTATATACACATATAAACAGAATATATGTATATATACATATACACAGAAATCATGTACTTTTTATGTATTTCTATGTGTGTTCAACATATGCACATTTATACCTATATATAGAAATTATATGTATTCTAAACACATATGTGTATGTATATACATAAGTGTATGTATACAGAAACCTATAAGGATAGAAGGTTTGTTATAAAGAATTAATTCACCGTTATGGAGCCTAGTAAGTCCCCATATCTGCAGGATGAACCATCAAGTCAAAGAGCCCCAGAATGAAAAACTTAAGAGTGTAGTTCAAAGGCTGAAACCCAGAAAGTTCTGTGCAAACCCAGAAAGAATTAATGTTTCAGCTCAAGTTCAAAGGCAGCATAAAGTTAATACTGATGCTATAAGGACAATGTCTCTTTACTCTCCAGTGGCAGATTTCTACAGAGTCCATGCTTTTGGCGGATCAAATGAGACCCATCTGCATTATGTGGGGAGAGGTGTGATTATGCTCTACTAAGTGGACTGATCTCGATGCCAATCTTACCTATAAGCAGCCTGACATAAGCACCAGAATGCTGACTGTTAAACTCCAGTTACATACAAACAAGAAGCACCGTGCACTACTGCACAATAAAGTGAGTGGAGACAAACTGTGCTATACACTTTCAATTGTGAATGGTTTTGCTATGAAGAAAGTTTCAAGAGGGTGGAGAGATGTGTCAGTGGCTAGTAGTACTTGGCTCTTCCTGCAGAGCACTTGGGTTCAGTTCCCAACATGGTGGCTCAAACAGGAGTCTGTAACTCCAGTTTCAGGGGGCATCTGTTGTTCTCTTCTGACCTCCAGTGACACCAGACACAAAAGTGGTGCACACACACACACAGGCAAGCTAACACTCACACACATACATGCAAGCTAACACTCACACACATACATGCAAGCTAACACTCACACACACATGCAAGCTAACACTCACACAGATAAAATTTGTATTAAAAAAATTTAAATGGTTTTGCCATAAACAAACGATACATGTGAGAGATCATACAAGGTATACAATCAAGTGGTCAAATGCATCAAAACATTCATGGTTCCCATTACTAATATGATTATGTTTTATGTATCAGCAAATAACAAATTTTAAAAGAGCCTTGACTCCAGGGCAAGTCAAGATCAGGCTCCCTCTCTTCTATTGCTTAGGGTCTTAGCCAGGGTCATCCTTGTGGCTTCCTAGGAATTTCTCTAGAGCCAGGTTCTGCTAACCCTATAATGGCTCCCTCAATCACGATGTCTTTTTCCTTGCTCTCATCTCTGTCCTTTGTCCATCTTGTCTATCCCATTCCCTCAAGTTCTCCTCAACCTTCCTCTTCCCCTTCTAAATATCACCATAGAACCTTCATCCAGCAACTGATAGAAACAGAAGCAGAGACCCTCATCGGAACACTGGACTGAGCTCCTAAAGTCCAGTTGAAGAGTGGAAGGAATGAGAATATGAGCAAAGAGGTCTAATGCCGCAAAACAATCCCACACCAGTTTGGAAATTATTATTAAAAGGGGTTATTTATTGGAGGGGAAAAAACTTACAGATCAATGTCCCAAACCATAGTCCTCTCATCACAAACAGGAAACAGAGAGTCTAACAGTCTGAACGGGAGCTGGAAGCAAGAGAGCGAGCAGATGGCTGCTGCCGCTTTTTTAAAATGAAAGAGACCACGCCCCAGTGGGCTGGTTTCTTAAAGGCTATTGGCTGAAGGAGCGGAAGGAGCTCCTGCAGCAGAGGTCAAGATCATGGTGGGTTCACCCACTGAAACAGTTTACTTGAGCTAATAGGAGCTCACCAACTCCAGCCGGACTGGGAAGGAACAAGCATAGGACCAAACTAGTCCCTCTGAATGTGGTTGACAGTTGAATTGCTGGGGCAGACAGAGGGGCCACTGGCAGTTGCACTAGGATTTATCCCTACTACATGTACTGGCTTTTTGGGATTCTATTCTCTTTGAATGGATACCTTGCTCAACCTAGATATAATAGGGAGGATCTTGGACCTTCCACAAAGCAATGTGCCTTACCCTATTTGAAAATTGGATGGGGGTGGAGTGGGAGGGTGTGTGGAGGGAATGGGAGGTGGGGAGGGAGTGGGAACTTGGATTGGTATTTTTTAAATTTTTAATAAATTAAAAAAGAATTGAAGTCAACAAAAAATAAAAGTGCCTTGAACATTAAATTCATAACACAAACATAATTGTTTATAAACCCAAATATTTCATAATATTTAAACAGAAACCCCAGAGTTTATGTTTCTTTGCACTCATACAATGCCCCTAGAATCCACTTCAAAACAAATGTTACAATAAAGCAAGTAAAGCAAAGACTTGGTAAAAGCCAGCCACAGCCAAGTGGGCACTGTTTTAGAATAGGAAGGTAATTCTGGAAGTTATAATTAGAAAGGGTGAAGCGGTGACCTTTAGGTGTACATAAAAAGTCATTAATGGTTTGGAGGTTTACAGGGTTTTATGGCTCAGACATCAATGTCTTTAACAGGCTTATGAGCTTAAACAATTGGTACCCACCTGGTGGAAATTCTTTGTAATGTTGAAGAACCTTTAGGAGGTTGAGCCTTATTGGAGGAAGTGGGTCAACGGAGGTAGGACTTTAGGTTTTATAGCTATGGTCCACTTGTATTCTATGCTGCTTAATGAGTGAGGGTGTGACAATGTGGCCAGCCAGCCACCTTGAGCTTCTGTCCTCCAATTTTTTCTCACCTGGATGAGCTGTATCCCTTCTGGCTGTAAGAAAAATTAACTTTTCCTCTCTAAAGCCAAATACCTGGTCACAGTACAAGACAGGCAACGGCTACAAAGAGTGTCTGTCCTTTTCTTTTACCTGTATTACAGTGAGGTGTGCTGAATAGTCTAAAGAAAGCTGAAGGACGTCAGTGCTGATGTGGCCCAGAGACACTCTCCATGGAGTTGAAGGAATACCTCTTTGAGCAGAGAAAAGACAGCTTTATATTAATCTCCTCCATTTTTGTTACCAGACTATTTTCCTCTCTTATGCTGGTGTGTCATGGGACTCTTGGACAGTTGAACCAGACTTGGTGACAATTTGACCATTTTCTACATGTAATTTTTTTCACAACTGTAAAGACATACTAAGAAACTGGAACCAGAATGTGTTATGTCATGACTTGAACAATTTGATTTGTGATTAAGAAGGAAAAGGAAGAGAGATCAAAGCAGCTGTTGCACAGTCCTGGGTCATGAAGGGTTGACAACTATCGTGTAATATTGCTACTAAAGACCAGCGGGGGCCTGACTCTTTTTACTTCCATGAGATAGATGTAATTAACTTATTTTCAGGTTATCTCTAAGTGGGAAAAATATATCTATAAAGTCTTTATTACTCATATATAATACCTGATTATGATACACTGGGCATAGCTTATAATAAATTGATTTGACTAATGTTTATTTCCAAATTAATCTTCTTCTTTCCTTACTGGCTTTTGCCTGATTGAATCATTTGATTCATTTGCGGTAAAGAAAAGAGAGAATTTATTTCCTGATTTGGGGTAAAACTCCCCCAAAATATTTAAGGTGAAAGGATTGCCTAATATTTGTAACTAGCTAACTTCAGGGACAAGAAAATAAGTTTATAAAAGTCATTGTATGTTAACTTATAAAACATACACACAGATGATAGGTAGAAATAGATATGTAGATTGATAGATTTTATAACAAAAGCTCAGCATATATAAGAAAGAGCTCATATATAAAATCTTCAGGCAGAAGATGTCACACAGAGCAGAACTACCATGAAACTTTGATGAATCAATAAATGAAAGAGGGAAATAATTAAAAGAAATACCTCAAATTACTTTTGAGTTGATGTTACTATATGAGCTTAGTTATTGTAAGACCTGGGAGCACCACAAACTCAGTTTTGTCTAGTGGTTAATACAATTTTACCTTCTATCCCAAGTGCTGGGATTAAAGGCGTGTACTACCACTGCCTGATTTCTGTAGCAAACCAGTGTGACTACTGGGATTAAAGGTGTGTGGTGTCACCACTGCCTGGTCTGTAAGGCTGACCAGAGTGGTTGTCTTACTCTCTGATCTTCAAGATCAAGCTTTATTTATTAAAATAAAGTCAAGCTTTATTTATTAAAATACAAATGAAATATCACTACACACTCCAAGTACATTGGAGTGCACGAGTTACAACTTAGTGTTAGCCAGACATGAAATCCATCCAAAACTGTCTGAATGCCTAATGTGCAATATTATATGGCATAATTGACCTTCACACGGGATCATACTGGATTATGTAGGCAGGACAAGTACAATATAGCCTTGAGAAGCAGAGTGATTTCACCAGCCAATGGCAGAGTGATCTCACAGTCAATACACAAAAAAGACAGTAACCACTAATGACTTGGAGCTAGAGGGCTTCTCATGACAAGGAGTATGGCAACCTGTAGAAAATTAAAGGGAACCTCTGCCAATGCCAGCAAAGAATGTGAACCTCAGCTCCACAGATGAAGAGTTTGGTAAGAGTTATTGATCAAGTCTCCAAATTAAAAGCTTATCCCAGGCCACACAGTCTCCAATTCTTGTCTGAAAATACTGTTTTAAGCAGAAAGAGAAAGAAAGAAAGAAAGAAAGAAAGAAAGAAAGAAAGAAAGAAAGAAAGAAAGAAAGAAAGGAAAGGAGGGTGGAAGGAAAACTAGAGTCTATAAAAGGGAGGGAGAAGGGGAGGGAAGGAGGGAGGGAGTACTCTAGGAGGAAGAGAAGGAGGGAGTGGAGGTGGGAGGGAGTGAAACTAGACACTATCAGAGGGAAAGAGGGAGGGAGAGCGGAAGAAAGGGAAGTAGGGAGGGGGGACAGAGGGAGGGAGGGAAACTAGACTCTATGGTCACAAGTTTAGAAAATACTTTTGCTTCTCATAGGCTTAAACTTTAACCATCTCATTTCTTCTGCTATTCAAACTTCATCAAGGTAGAAGGAATTTGGTATTTTGTTGATTTGTTTTCCAACCAATGGTGATGGCTTTCTGAAACAGGGTCTTATGTAGCCAGGCTGAACTCGAACTCTATATAGTTAAGAATAACCTTGAACTCCTGATCCTCCTGCCTGAACTCTCAGGTGTTAGAATTACGGGCACAAGCCATCTTACCCAATCAATGAAAGAAATTTGAATATTTATAGGATAAATTTAAAGTAGGCCAGATTTCTGCAATGTGAAATCATAAATGAGGAGGGGAAACTTATCTAAAATTATGAATACAAACTTTTAAAATATATGTGATGCATATATAATAACTCAACATATATACCTATATATACATATGTGTTATTTCTATATCATATATATCAATAGCATGACTCCTCGAAAAATCATTTCAGTTTCATAAAACCCTTTGAGGAAGCTAATAAAAAATATTAATGTGGTAGTTTGAATGAAAATGGCCCCTAAAGGGAGTGGCACTATTATGAGGTGTGGTCTTATTGGAGTAGGTGTGGTCTTATTGGAAGAAGTGTGTCACTGGGGAGGCAGGCTTTGAGTTCTCCTATGTTCTCAAGCCGTGCCCATTGAGACAATCTACTTCCTGTTGCCTGCAGATCAACATGTAGCAGCTCCTTCTCCAGCACCATGCCTGCCACCATCTATCCATACTCCCCACCATGATGATAACAGACTAAACCTCTGAACTGAAAGCCATCTCAATTTAATGTTTTTCTTTTACAAGAGTTGCTGTGGTCATGGTGTCTCTTCACAGCAATAGAAACCCTAACTAAGACCAATAGTCATGCAGGGTTGGGGAGAGCATAGTCAGGAAGTATTTGCCTCTCAAATGCAAAGACCAATCTCTGTGAGTACTATCTCTAGAATCCAAGGGTTTACACATGAATCCCCACACTGGCATGTGGGCAGAAACAGGTATATGGCTTGGACTTGCCAACAAGCCTAACCAACTTACTAAGCTTCAGACATACTGGAACCCTGACTTGAAAAAAACCAAGGAAGACTGCATTTGGCAAATAATATACAAAGTTGCCCTCTGTCCTCCATATGCACACACATATACATGTGCCCACACTAACACACATAAACACATATATGACCCTACACACACCACACAAAAAAATTATTCAGGTATTTGATGTCAGAAAAAAATGAGTATGAAAAGTATTAAATTAATTCTCCCTCACATGGAGTCAAGATTAAAGAATCAGTCCTGTCTCCAGTCATACACGAGTTAGCATGCTGATCTGTCAATTTCCAGAGAAGTAATGAATCCTAGCTGAGACTTTCTTTCTTTCTCTTTCTTTCTTCTGTATATTTTAATTTATTATTTTGTTGTTGTTGTCAATACATCCTAACCACAGTTTCCCCTTCCTCTCCTCCTCCCAGCACCACCCCCATCTTCCTTCTCCCCAGATCCACTCCTCCTCTGTTGCCCTTCAGAAAAGAGCAGGCCTCCCAGGGATATCCACTGAACACAGCATAACAAGATAAAATAAGAGTAGGCACAGACCCCATACCAAGGCTGGACCAGGCATCCCAGTAAGAGAAAAGGGGTCTCAAGAATGGACAAAAGAACCAGAGACACCCCCGCTGCCTAGGTGGGATATTCTTCCTTCCTCACTTTGCTTATTTCTCCATGGTTTCCCAAGCATAGTCATGACTAGGACCTCAGTTTCCTCGTTTTGACCACACCCATTTCTCTGCCGTTGCTGCACCTCCGCCTCTCACAGCAGCAGTCCTTCACTGGGGTAGTAATCATCTTGACGACAGCTAGGAGACGGGCTCAGAAATTTTCTTGTTATGCTGACATCCAGAATTGGCTTCAGGACAAAGTATACCTCAGTCATTTTCGTCCTAGGGTTTAGGCTACACCGTGCCCCTGGCGCTGAACCGGGTGGGTGGCTCCCTCAGCCTACGCAGCTGAATAGAAAACAAGGAACCCAGTGTTCCAACCAACCTCTTTAGAGGATGTGGCGATGGGATGGTGCTCCTCAGCTTCACTCTGCAGAAATACTAACGTAGACGTCACGGCATTAGACGAGGACCTGTCAGGAAAACAAGCAGTAGAGGAGCTTCTCTCTTACAGTCAGGAAACCAGGGTACTGGTTTGAGAGTAGCCCTCATAGGCTCATGTGTTGGGGCACTTTATTCCACAGTTGGTGGAAATGTTTAGGGAAGAATTTGTAGGTGTGGCCTTCTTGGAGGAGGTGTGTCTCTGGGGAAAAAAGCCCATGCCAAGCCCATTCTTTTGCACCACCGTCTTCTGGATCAGATGTGTGCCCTCAGATACCGCTCCAGTGCCTTGCCTGCCTTCCTGCTGCTGTGCTTCCTCCATGATGGTCATGGACGCGCCCTCTGAAACTGTAAGCAAGCCCACAACAGGAGTCTTTCTTTTCTGAGCTGTCATAATCATGATGTCCTCCACAGCAATAGAACAGCAACTAAGACAACCAGGATGGCCCTTGGTTAACTGCTCGGTTTCTCAGTTCCAACAACAAACACCATAAACTCAAGAAGTCAGAAAGTATGCCCAAGGTGGGGATACAGGGGGGAACCACTGTGTAATGCCACCAGTAGGTTTGCTAAGTTACTTGCCCCTACTGCGTTACTAGTGCCTTGAACTGCATGACCCTTGAGGCACTGAACATCAGCCCAGAAGGAGCCTTTCAGCTTTCCTGCTAGAGACAGAGCATGGCCGTCCCAGCAGCATGGAAGATTACTGTTAAATTAATTGTCTCACTTCCTCCTCAAAGAACCTAGAGTGAATTTCCACAAGAGAAATTATAATTCTCAAGATTTCAGAGGCGAGGAAAGTGAACTTCAGAGAAATTACGAGGGATGCATATGGAATGAAAACTAGTGGATATTAGACCCCGAGGGTAACTGGAGACAGTCTGATCCTAGGGCTTCATAAAGTGGCAGATGCAGGCAAAGGAGACTCTGCATGTGTGTGCCGTGTGCTGAGACCCACTTGTCTAGACAGGGCCTCAGGCTGACTAGGCCTCCTTTGCCCCACGGGAAGAGTTGAGTAGGCAAGAATAATCGCAAAAAACACCAAGGCAACATTTGGGAGATTTTTAAAGTTGGTTGTTTTGGTCCTGGTGACATTTTATGGAACCGCACAGAGAGCAATCATGCCTCACAGAACTGTGAGTATGCTGTAGAAATTTGGGCTTTCCCTTCAGCAGCCTTCTTTCTTAGAAAACTCACGACTGTTTCTGAGTTTTGCAGAAGCAGAGTGAGGTCTGTGTTTCCCAATTACCCAAAGGCCTTGCTCCCCGCTTTGACCCCTCCTCCCTCAACTGTCACCTCAGTTCCTTCCACCAAATGCTGCCATAATGAGCCCTCTGCAGTTCCACAAAAAGGTCAAGCTCCTTTCTTATAGTCACCCCTCCCTAAAATTCTCATTTCTCTTATTCCACTCCCCTAGACCCCGTTTTACCATTTTCCTCATACAAAAGCTTAGCCATTATTACATCTGGAAAATCTTTTAGAATGCCCCTCGTCAAACACGTGCTCCCCTTATCCAAGTAGTGTACAGCACTCTTTGTGTAAAAACATCACTCACTCAAAGGTAGTAGATTCCTGAAAGGGGCAAATATTTCCCTACTGCTAGAAATACATCTGGAACACAGGAATAGCTGAGAAATATTTGTCAGTATTGAGAACTACTTTTCCATGAACAGGGACTGTGACTTTGAAAGAGATGAAGGTATGCCATGCTCCCTGTCCCTTTGGTTCTGACAGTGATTGGAGGAAGCTGTGAGAGAAACAGGGACCTGAGACATTGGTTGCACTGACTTCCACTTTCAGAACTCAGTGAAAGCTTCCTACCACAGATGCCCTGCAGGGGGCGCTCCATGAGCTGCCGCTCTCTCTTGCCTCTGCTCACCTATCATCTGCTCATTTCTCTGTGTCCTCCTCCAGTTCACCTTTGTGCATAAGCTGTCTTGAGGGTTTTGGCTCTGCGTAGGATCCTAATCCATAGTGTCTTACATTTTTGTGAGCTTCAGACTTAATTCTTTTGAAAATGGGAAGCAAAAGCTTTTGGAATATCAATAAATCCATTCAGATCAATATACTGCTAGCAAACAATCTGTTATACCAAAAGTTCCTGAGGATTCTTGCCTTATCTCATGCCAAATCAGTTCCTAGGAGGTACAGAAGGTATAATCTGCATGATCTAAAATATGTACTTTTGTTGTTCTCTCTCTCTCTCTCTCTCTCTCTCTCTCTCTCTCTCTCTCTCTGTGTGTGTGTGTGTGTGTGTGTGTGTGTGTGTGTGTGTGTGTGTGTGTGTGTATAGAAGCATGTTTTGTGATATGCACCATGTACATGCAATGACATACATATAGAGATGGGAGACCAACCTACGGTGTTGGTTCTTACCTTCTATCCTGTGGGAGACAGACTTTCTTGTTTTTCCTCTGTATACATCAGACTAGCAGGCCCAGGTGCTTCTGGAGATTCCCCTGCTCCCATTTCCCATCTTCCCATAGTAGCGCTGGGACTACATACTGCCTATGCTTATGCTACTACATCCAGCTATGTGTGGATTCTGGGGATTCAAATTCATGTCTTCATGTTTAGGCAACAATCACCTTTTGCCTACCAAGTTATCTCCTCAGCCCTTACATATTCACTAAAGAATAAATGTCCTTAAAAATAATCTGTAAAAGGAAGCTTCTCTGTCCTGCAGCCATTTTAAAATAATCACACAGAGGCTTGACATTAGTTCAAAAATACTAGGCCAAGCAGCTCAGGCTTATTACTAACTAGCTTTTACTTTTAAACTAACCCGATTCTATTCATCTATGTTTGGCCACATGTCTCATTATTTGCCTGTGCTCTAATACATCTTGTTCCTTCAGTGACTGGCTGGCATCTCCCCTGACTCTGCCCCTCTTCGTCTGAGTCCTCAGTTTGATTGTTCTGCCTCACCTTATCCTGCCTTGCCAAGACTTATTAATAGCTAACTCTTACATTTAAAGTAACCATATTTCTATCTCGGTTTTGCTATGTGACTCAAGGCTTGTTATCTCATTGTCTACATATCCTACTTGTTCGGCAGCTGGGTGGCATCTCTCTCAGCTCTGAGCCTCCTCATGTGAGTAGAGTTCTCAGTTTGATTGTTCCACCTAACCTTATCCTGCCTTGCCATAGGCCAAACAGCTTTTATTATTAACCAATAGGAGCAACACATATTCACAGCGTACAGAAAGATCATCCCACAGCAATAGTCACTTACAGCTGATAACTTACTGTATAACCCGGAGCCTAAGGAAAGTGCCTGCGATGCAAGCTAAGGACCTAACTTCAATCTCCAACAACTACATAAAAAGCTGAGCATGGTAACGTGTCCTTGTAATCCCAGCACTTGAGTGACTGGGACAGTTGGATTCCAGGAACTTTCTGGCCACTAAGCCTAGCCAAATCTGGAGCTCCAGTTCCCACAGAGAGACCCTATTACAGCAGATAAAAAACAAGGAGAAAAACTCATGAGCAGCAAAGCCACCAGAAGCTGACCCTTGTGCTTCATTTGTAAATGCATACATGTACACTTGACCATATATGAACACCACACACACAAACACACACACACACACACACACACACACACACACACACACACACACACACACGACTGAATAACTTCAAGGTGAACTTAAAGCAATCTTAATTTCAAAGAGGTGTCTTCTTGAAGAATCCCTGGCTATGAGTTTGGAGCGATGAAAAGCATAACAAAATGGGAGGATTCCAAAGGAATCCTCTAAGCTTAGATCATGTCATATAGATAAGTAATTCCCTGAGAAAGCAAGACCACATGAAACTCTTCATTTGAGAGGTGCTGTGCTGACTCTAGGGCCCAGACAGCTCCCTGTAACCACTAATCAGTCCTTCTTAGTGATTAGTACATTCTGGCACTGCAGGGGTGAGCAGCTAGTGCCTTAAAATCCTCAAGGGTAGACCTGAGATCCAGGACTGTTACAGTAGCAAAGCTCAGCTTCCCTCACCCCGCAGACATCAGTCTGATATTAAAGGTGATTAACTTCAATAAAATTTCCATGTAGAGGGCCTGTGTGGATATATTTAGAATCAGGAAGCCTACAAGACAGGTTTGAGATTCTGAATAAAACTGTGGAAGTGAGGGAGGGAACTAAGGAGAAATTATACAAGGAACCCACTGCTATTTCTTGAGAAAGTTCCTCTACTTCCCCCTTGTGGCCACATTCCCTTAGAATTAGCACTTTTCCCACCCACCTACATCAAACAGTATTTATTATGGTTTGATCACTCTACAGATATAAGACTTCTCCATTACAGAATGTATGAAAAACATACTTGATAGGATAGGCAGTGTGTAAGTTCTAAAAACAGGTCTTATAAGAGAGTTAATTTTTTTGAGAAAGGTTATTAGAAAAGCCAAGACACCAAATAATCCTGAGGCTTTCATCCAAAAGCCTCAACTATAAGGGAAGTAAACTCTGAAAACTAAAAGTTCACCTAAGATCCTGATGGAGCACAGTGGTGAACTCTACCCACATCCATCCCAGAACCTCAGCTATATCCCGCACCCATCCAAGAACCTCAGCTATATAGAGTAGTGAACTCTAACCTCATTTATCCAAGAACCTCAGCTATATAGAGTGGTGAACTCTAACTTCATCCATCCAAGAACCTCAGCTATATAGAATGGGAAACTATAACCTCATCCATCCAAGAACGTCAGCTATATAGAGTGGGGAACTCTACCCACATCTATCTGTTGGGGACCAGTCACAACAAAAATACCCCTTGCCAGGGTAAAGGTATGGGGATTTAGAAATATAGTAAGAATATGAAGACATTAATGAAAATAATAAGACAGAGAAACATATAGGATAGTATTGGGAGGGAATTCCAGTAAGTACTGAAAATTCATCCGTGTTTAATTTCCAACTGCCTAAAATACCCTTGACTCCAAAAAGTAGGAGTAAGACAAAAGACTGTATTAACATGATACAAGGAAATGAACAGACCAATTGAAAGTCTAGGGCTACAATCATAGTTAAACATTCTGTTGCTAGAACAAAACAAGCCATCAAGTTACGCTTCACACCCTAGACCAAAACATTCTGTAGGCAAACCACTCCCTGGGTGAAATCCCAAGTTATCTCCCTAAAGGGAACTGGAACTTAGTTGGAACCTTAGACTTTTGTTTGAGGTAGGACCATATCTACTTCTCTGTTCCTGGAGTACCGGGGCTGGCAATTAGCCACCCCTATTGACAATAACCTTGAGAGATCAGAACTCTCTGGTCAGCAACTAGGTGGGATCTTTGTTTTAAGGTAGAAGCACAATAACTTTGGAGGAACCAGACGTAGTTCCAACTCTCTGACCTTTGGTCAACGCAAAACGCTGCTTTCATTTTTGGGCCTCCACATCTAAGAACCTCAGCTATATAGACTGGGGAACTCTACCCACCACCATCCAAGAACCTCAGCTATATAGAGGGGGGAACTCTACCCACGACCATCCAAGAACCTCAGCTATATAGAGGGGGGAACTCTACCCACAACCATCCAAGAACCTCAGCTATATAGAGGGGGGAACTCTACCCACGACCATCCAAGAACCTCAGCTATATAGAGGGGGGAACTCTACCCACAACCATCCAAGAACCTCAGCTATATAGAGGGGGGAACTCTACCCACGACCATCCAAGAACCTCAGCTATATAGAGTGGTGAACTCTACCTGCAACCATACAAGAACCTCAGTTACACAGAGTGGAGAAATCTACCCTCATTCATCCTGAATGGCTCACAGAGGTGAACTCTACCTCTATCCAAATACTTCTGCTTCTCATGATTGTCCTGTAAAGTAAATGCCAACCTCACGTGAGTAAAAAATACACTTCAAATAAAGCAGATTCAAAAGGTCTTGACCATTTAGACCTTGCCACTTCCTAAACTTGTACAGCATCTGTACAACTTTAAAATATGGGATTGGGTTTTTTTTTATTAAGATATAATTGCAAATTTTCTCTTTTCCTTTCCCTCCCTCCAAGTCCTCCTATATACTTCTTCCACTCACCTTCAAATTTATGACCTCTTTTATCACTAATTGTTATTTCATGCATATATGTATATACACAAGCATTCCTAAATCTAACCTGTTCCATCTATATAATGTTACCTCCATGTATGTTTCAGAGCTGACCTTTTGGCACCAGACAATCAGCTGGTATACTCTTCTCTTGAGATGACCGCTTCTCCCACTCCCAGTTTTCCTTGGTTGCTTGTAGTTCTTTGTGTAGGGATCAGGCTGCCTGGCTTTCCCCCATCCAGTTTGGCAGGTTCATGGGTCTCATTATTATTCAGCTCACATTTGGGAAGTTTTGTTGCTGAGACTTTATGGACGAAGTTTCTGATGTTGATCGGAGACACAATGTTAGAGCAAAGTCCCTGATCCTCTTGTTCTTACAATCATTCTGCTCCCTCTTTGGCCATGACATCTGAGCCTTGGGTACTTGAGTGACTTGTAGATGTGTTCTTTGGGAATGGGCTCCTCCGGGCTTGTCTAATTTGCTAGACAAGCATAACCGCTAACAACAATATTTAAACGTTTATCCTTATATTCACAGATAAGGGAGTCTTTAGCCCTAATCAAGGAAGCTTCTCATTGTAGCAGATGAAGGCCATCACAGAAATCTATAGCCAATCAAACTGCAGAGCTGTGGGGTTAGGTTTTATCAACCTTGAAGCCAATTTCTGTTCAACTTCCTGAGATAATAAAGTTACTCAAAATTTTCTTGATTTCTTTCTGCATTCCACTCTTCAAATTTTCCACCAGTCATTTCTCTTTTTAATGATGAGAATGGTTTTAATTACTAGCCTTGAATTTTAACAGTTTAGTACATGTATATAATATATTATGATCATATTCAACTCCTCATTACCCTTCCCACTATACCCTTCCCACTCTTGCTGACCTCCTCCTCCTTCTTCTAATCCTCTCCTCACTTTTATCATGTTTTAAATGCAAGTGACCAGAGATGATGTACATTCATGACTGCAAAAGCTGCATCATATCCAGAAGACATCATTATCTATAATGGTATATTATTTGTATTTTAATAAATAAATACTGCATGAAGAACAGAGATAAAGCTAAAGCCACTAGAGTCAGGTAATGGTGACACACACCTTGAGTCCCAGGCAGATGAATCTCTGTGAGTTCATGGCCACCCTGGGCTACACAAGATTGATGCAGAAAAAAATCCATGTGATGGTGCCTCCACCTTAATCCCAGTACTAGAGGAAATATAAAATGTGAGGAGAGAGAGGCTTAGTCTAATTAGTTTGCAGTTGCCCAGCCTTGGTAGAGGTAAGAGTTCTCTAGTGGGTTGGCTGCCTTGCTTTTCTGGTTTCTGGGTTGAACCCCAGTTTCTTTCTCTGGGTTTTTATTATTCATGCTAAAATTATCTCTGTCCTTTGCCTATGACATGCTTTCTTCTATATACTTTAGGCCATAGAGAGGATGACATAACTATCTTATTAAGGGCTGCCCATTCAGTACTCACTTGTTCTCAGAATTTTGATGACTTATGAGTGTTTTGATAGTAATCACCCACTGCAAGAAAGACATCTTTCTGACCCAGGTGAGGGTGGGGCCAGCCTTTGGGTGTTAACATGTATATTTAGAAGGCAATTTAACTTTATATATGTTTAAGAAAGCATTCATCAGGATATTCCCCACTGGGAATATGACTGGTCTGACCTCCCCAGTCATAGGTTTTGGCCAGGTTTATTGTAACAGGAACCCATTCCCTTACAGCGGAATATGTCGCAAATTCAATCAGAAAGCAGTTGATTACCCCCAGAACAGTCTTAACACCATTGCACCAGGGAGCCTATAATGTCCGGTGGGTCGATAATGTCGATAATGCTGCACTAAAGGTGCACAGCTGGGAGCAGCCAATTCATTCTTGAAGTTGATCTTCTAACAAAGGAAGACACTCAATAGACACAGAACGAGACCATTTTCTTATAAATTACAGTAGCCCTATCTGGATAGGTACATATTTGGGGAAAATAATCTGCAAAATCATATGTCTGTAGCATGATATGAGAGGAAAGATATAGGGAAATATTAATGGTGGGTTTTAGTTGTTTTATTTACACCAGAGATTCTTGATTCTTTTTTCCCTGTGATACTGGGTTTATTTAATTCTTCCCAATGGTCTCATAGTATTTAGATGATGACTACAAAATATATTGATTATCAAATTTAAAATAGATTGTGTAAGGCATCAGGAGGATTCTTACGAGCAAGGTAGATGGTAGTAGAAAGCCGTGGAACCTAGAAGACATGGGAGAAATCACATTCTAAATGCCTATATTTTTAATCTCTGAAATGCAAAGGGCCATCTAGTAAACAAACGAGTCCATTTTCTGCTTCAGTTTAATTCTTGGCTTTGCAATTCTCAAGAATCAGACCTTCATCAACCTAGACTCTTTTCTCAGTGTCATTCCCGTGTCAGTGAAGACAACAAAAATCCTTTCAAGGGTCAAAGGAGTAATGACTTTAAGCACTTAGCTTGAGGAATTGTTCAGATGATGTTTGCTCTTTGTATGTGAGACTGGAAATTATTCAAATGTGGCCTTCAAGTGGGCGTCTAACTACAAGCTCTCAGTGCTTTTTCTGTGACCCATGACAAGAGGTGGAATGCTCAGAATGGCATTTCTTCAATGATTTTCCAATAATGAGATCCCTTTTCATACTTTTCAGCCTTACTAAATACATCTCGTGTTTGTACCACAATGACATGTGCTTCAAAAGCAATTGTGTGTATTTTCTTATTTGGTGTGCCGAGCAAATGCTCCAGTTCTGGTTGCAGGGCCACCCTGACCACAGCCCATTTAAGTTCTGACTGAATGTTTCTAGAAGAGACCTACAGGGCAGTTCCTACTTTTCCCCAATGCAAGAATTTATAGAAACTCCACATGGTGGTCTCTGCCCTTGACCCAAACAAGTATGTAAAATATTGCAAGGCTATTCACTAACCCATGGGATGTTGTTAGTTGTTTCCCACTAACATTCAAATGTTTGCATATTTGCTAATATACAATTGCACATTTTTCAGTTATAAAATCAAAACTTTAGAGAGATATAAGAAAGACAAAATATTTTTTTCATTCAGAGTGCAGTCAAGCCTTATTAACACTTTAATGCATTATTTAATGCAACATTTCTCTAAGAATATGTTTTGATGTATTCAGTAATGGGAGCCCAAAATACGTAAGTTTTCAGCAAATGAACAAGTAAAAATATATGCACCTAACTCCAAAGTCTTCCCAAACAGTAAAGTGTGTGTGTGTATGTGTGCGTGCGCGTGCACGTGCGCATGTGCATTCATGCATGCATTATAGTGCAGGAAGCATGCACATGTATGATGTAGAGGCCAGAGGCCTTGGGTGTCATCCTCAGTGTCTCTCTACTTCATTTTGGTGAGATAGGGTTTCTCATAGAACCTGGAATTTGGTATTTCTAATATCCTGGCCAGCAAACCGAGAGATTTGCATTTTTCTGCCTTCCCAGTGCTGGGGATATGAGCACAGTACCACATAAGCTCTTGATATGAGTTCTGAGGATAGAACTCAACACCGTCATGCTTGCACCATAAGCACTTTGCACACTGAACCATCTCCCCAGCTCCTGTGATTATCCAAAGCTGAAAACACCACAGACCCTGTCAACACAGAGAGAAACAAATCCACAGTAATATGAGTGATGGTGTCCTCTGCAGTATCCCCGTAACCTGTTAGTCACATATTCCAAACCATAACAATACTGCCTCCTGGTAGTTGCTCTGTGGTCTTTCTGAGGACTAGGTCTCACTCATGGAGAATCCAGTGGAGTAGCTAAGAACTGCAACTCAAAAACTCTGTCAACTTGTTGAAAACACAGGAAACCAAAGGGTTGTTCATTTAAGGTCACGTGATCCATGTAGGAAAATGTTTATGCATAGTAAATATCAGTTTTTATTGTCTTTGTAGATCCAGATCCTAAAATAAATATGTCATTCAGCCAAAATTTTGTTTTTCAAGATAAGCCATATGTATACTGTTGGAATCCAAAAGTACTTGACTCCTGGATTTTTACTTTCTCAGCTGTAATATGGGCACAAATGAGCATTTTACATCCTCAAATTTTAACGATGGCTACAAAAAGACTCCAGATTCAAAAACCCTGACTTAATTTTCATGTGGACGTGCCATCCAAAAGCAGCACTGGTGAATAAAAGACTGCGTGACAACTCAGTTTTGCTGGCACATTTGTCCCTTTTTTCCCAGAAAGGATATGCCAAATTTCAATTTCAATAAAAGAATTTTTGCTTTACTCTCATTAGCCTGGGATTAGCTTCTCATTAGCTGTTTTTAAGTGACTTTTAACTGCTTACTATTCTGTTTAGTGGTAATTGCTTATAGCATTGTGTTTTGATGGTGTGGCCACTGCCTGGGCTCAGCTTTGCCAGGCTTACCTGTGTAATGTCAATTTGCATATTACCTCTGTTTCTTTACTTCCTTTTCCTTTCCTTGATCATTTTTTCATAGAACCATTCAACATTCCTTTGTCAATCATGTAATAGTGCATTATATTTAAACTAGTGGTTCTCAGCTTGCAGGTTGAGCCCCTTTGACAACATCTATCTCCAAAAATATTTACATTAAAATTCATAACTGTATCAAAATTACAGTTATGAAGTAGCAATAGAAATAATTTTATGGTTGAGGATGACTACAACCATAAAGAACTGTATTATAAAGGGTCACGGGATTAGAAAGGTTGGGAACTACTGATATAAATCATATTAATATATTAGACTTTCTCATCATGTCTCTGCTCAAGATACTGACTTTAGAATAATTACACAATAGCACAGAAAAACTAACCAACTGTAAACTCTTAACAAACATTAGCTTTGCTGCTACTTTTCAAAATAATCTCTAAAATACTAAATGAAAACCAAACTTAGACTCATAAATTTATTTCTGAGATATATCTTATAGAGTTGTGAGTTTCTATTTATAAGTGTTATCTCATTAGAAAAGTGCAAACCTTCACAGGCGCTCATGGAGAACTGTGAAGAAGAGCTTTAAAACCTTCATGTCGTCACATTACTTCAGGATAGCCTGCTTCTGCAGCTAGAAGCTTGAGCGAGTTCTCACTGATTAAAGTTCAGACCCTCTTAAAAAACGTAATGAACCAAAACAGGTTTTCTACTATTAAGTACCGTCTCAGTAAATCTAGAAGTTAGGTATTAAATTGAATGACTTTTTCACTAAATTAAAAACACCAGCCATTTTACTAAATATTAAAAGGTCTTGAAACATTTTCGCAAAGTAGGATTAGTTTCCTTTTCCTCATCAATACAAAAAAAAACCTTTAAAAACAACCAAAACTTATAACATATTTTAAAGACACCCAATCCAACTTGTGTTATTCATATGCTCATTGGAGCATTGCCAAACTCCCAGTAGCCAGTCCCTTATACTTTTCTTTGTGGGAGAGGAGGGAGAAGAGTGGGAGGGTAGACCTGGAAGGAATGGGTCAATGGGAACCAAGGGTGCATTGTATGCAAGTCCCAAATAATTAATAAAAATATTATGTTGGGAAAAAATACTTCAACAAAAGCAAAAAGAGAAAAAGACACCAACTTACTAATTCACCAACTATTCATGAAAGACTTCTTTTGATAATGCATTCTTTTTTTTCATGATATTTATTGAACTCTACATTTTTCTCTGCTCCCCTCCCTCTCTCCTCCCTCCTTCAACTCTCACCCCAAGGTCCCTATGCTCCCAATTTACTCAGGAGATCTTGTCTTTTTATACTTTCTACTTCCCATGTAGATTAGATCTATGTAAGTCTCTCTTAGTGTCCTTATTGTTGTCTAAGTTCTCTGGGATTGTGGTTTGTAGGCTGGTTTTCTTCGTTTTATGTTTAAAAACCACCTATGACATAAGGCAAAGAAAACAATCTTACAAACCACAATCCCAGAGAATTTAGACAACAATACGGACACTAAGAGAGACCTACATAGATATAATCTATGTGGGAAGTAGAAAGTGTAAAAAGACAAGATCTCCTGAATAATTTGGGAGCATGGGGACCTTGGGGGAGGGTTGAGGGAGGGAGGGGAGTGGCAGGGAGGGGAGCAGAGAAAAATAAAAAATTAAAATTAAAAATTAATTTAAAAAACCACCTATGAGTGAGTACATGTGATAATTGTCTTTCTGTGTCTGGGTTACTTCACTCAAAATAATGCTTTCTAGTTCCATCCATTTTCCTGTAAAATTCAAGCTGTCGTTATTTTTTTCTGCTGTGTAGTACTCCATTATGTAAATGTACCGCTTTTTTTTATCCATTCTTCAATCGAGGGGCATTTAGGTTGTTTACAGTTTCTGGCTATGACAAACAAAACTGCTATGAACATAGTTGAGCACATGTCCTTGTGGCATGATTGAGCATCCTTTGGATATATAACCAAAAGTGGTATTACTGGGTCTTGAGGAAGGTTGTTTCCTAATTTTCTGAGAAATCGCCACACTGACATCCAAAATGTTTGTACCAGCTTGCATTCCCACCAGCAATGCAGAAGTGTTCCCTTTACCCCACAACCTCTCATCATAAGTTGTCATCAGTGTTTTTGATCTTGGCCATTCTTACAGGTGTAAGATGAACTCTCAGAGTTGTTTTGATTTGCATTTCTCTGATGACTAAGGAAGTTGAACATTTCCTTAAGTGTCTTTCAGCCATTTTAGATTCCTCTGTTGAGAGTTCTCTGTTTAGATCTGTATTCCATTTTTTTATTGGATTATGTGATCTTTTGGTGTCCAATTTCTTGAGTTCTTTGTATATTTTGGAGATCAGACCTCTGTCTGATGTGGGGTTAGTGAAGATCTTTTCCCATTCTGTAGGCTGTCGTTTTGTCTTGTTGACCGTGTCCTTTGCTTTACAGAAGCTTTTCAGTTTCAGCGATTCCACTGAAATCAGGAACAAGACAAGGTTGTCCACTCTCTCCATACCTATTCAATATAGTTCTTGAGATCCCAGCTAGAACAATAAGACACCAAAGGGAGATTAAGGGGATACAAATGGGAAAAGAAGTCGAACTCTCACTGTTTGCTGATGATATGATAGTTTATATAAGTGATCCCAAAAATTCTACCAAAGAACTTCTACAACTCATAAACACATTCAGCAATGTAGCAGGATACAAGATTAACTCAAAAAAAAATCAGTAGCCCTCCTGTACACAGATGATAAAAGGGCTGAGGAAGAAATCAGAGAATCAACACCCTTCACAATAGCCATAAATGGCATAAAATATATCAGAGTAACTCTAACCAAACAAGTGGAAGACTTGTATGACAAGAACTTTAAATCTTTGAAGAAAGAAATTGAAGAAGACACCAGAAAATGTAAAGACCTTCCATGCTCTTGGGTAGGCAGAATTAATATAGTAAAAATGGCAATCCTACCGAAAGCAATCTACAGATTCAACGCAATGCCCATCAAAATCCCAACAAAATTCTTCAAAGACCTTGAAAGAACCGTACTCAACTTCATTTGGAAAAGCAAAAAATCCAGGACAGCCGAAACAATCCTAGGCAATAAAAGAACTTCTGGAGGCATCACAATCCCTGACTTCAAACTATATTACAGTGCTACAGTACTGAAAACAGCCTGGTACTGGCATAAGAACAGACAGGAGGACCAATGGAACTGAATAGAAGACCCGGATATCAATCCACACATCTTCAAACACCTGATATTTGATACAAAAGCAAAAAATATAAAATGGAAAAAAGAAAGCATATTTAACAAGTGGTGCTGGCATAACTGGATATCAACATGTAGAAAAATAAAAATAGACCCATATCTATCACCATGTACAAAACTCAAATCCAAATGGATCAAAGACCTTAACATAAAGCCAGCCACACTGAACATTACAGAAGAGAAAGTGGGAAGTACACTTGAACGCATTGGCACAGGGAACCACTTCCTAAATAGAACCCCAGCAGCACAGACACTGAGAGAAACAATTAATAAATAGGACCTCCTGAAGCTGATAATGCATTCTTTTATAGCCTTTGGGGTAGTACTCTGAGAGTTGCTTTTGTTTCTCTGTCACCAGAACACCTGAGCTTGTTTGCTACTAACCCCATAGAGTACTTCTGAGCTGAAAAGAAATAGCATCCTTTCATCTTCAAAGCCATCTTTGGGCTTAGTTAACTAATAATTTAATGAACTGATTAATGACTTAGATATGAGATCAAAGGCATGAACATTTTTTTCTTATTTGGAGCAAAAGAAAACAATTTCAAAAACCCCCTAGACATTTTTTTCTCAAGTTGGGCATTACAAAAGGAGACATTTATAGGTCTCCATATATTCACAGTGGGGGAGAATAAGATATCAAGAAACATCGCTCCCTCAAGGAAACAGATGAAGCACTGGTGTACCTAGGAAGCTTCTGAAGAGATTGCGGCAGCTTAATGGGTAAGGCAAATTCACAAAGCTCTTTCAGTTTCCAAAACATGCAAAACAAGGTACTTGGATATTATAAAATTTTAGCTTTACAAGAAGAACAGAGTTGTGAGCTCAGAGTCATTCGAGAGATATGCAGGCTATGAAACAAAACATAGTCAGCCTTCCACGTCCAGGAATTGTACATCTGTATACCGAGTAACCTCGGGTCAAAACTGTGGGTTAAAACCTGTTGCCAAACATGAACAGACTTTTCCGTGTAATGTTTCCATACATAACTATTTGCATTGCAGTCATGCGTAGTAGTGTAATCATCTAAAGGTTAAAGCATTGGAGGGTGTGAGGCTGAACAGATATTGAACTCAAATATGATGCCATCAACTCTGGAACCCATTGTGTGATCTAGAACCAATCCTCTTGAATATCAAGGGACAAAGATAATAGTCATTTACATGGAAAAAAATTTCAATATTCTAAAAGAGAAAAGAAGATTTCTGTATTATGGCTCACTACATCACTTCAATACACACCAAAGTAGACTATACTCTAAGAGAGAGCAGAAAATGTGTTTAGTAACTGCATTTTTCTCAACATCTAGGAAGATATTTCATACTTCAAGAGTATTTAGTACAAGTGAAATGAATAAATAAGGGATATAGAATCTTCCCAGAACGATTAGTGTCTCTCAATTCTATTAGCTCTATTGGATCTGAAGCAATGCCACTGACAATATGAGGTTTCTCAGTAGGAACCTGTAGGGACAAGGCTAAAAGACCTGAAGCGAGTGTTCCAATCCCATGGAACAGCATAGTGCCACATGTCATATTGTAACACCAGAGTGCTTGACCCCAAACAGTGAACCAAAACAGATTTCCCAATGGCAAGGTTGGATGGGGATTTAAATATCTTGTCACTTAAATCAAAAGGAAACCATAGTTCTCTTACACAACTGAATATTCATATGAAAATTGTAGCTATAATGTTTATATATGAGTGTTTATGTACATTCATCATAATCCTAGGAGTAGTTCCATTTACTCTTATGTTAAGACTTTGAGTATGTAATACATGGGATTAGAATCTCAGGTTTTTAATAACAGACCGACTTAATTTGAAATTCTGTCCATGTGATTTGTTCGTGCACACTCTTAGAGAAGATATATAACAGCTATAAACTCAGTTTCCTCATCTACAAAGTATAAATATTGTTAGTATCTGTATTGTAAGCTTGTTGCTATGACTAGAAGACAGCACACAGTAAATTTCAAAATCATGTATATTAACTAAGGGTGCATTTGTGTGTGTGTGTGTGTGTGTGTGTGTGTGTGTGTGTGTGTGTGTGGTGATGGTGTATTAAGAAGAAATAATTTACTAGCAGTGTAAAAATAATAAACAGAAAAAAGAATAAGATTTGTGTTCTTTTGGTCCATTTATACTTCTCACTCCAAAGCTATTAAAAATGATCCCTCTAGGTAGGGGAGAGCTGGCCCTGAGATCATAAGGGCAGGAACGCTGCTCCTGTCTACCACCAGCTGCAACACCTGGGAGAGCAGAGCCTGCACCTCGCCTGGACCACACAATAGAGTCAACTCTACTAGCAAAGGTATGGGTGAGCCAGCTCTAAATTTGTGAGCTTGGGAGAGCTGTCTCCATTACTCATCTGTCACATGGGGACATGGGCAAGAGAGAGATGGCCTTCCTCACCCTGCCCATAAATGCCTGAGGCAGGTGGGAGAGCTGGCCCTGATGTCTTAAGTGTATGAGAGTTGGCACTGCCCCTCACCAGCTGTAGCACTCTGGAGAGTGACCCCTACACCACTCCTGGGATACACAGGAGTGTTGACCCTGAAGGTGTAGGTTTCAGGGATCCAACCCTGAGGACATGAAAGCAGGAGAACTCCCCTTGTTCATAGCTGCAAGGGATGAACAATGCAGGAGAACAATGGTGGTGGTGGTGGTGGTGTCATGGTGGTGGTTGTGGTGGTGGTCATGGTGGTGCTGATGCTGGTCATGATCGTGGTGGTCATGGCGGTCATGGTGGTGGTGGCGCTGGTGGTGGTGCTGGTGGTCATGGTGGTGGTTGTGGTGGTGGTCATGGTGGTAGTGGTGATGGTAGGGATGGTGAAATGCTGCTGGTGGTGGGTTTTCTTGGTGGTGGTTGTTTTGGTTTTGCAATTCTTGGTTTTTGTCTTTTTGCAGCCATGGAGTGTAAGGTTTCACCCTGGTGGAGTTCACCCTGGTGGGGAGGACAAGGGAGAGCTGACCAACCCTGCAACTACCCAGGCCCAGAACCAGGGCTATGTGTTGGCCCATGTCAACATCTACCCCATCTATGATCTGCTGGAGCAGGTGAAGGGACCAGTCCTACAGACCTAAAGCTGCAGAATTTCCACAACACAGAGCAACAGCAGGATAACCAAGAGGAGTTCCAGTATGGGTCCAGCATGGACAGTGTAGGAGTCTCAAACCAGACCAATGACTCTTTGCAATGAACACTTGGAAGAAAAGATGTATGAGTAAAAGGGTTTGCTGCGTGACTCACTGTGTCACACTACACCTTCCAGACAAGATTTTTTTCCTTCTCTCTTTATTTATCTTAAATTTTATTTTATTTTGATGGTAAATATGAAGGGATGGGAATATGTATGGGATGGAGATGCGTAATGTGAAAGACACAAAGAATAAATATTAAAAAAAGGAAAATAAAAAAAAGAAAAAGGAAAAAATGATCCCACCTAAAAAGTTAAAATTAAAGTATGTGAGTCCTATCAGAATTTGTTTTTTTCTATTTTTATTGGGTTGCAGAATTACACAAATTTCCAGATGTGACCACTGACTAAACTTACAATGGCGTAGTGTTTTCTTACATCCTCCATACCAGTGTGTTCACTTGGTTTTAGTTCTAATTGCTTGAGGAGATAAAATAAAATCATTGCAGATGGATTTTCTGGGAATCAAGGCTAGAGTAGAACTGTTCAACAATGTTTTCATGGTCAATACACACTGTCATACTTCATTTTCCATGAAGTGATCATCACATTGTCTTCTGGCTCCACTAACTGACCCCAAATCGAGTTTCAACAAAACCTAAAATGATCTGTTGTGAAGGCTTTAGTTCATTGGGTAAGGTGCCCTGGTATTTCTTAGCAAGACTGGTACAAGTTTTGATGTGTCTTCATAAAAGAGGTGCCTTTGAGTTAATTACACTGTTAGAAATTCTCCCAAGCCCTTCTAGGGGTGCTAACAGCTTCTCTGGTGAAGCAGCTGGCTGAAAGAAGCAAAACTGTTTGCTAAGAGAATAATCAAATTCCCTACTCAGTTTAATAGCCAGCATTTGGTACATAGGCACCAAGCTCAAGAATTTTTTAGAGATCTCAAGAATTTAAAAGTCCCTTGCAAACTTGTATACTTATTCAAACTAGCTTGATGTCACTCTAATACATGAGAATTCAGGCATCTGAGATCCTATCAGGCAACAAATAATCAGATGCTGCCCCCTAAATCTAACGTATCAATATTTAGATAAATGGAATGCAGACTCCTTGCTGTATTTCACATATAAAATTATAAAAGCCCACTTTAAGCCATGGTTAACTTTCCAAATGTTAACTAAGTGCTTCCTGTTTTTATAGCAGTAGTAGTGGTGGTGGTCTTGGTGGTCATGGTGGTGGTCCTGGTGGTCATGGTGGTGGTCCTGGTGGTCATGATGGTGGTCCTCGTGGTCATGGTGGTGGTACTGGTGGTCATGGTGGTGGTCCCGGTGGTCATGTTGTTGTTACTGGTGGTACAGCTGCTGCTGCTGGTGGGGTGGTACTAGTGGTGATGGTGTGGTGGTGGTCCTGGTGGTCATGGTGGTGGTCCTGGTGGTCATGTTTTTATTGGTGGTGGTGCTGCTGCTGCTGCTGGTGGTGGTGGGGTGGTAGTAGTGGTGATGGTGTGGTGGTGGTCCTGGTGGTCATGGTGGTGGTGGTCCTGGTGGTCCTGGTGGTGGTGGTGATGGTGGTGGTCGTGGTAGTCATGTTGTTGGTGGTGGTCATGGTGGTCATGGTGGTCATGGTGGTGGTAGGGGTGATGGTGTTGGTGGTCATGGTGGTGGTGGTCGTGGTGATGGTGGTGGCAGGGTTGGTGAAGTGCTGTTGCTGGTGGTTTTTCATAGTGGTAGTTTGTTTTGATTTTGCTTTTCTATTTTTGGCTTTTGTCTTTTTGCAGCCATGGAGTCTAAGGTTTCCAGGTCATTCCCTAACATTCCTTAACCAGGTCTTTTGGTTTTGTCTCATCTTAATAATAATTTTCTACAGGCATCTTGGGTCTGATATGTTTTACTTCTGATCCTACTTCATCTAAAATTAAAATCCATGAAAGAACAAGAAATTTGCAGTGATTTTAACTCACATCGAAGAATGTTGATATTTAGAGTTTACTATACATCAGGTGGGCTAGAGAGATGGTGCAGTAGTTAAGAGCAATGTCTGCTCTTCCAAAGGCCCTGAGTTCAATTTCCAGCAACCACATGGAGGCTCACAGCCATCTGTAATGAGGTCTGGCGCCCTCTTCAGGAAGAGACCTCAGTGTCAGCCATCCTCATCAGCTTCGACCATGAAACTTAATATGGACAGGTTTAACAGACCTGTCATATAAGCGGCTGCCCATGCACGCTTCAGCACTGTCAGGGCATAAATTTCATTCAAACTTCATACATCAAGTGGGTAAACACTTACACACAGGTCTTCTGACTCCTCCAAATCTCCATCAGCTGATCTGGCATTAACAGATAGTGTCATATCTATGATGTGTGAGGTCCTTCTGTCTATGTGTTGTTTTTATTGGTTAATGAACAAAGAAAATGGCTTGGCTTGATAGGGCAGAGTACAGCTAAGCAGGGAAAACTAACCTGAATGCTGGGAGAAAGAAGGCAGAGTCAGTGAGAAGCCATGTAGCCCCACCAGAGACTGATGCCAGAACTTTACCGAGTAAACCACAGCCTCGTGGTGATACACAAACTAATGGTGATGGGTTAATTTAAGATATGAGTTAGCCAGAAATATGCTTAAACTATCAGCCAAACAGTATTGCAAATAATATGGTTTCTTTGTGATTATTTGGGGGCTGGGCAGCCGGAAACAAACAAATGGTCTCCTACAACATGCCTATTTGGAGACAGATGGTTTTCCAAACAAGTAGTTCTGCTAGAAAACAGAACTGCACTACTAAAAAGAAATACAACACATTTTATGTAGTGAGCAGGGAATGTCATCTGGTCACTTGCAGAATCACAATAAAAAACATTTTTTCACCAGGAATTTCAATAGTGGTGTTTTTATATACCCGAAAGTGTGAATGTAAAGCTCAGGCACCTCAGATAAAATATTCTTTCCAGATAAATGCAGGTCGTGATATGCAGAGTTTTCTTTTCAGGCAGCACAAAGGGTTAGGTTTTCTGCCCCCAGTGGCAAGTTATTACAGTTTTATATGGGAGCAAAACTATTCAGTTTTTCATGTTATAAATAAGATCACTCTTCACTCTTAAAATAGACTAAGAAGGAAAGTGGTACAGATCAGGAGTTTATTCAAGAAATGGAAATGATGGATAATGGGAGGAGGAGGTTGAGGTCATTATTTCTTCCCCATCAAGCATACTTCAGGTTTTTGACTTGCCTGCTTATATGAGCAGCACACTCTCTAAACATCAAAATAAAAATAGAACTACTGGAGGATGCAGTCTGTATTCTACTATAGAGATATTCACTCATCCATGTCCATTGCCATGTGTTCTCTCTAATATGCAGGTCCTAGTTTTAATTATAATATATGGGTTTATGCGAAGTTTGGTGCAGACAGACATCATGAAACTAGAAAGGGTCTCATTAGATGAAGGAAAAGAGGCTTTAAGGAAAGGGATGTGGAGGGTAATAGAACACACATGTCAACAAAGTTGAAAGGATGAGACTTGGAGGAAGAATGGTACAAGTAGAGCATGGGGCAGAGATGGGGAAGAAGAATGGACTGTGGAGAATACTAAGCATTTTGAAAATGCTAAAAGAAAATCTCTGTGTATGCAAATTAATTGAATAATGTCTCAAAACTTAAAAAAGTGAAATCTACATTTAAAACTCATTTTCTTTTTAAGTTAATATATCTTATTTTATGCTATATGTGTAATTTTGATAACATACATCATCTTGATAAAGTAATTTACTGGGATTCTTTTGTACCAAAACAAATATATATACATAAAGATTTCTGAATTTGAACAGTGATGGCCACACCCTCAATTCTGGCACGGTGCTTTGTGAAGCCTTGTGACAGGTAAGTTCCCTTGGTGGTATCCTGAACTCCTCTTTTCATTTTTAATTTGGAGTGCAGTATTACTATCTAATCAAAGCATAGAGACCACAGGCACTTCTTCATTTCATAGCTAGAGAAAGACTCCTTCTTAATTTGTCTCGACTTCCTCCAAATCTCTGTGATAAAGGCCAGCATCACAAGTCCACCTGCAAGGACATGGTCTTTATTGGCCCTGTGGCCATACATTCTTTGTGTAGCTAAACAGAGAAAGTAGTTAAGCAGCGAGAAATATGAAGTAGTATAAAAAGCATGATTGTATAGAAACAAACAGATCTCAGCTTTTTCTTTGTGTTTCTGAAATTCTCCCCCATTCCTCACTCTAATTCTTAATACCATCAGTGTTTTTCCAGCTACCAATAATAGTTACCAATTCATAGAGCACTTACAAATATTACTTTTAATAACATTTTACTACAAACAATAATTATTTAAGTGGGCTATTATAGTTTTTATTGTACTGTATATGTTCTATTTATACTGCCCTATACTTGCATAGCAGTTCAAATTTGCCTTTTGGCTTATTTCACCTTTGTATTAACCTTATTCTGCTTCAAAAAAAAGCACATCAGGAAGACATTTATTATAAGGTGATACAAAAGTTCTGTTTCTGTAGTATCATCTCATGAATCCTGGCACCTGACTAAGAGTGGATAAAGAAAGGACAGGCACACAGATACATACAATGAAGCAAGAGTCAAGTGAGAGTCCATTATCTCTGCAACCCAGAACCTTGGCGTATTTATTAGGTACAGAACAGAGGGAGGGGTTAGCCAGTCTTCGAGTTGTGTATAGGTGAGCCTCTCAGAATTTAAACATCATAGAAGAGGAAGTTGAAGTTGCCAGTCTTTACACATGCTGTTCAATCATCCACTAATAATACTAATACTAATACTAATATTAATACTAATACTAATCAGCCTTGGACTCCAGATGGAAACTTAGCCATTCTTTTTGAGCCTGGCCCCTATGTGTAATGGCTGTGTCAATTTCCCCTAGGTCCAAAGCCTTAAGTCCTTGAGATGTCTGTTCTCACGTCAAACAATGCACAATAACTCAGGACTTCACTCAACAAGGGCTTTTTCCACTGCCTACAGTCATCCTCACTCCTGTGTTATTTTCCCATCTCTATATCTTCGGCTGTGTTTCCCATGTTTGGCCTTGCTTATCTGAAACCAAGAGCAATCTGTTTCTGAGCTGTGTCCACATATTTGTGTCATAGATCATGAGAGTCCAACTGGGGTCCTTCCTGAAGAACAGAAAAGGGTGATGAAATTATTTTAAGCATCTAAGTCTCAGGAATAGCCATAACGTCATTTACAATTCTAGACCATGGCAAGCCAGGAGCTGTGAATAGACTCATTAAGAAAGACTGACGTGGTTGTCGCACCCTACAACACTGGAAAGAATGGAAGGAAGGGTTCTCCCCACTTGGTATTGAGTCAATCAAAACTGACACTAGAAGTCAACAAAAGAACATCAAATTACTGCTATAATTAACTAACAAACTGTGATTTGATAAGATGGCTTTCTTTCTAAGACAGTCAGATTCTTTATGTTTAATTCTTGAATGAAAAAGATTAACCCATTGACTCATAATGAACAGTAAATGGGGAAACTTCATTCGTGGACAACTAACATCTAAAAGAAAAAAAACTTAACAGATGTTCCCAGAAAATAGGCCATTAACAAAGGAAAGAAGAGAGAGAGTGCTTGAGCCGTGAATTACCAACTTATTCTCCAAAATTCAACAGAGAATAGGTCACTTCACTCTCCTTTCCTCTGACTACGGATGGGAAGAATAATGGAGACCGGATAGACACCAGTGAGGATTGGCACACTCACTTGTAGTCTCTCTTTGTAGAGGGGACAATAGGACATAGTAAATGACCCCTTTAAGAGTCCTGAAGCTCATTCTCAGACCATTCTATCCCCTGTTCCTACTGCCTTCTCTTTCTTTAGAGAACTACCTTCATACTTCTGAATATTATTTTCAGCTGCATCAGGGGTACTACCTGAATACATGAACATGGCATTGCTGTTTGCAAGTCCCAGAAGGATGGATGATGCTAAAAAGAGACAGAAAAACACAAACAAACGTGATCTTTTCCTCTTCAGAAATAATCAGGGGAGAATTTTTAATATTCCATTACATTTTTTAAATATATTAAGACCTGATATTAATATGTTTATATAGTAAATAGTTTCAGAAGGTTTTTTTTTAATTTGTCATTCAAGTTTCTATTACAGATTTTTTTCTAAGCATTGTTTAAAGACTATAGATTAACTCAACCTGTCACAATAAATTCAATTATTATAGTTAAGAGATTTTTTCTACTTGCAATGCTTAAACAAGCATTTTTTAATAAAATGTAACAAAAGAAAATTTTTATTAGCACCAGAAATCATTGTTCTGTTGTATAAACGATTTTAAACTTTTGACTCAAGTACTAAAATTTTTCCAAGATTTATAGACTCCTCATCTATCTGTCTCATTGTATCCTTCCCAACATTCAGTGCATTAGAAATAAGAATTGATGTGAGTTTAAATTGTATAGCTTGTGTTGAAACCACCCATTAAAAACCAAAACTGTATTTCTGCCTCATGAAAACTGAGAAACCATAAATGTGAATTGTTCTATAATTCTATACTGTTTCAGGTTAATTTATTATGCAGCAATAAATGTCCATTCCACATGCTTTTTCATGGCTCTTATTAATACCACAGTAAATAATTCATTCATTTTACTATTATATATGTCAAACATATTTCAATAGTCTGTTTTCAGATCCTAAGCATGTAAAGATGAAATTTCTGGTTTTCCTGTTTACACATCTTTAACACCTACAGATACCCCATAAATACTGACTTATAAATAAATAAAATACATTCTATACATAAGTAGTTATTTGAAATGGACAAATGGATAAACTGATACAAAGTTGCTGGGGACATTATGCCTAGATATTTAGATTTAGAAGTCTTAAACTTAGCAAGAACAATATAGACTAAAACAGAATCATCTGACAGTGTAGAGGGAAAACTAGCAGTATCTGTCCTAGTTACGGTTACTGTTACTATGATGAAACACCATGACCAGATCAACTTTGGGAGGAAAGGGTTTGTCTGGCTTGCACTTCCACATTGCTGTTTATCATTGAAGGAAGTCAGGACAGGACCTCACACAGGGCAGGAACCTGGAGGCAGGAGCTAATGCAGAAGACATGGAAAGGGCTTGATTAGCCTTCTTTCTTATAGAACCCAGGACCACCAGCCCAGGGACGGCTCCACCCACCATAGGCTGGGTCCTCCTCCATCAGTCACTGGAGGGAATTGAGGTTCCCCCTTCACAGATATTTTTAGCTTGCACCAAGTTGACATGAAACTGTTCAACACAGTATTTCTTGCCGTACCTTGTACTATTTTTGTATACTCTTGCATACCAAAAAAGGATAACAAAGAACTGGGGAAAATCAGCATATGATGGGGAAAATAAAAAAATCATTTTTCAGAAATTGAAAGCAAAGAATGACTAAGGTGGTAACTATAAAATGTTCATTATTTGCCAGACAAGACATTTTGAGGAATCTATCTCATCTAAGTATGGGAATAACCCTTTGAAATAAGCCTAGATACTCATAAATAGATGAATTAATAAATAGAATGTGGTGTATATATGCAATGGATTTATTCAATTATAATCAATTTTTTCAATTATTCAACTATAAATTTGAACAAAATTATGGCATTATAGGGAAATGAATGGAACTGGAGATCATATTTATCAAAAATAACTCAGACTCAAAAAGAAAAATAGCATTTTCTCTCAAACAGGGAACTGAGAAATGATAGTTAACTAGACAGACAGACAAATAGAAATACATAGGACACATATGTAGGAGGGGTATTATTTTAGCAGAAGAAGACTATAGGTAGGCTGAAGGGGAGCAAGAGAGTAATAGAGAGAAGACAAATACGTTTTCTTTCATATACAGAGATGTGTGTGTGTGTGTGCACGTGTGAGATGTAAACAATAAATATCCGGGGAAAGAACAGGATGAACAGGAGGAATATAAGTGCCAATGAGTGGTGCATAAGCAAAGTACAGGAAATTATATGTATGAAAATATAGCAAAACCCACTACTACATATGCCTACTTAAAGTCTTTTAATCTATGAATGGCTTTGCCTATCTGTAACCCCAGCACTTGAGAGATGGAGGCAAAACGAATAGGAATTCAAAGCCATCCTTAGTTACATGAGTTTGAGGCTACCTTGGCATACATGAGACTCTATTTCAGAACTGAAAATAGAGAGATACAGACATAGATAGAGGCAGAAACAGAGAAACTATTTTAATATAGTATTTTATCTCTCTCTCTTTAATATAGTATATTTATCTCTCTCCTTCCCTCTCTTCTCTCTCTGCCCGCAGATCATGATGTAGCTTTCAACTGATACTCCAGCACCATCTCCACCATGCCCGCAACCATGATCCCCGCCCCCCTGCTCCCTGCCATAATGATAATCTTCGAAAATGTAAGCAAGTCCCCAATTGAATGCTTTCTTTCATAAGAGTTGTTGTGGTTATAGTGTCTCTTCACAGAAATTGAATAGTGACTGACACTCCCCAACCATGAATTCTTGGCAATATTTACAGTAAGTATCAAGCATGCATTTTATCCTGTGCATCAAGCCTTAAATCAAATTAAACAGTCGTTCCTTAAATATGTATATTCATATAAAAAAGTTTAATTGGTGCTAACCTACACAGAGGATAATGCTTTCCCCAGATGCTAAAGGCTGCCGAATTAAATATATATATATATATATATATATATATATATATATATATATATTATTTTCAAAAATGAACGTTGAAAAGCAAAATGCAGTACTGGGCTAACTGGGCTATATGGCTCAGAGAATAATGGCATTATCCCCAGTCCCGAAGACCTGAGCTTAATCCTTACAACCCACACGGTGAAAGGGGAGCAGTGACTCCTGCAGTTGTCCTCGGACCTCCACATGTGTGCGTGTGTGTACACACACAATACACACAAACTAAAGAAAATGCCAAAATTAAAAGTTTGAGAGTAGATTTTATTCATTTGTAAAGAATATAGAGACTGTGTATTTGCCTAAGGTAACATGTCAAAATGCATTTGGAGTTCCTTGTGAGTCTATTGTAGGCTACCATTCCTGTGTCTCTATTAGACTATTCTTGGAATGGACACTTAATGTTAATTTCTTCTGGACATGTAACATTTGTGCTTTCCTTTGTGAAATCAAATTTAATTTTTTTCTTAGCTAATATAATGCAACCGTACACATGGAAAAGTACCAAGGCAGAATGAAGTTACTGCTTATGAGCAAATAAGAAATGTTACACCCCAAGAAGCATCAGGTTGCCCAAGAGGAATACTTTGATGACAGTATCAGCTTGATTTTTTCATCTACTGTGAGACATTCTGTGACGTTTCCTACATGACAGAATACGCCTGGGTAACCATCATAAATTGTATTTGGTGAGGAGAAAGGCCTAGTCACAAGACATGATTACATCATGCTGAAAGTGTAGCCAAGCACAATGTTTCTCTAGGTAAATAGTGATCACAGCTATTAATTGTTTAATAGGAGAATTCTCTCTTAAGAAACATTATAAATAATAGCTTGTGCTAGCACAGTCCTGAAGATTTTAAATTATTTTCTCAAACAAAAAAAAAAAGGCAAACCATTATTTATCACCACAATGAAAATAAAACAAAATGTTGGTAGCAGTGAGTCAGAATTTTGATCTAAAATGCCTCGATATTTCCCAACCTAGAATTTGCCACTGAAAATCACAGACATAGTGATTTCTTACTGAGCGATGCAATGACTAAATGTTAGAAATACTTTTCTGCAGTGTTTGCAAATTTATATAAGAGTTGCTGCACCCAGCTTTCCCGATTCGGTGCCCGACGAACTCAGCCTGTATTTTCAAAGCATCTGCATATATGCAAAATATTATGTAAACTGGGAGAGTGAGAGTCTCGCCTTTAAAATCAGATATAATGCTACTGCCGAATTGTGTTTCTGGTCTAAATCACTGCAGTTAGATCCTTGCAGCAAGTCGTTTCCAGTCCTATTATCCTCAAATTTGCCAAACACAGTGCTGCAAAGTTCTGTCTTCAGAAACACAAGTGCACAGTATCTCCCTTAAAAACTTTTTTTTTCCAAGAGTGCCCTTTGACTGCAGGACAGAACACGGGTTCCTGGCAGGGTACAAACCCTGCACTCTACACACTCTGCCTTCAGTTTCTGCAGTATTTCTCATTATTCCCCATGTGGCTCTTTACGCTCCAACAATCCCAAACCACAAAGAATTTCCTTCCCACGAATCCGGTGCACTTGCTTATCCTGCTCCTTTCCCAGAACTGTTTGTGATTTTCCGCCATCATAGCTCTTCCTTATCCTTTAAGGCTCAACTCAGGCATCATTGCATTCTGGAATCTTTCCTGACCCTTCTAGACCTGCTTGCAGCAAAACAGTTTGCACATTTTTATTGCCTGTCTTTGTGATGGCCTAGCTGTTTATTTAAACATTTATCACCCTTCGAGAAGGTGATTTCCAGGAGCACAGAAGCGATTGAGTGTTTCCCTTCTTTCCTACTGTCGGAGTTTGGCACATCGTAGCGATGCTGAAAAACTGACACTTGTTCTCCCTTCAGGTATTCTCTGCAAAAAGATAAATACAAAGAAAAAACAATGAGAAGTAATGGGCAGGTTTTATTAATATCTATATTACTTTGATTATATTGAATGTGGGATTTTCTTTTTTTAATGATTTATTAGATTTTGAAAAATACCAATCGAAGTTCCTACTCCCTGCCTTCCTCCCATTCCCTCCACATACCCTCCCACCCCACCTCCATCCAATCCTCAAAGAAGGTAAGGCACATTGCTTTGTGGAAGGTCCAAGGCCCTCCCTACTATATCTAGGCTAAGCAAGGTATCCATTCAAAGAGAAAATGATCCCAAAAAGCCAGTACATGCAGTAGGGATAAATCCTGATGCCACTGCCAATGGCCCAGATGGCTGCCCCAGCCAATGCAACTGTCAACTACATTCAGAGGTACTAGATTGGTCCTATGCTTGTTTCTCCCCAGTCCAGCTGGAGTTGGTGAGCTCCCATTAGTTCAGGTAGACTGTTTCGGTGGGTGAACCCATCATGGTCTTGCTCATATTCTCATTCCTCGCACTCTTCAACTGGACTTTGGGAGCTCAGTCCAGTGCTCCAATGAGGGTCTCTGCCTCTGCTTCCATCAGTTGCTTGATGAAAGATCTATGGTGATATTTAAGATATTCATCAGTCAAGATCAACTCAAAAAATCAGTAGCCTTCCTATACACAAATGATAAAGAATCTAAGAGGGAAATCAGAGAAACATCACCTTTCACAATAGCACAAATAACACAAACTATCTTGGGGTAACACTAACTAAAGAAGTGATCGACATATTTGACAAGAACTTTAAGTCTTTGAAGAAAGAAATTGAAGAAGATACCAGAAAATGGAAAGATCTCCATGCTCTTGGATAGGTAGGATCAACATAGTAAAAGTAGCAATCCTACCAAAAGCAATCTATAGATTCAATGCAATCCCTATCAAAATCCCAACAAAATTCTTCACAGACCTTGAAAGAACAATAATCAACTTCATATGGAAAAACCAAAAACCCAGGATAGTCAAAACAATCCTGTACAATAAAGGAACTTCCAGAGGCATCACCATCCCTGACATCAAGCTCTATTACAAAGCTACAGTAATGAAAACAGCTTGGCATAAAAACAGACAGGTTGACCAATGGAATTGAATCGAAGACCCAGATATTAATCCACACACCTACGAACACATGATTTTTGACAAAGAAGCTAAAATTATACAATGAAAAAAGAAAGTATCTTCAACAAATGGTGCTAGCATAACTGGATGTGAATATGTAGAAGAATGAAAATACATCCATATTTATCCCCACATGCAAAACTCAAATCCAAAGGGATTAAAAACCTCAATATAAATCCAAACACAATGAACATCATAGAAGAGAGAGTGGGAAGTAGCCTTCAATGCATGGGCACAGGAGACCACTTCCTAAATATAACCCCAGCAGCACAGACACTGAAAGCAGCAATAAATAAATGGGACCTCCTGAAACCGAGAAGCTTCTGTAAAACAAAGAACACAGTAAATAAGACAAAAAGGCAGCCTACTGAATGGGAAAAGATCTTCACCAACCCCACATCAGACAAGGACTGATATCCAAAATACATAAAGAACTCAAGAAATTAGACATCAAAATTCTAAGTAGCCCAATTAACAATGGGGTACAGAACTAAACAAAGAATTCTCAACAGAAAAAATCTCAAATGGCCAAAAGAAACTTAAGGAAATGTTCAACATTTTTAGCCATCAGGGAAAGGCAAATAAAAACAACTCTGAGATACCATTTTACACCTGTCAGAATGGCTAAGATCAAAAACACCAATGATAGCTTATGCTGGAGAGGATGTGGAGTAAGGGAAACACTCATGCATTGCTGCTGGGAATGCAAACTTGTACAACCATTTTGGAAATCAGTATGGTGGTTTCTCAGAAAATTGGGAATCAACCTACCTCAAAATCCAGCAATACCACTCTTGGGCATGTACCCAAAAGATGCTCAATCATACTACAAAGACATTTGTTCAACTATATTCATAGTAGCATTATTTATAATAGCCAGAACCTGCAACAACCTAGATGCCCCTCAACTGAAGAATGGATAAAGAAAATGTGGAACATTTACACATTAGAGTACTACTCAGCAGTAAAAAACAATAAAATCTTGAATTTTGCATGCAAATAGATGGAATTAGAAAACACTATCCTGAGTGAGGTAACCCAGACCCCAAAAGATGAATATGGTATGTACTTACTCATAAGTGGATACTAGCTGCAAACAAAGGACAATGAGCCTATAATCCATGATCCTAGAGAAGCTAAGTAATAAGGTGAACCCTAAGAAAAACATATATAGATCCACGTGAAAATTGGAAACAGACAAGATCACCTGACAAAATTGGGAACATGGGAGTGGGGGAAGAAGGGAAGGTAGAAGGGGAAGAGGAGGAAAGAAGGGGAGGGATGAGGAGTACTTGAGGGAATGGGATAGTCGAGATGGAGGAAGGACAGAGATGAGAGGAATGAAAAAGATATCTGAATGTGGAATTTTTCTGAGTAGCACTTCTGGTGTGAAAAGGTAGGCCTGGAAAAGCTTGGTGTCCACTCCTTAATCCATTCCTCTGAATCTGAATGGCCATTGCTGTAGATGAGGAAAGGACTCATTTACATGTTTTGTCACTGAAAGAACATGGAACACAGTTGAGTGAGCTGGGAAAACCCTGCCAGGAGCATTTTCCTAACAAATCTCCCATCCAGTACTCACCAGACCAGACTTTACTAAACCTCTGGTTTAAGGCCAGACTGAATGTACTCGGGGTGGTATGGCCTTAGACAGGTGGATGTAAATCGTGAGAGAGAAGTAGAATGTGTAATCCTTTATTTTATATTCATTAACCCACATTCCTTTCAAATAGGAAAGACATATTCCTGTCAGTATAAATCTTGAATTCAGTCAGCAAATCAATTCCTTATTCTTTAGGAAGGTTCTAGAAAAAGTTGGAAGTGATGACGTGAGCCCTACTGATTCCTCTTCTGTAAATTTTTACACCTTACAAAAATTTATAATATTCAAAGTCTCAGATACGTTATGTAATGTAATATTCAACAGCATGAAGTCATTAAGCATCAATGTTTCTATTAACAGATTAGAAACTAGTAAATAAAATAGTCATGGTCATAAAGCTAAAAACAATCAGACCTATAAGATCAATTTTTCAAAATGCAAAACAATGTTGTTTTCAGCTAAGCAATGTGCCACAGAATGTACTTCAAATGCCCATTCAAGAGAGGCTACCACTAGCACAGCAGGAGGCCTAAATATGGGAGAAATGTGCCTGCAGTTCTCAGTGTGTTTGTCTGCCCCTGTGGCCAGCCTCAAGCACCCCTGAATATCCTGTCCCCACTGTTCCATATACTTAGCTGGTACATAGTATAGAGCATAGGAGAAGAAGGAAGGAAGCAGGAACAAACAGCTCTTGAGACACTATACTTAGATGTGTTTTTTATATCCAGAATCCCATTGCAATCTAGTTACTTAAATTTGGACACAGACAAGATCTTGTCTGTTCATGGGATTGGAAGGTTGGGGTTAAAATGGTTTACAAGAACAACTGATATTTCCTTACAGAAATTGGAAGAAAGAAAAATGTCTAGTTCCCTAGGGACTGAGCATTCCCTAGGGAACCTCATCCTCAGAAGGGAAACTTCTAACAAGTTTCAGGTTTGGCGCGAAGGCTTGATCAAAATTTGTTGACCTCAGGATTTAACTCCTGATGTGGGAGGTCCGCCTGTCTATGTGTTGCTTTTATTGGTTAATGAATAAAGAAACTGGCTTAGCCTGATGGGACAGAGTAGAGGTAGGTGGGGAAAACTAAACTAAATGCTGGGAGAAAGAAGGTGGAGTCAGTGAGAAGCCATGTAGCCCTGTAATCCAGTAAGCCATAGCCTTGTGGCGAACACATTTAAGATATGAGTTAGCCAGAAATATGCTTAAGCTATTGGCCAAATGGTGTTGCAAATAATATGGTTTCTGTGTGATTATTTTGGGGCTGAGCAGCTGGAAACAAACAAGTGGCCTCTTACTACAGACTCCACAGGAGAAGAAAGCAGTAGCATTTCAAGGAGCTCTGTATGTTGCTTATAGTAGCCTGTAAAGGCTTAGGAAAAGCAGGAACTGAGAGCAGAGGTTATATTCATATACAACACATGTAACACACATATATATTATATTTATATAATTTGTATGAGTTTAATCTCCTAATTGCTTATAGGAGCTTAAGCATACTGAAAATAACTCATCATATAAAGACTTTTCTACCTTTGAAAACAGCCTCCAAATCACCTTATAAAAATTTAAAAGTTCAATCATGAACAGTTTAGAAAATCAATAAAATACATAATTCTGTTTTGATCTATTTCACCAAAAAGGAATAAAAATATTTTTAACTGACACTTGAAAGGAATCGTTATATTTAATGGGAAATTCACTTCTGTAAACAGCTCTAGGCATCTGACATACGAGATCAATGGATATAAGAATAATGGATAATTTCCCATAATACTCTCTACCTTCAGTATTTGATGCTAAGAACATCCTTCTGACACCTAAGTATGCTATAGTACTTGAGAAGCATGGGCTTGTTAAAGATAGTTGTGAACAACCTAATCTAATTATAAGACTTCCTTCTGGAAACTGGAGCTATCATTATGTCTATAACAGCTCGCTTGCAAGGGTGAGTTGCTTATTTTCGCTCAATCTACTGAAAGAGGTATTTGATAAGTTATTGCAAGGACAAAATTAGTTTAAATGCCAAGTGATGCAAAAATGTAATGCTCAAGTTAGAGAGGAGATTCAGTGTTTAGGAGCACTTCTTGTGCCAACATGAGGATGTGAGTTTTATTCTTAGCACTCATACCTGCAACTCCAGCGCTGTGGAGGTAGGGAGGCAGGAGGATCTCTAATGATTTCTGTCTGCCAGCAAAGCAACAGGAAGACACCCTGTCTAAAGGAATTAGATGAAAAATGCTAGATAGAGCAGAACAGCAGACATCTTAATCTGACTTCCACACATGTATGCACCAGCATGAACCCCATGACACACACACAAAGACATACACCAGACACACACACATATATACCATACTTAAGTAAGAATCACATTTTGTATTAAGTCCACAGTTAAGCATAGAAAAGGAGACTGTGAAAGATTCAGATAAATAACCAGGATCTTTTACTTGTGGGATAAAATAGCACTTTACTGTCAGGGGGAGGAGGAATGCCAGAGGGATAAAGCCAAGAGTAAAACCTACATCATCACATCAATGTCAAGAAGGTAAAAATAGCTAGCAGGGATTTTCTGAAATTATAAAGAAAAGTTTATGTTAAATTTTAATGTTTCAGTTTGGAACTATGTAAATGTTTCTAGGTCCTCAAGTTCACTGTTGCAATGAATAATAATGAGTCATATCCCATAATATTAATCTTATGTCAGATTATCTTTTCCTCAACCTTAAAAAACATACTATGTACCATTTTTTCTTCTCCAGACCACTCTAAAACAGAAGCAAAGTGTCAAATACAGGTAGACTTACTTGAAGGCAGGATTTTTATCCCTTCAGGAAGCATTTAATGTTAAGTAGTATTAAAGAGAGAAGACAGGAATGAAAAGAGTAAGTGGTGTAGGAGGTCCTTCTGTATTTGTATTGCTTTCATTGGTTGAATAAAGAGACTGCCTTGGCCTTTTGATAGGGCAGCCCTTAGGTGGGTGGAGTAGACAGAACAGAATGCTGGGAAGAATGGAAGTGTGGCAGACACCATGTTTCTCCTGTCTGAGATGGACGCTGGTTAGACTCATGCCAGTAAGCCACAGTCAAGTGGCGATACACATTAATGGAGATGGGTTAAACGAATATGTAAGAGTTAGCCAATAAGAGGTTAGAACTAACAGGCCAGGCAGTAATTAAATGAATGCAGTTTCTGTGTAATTATTTTGGGGGTTAAGCTAGCCAGACAGATGGGAGCCGGGCAGGATGGAAATGCGACCCGCCCGCTCCTCCTCCATACTACAAGTAAGTTACACAGAAAAGATATTTATGAGCAGAACACTGCGAACAAGAAAAGAATGACAAAGAATCTTCTAGAATAGAGTTGCTCAAAGAGGGTTCTTTAGAAATCTAGAGAACTCTACAAAGTGCCATGAAAGGATTCTTGACATAAGGTCTAAAATATAAATGAAACACGATTTTGTGAATCTTTGTAGTTCATGGAATAGCAGCATTTACAGTAGAACACAGTAAGTTATGAATTAGTCCATGATTTCACTAGAAACCTTTTGGCCCTAAGTTGTAGAGTCCACTAAAGACGGCCTTAGTGGGCTACATAGTTTTGCAAATGATTGGAGGGGTCAACAACAGTTAATGAGTATATCCTATTAGGAAGATGACCGGCAGATGGCACCAGTGACTCCATGCCTACTGAGATTTGAGAATAAAGTACCTATCAAATGTATCATATGTTGGAAGTTTTGTCCCTATTTAGTAGAATTATTGAAAAGTAGTTGAATTATGAAGGTGCTCACTTTGTTAATGTGTTACTTGATTGATGAGTTAATAGTGAAGTTATGGCAAGGCAAGGCATAGTTGGAGAGATGGGTCATTACAAATATCTCTTTGAGAGTGTGTATCTGGTTCCTGGTTTCTAGGTCTTTGCCTTTTTGCTTCTTTTCTGCTATTAGGTGAGAGTCCCTCTGTGCCTTATGCTCCAGTGTGTGGTGTTCTACTTCACCATAATCCTGAGACAATGACCCAGCTGATCCTGGACCCGACTCTCTGAACCATGAGAATAAATAAAATTTTCCTCTCTAAACTGTTTTACTCAAGTGTTCTGTCACATGACAACAAACTGGATAAATGAAATTGCCATTGTTGTAATTTCTCCACCATGTGGGTCAGATGCAGTTGGATTCAGCTTGTGAGAGAAGTTTTGGAAATGGAGACACTACTTAGAAAAAGTTTAGGCTATGATAAATAGATCTTCAAGGATTATTTTCATGGGAGTTCAGAAAACCAGAATGCTACAGGAGTAGTAAAGACTGTGCTCATAAGACTTGGAAGTAAGGACACTATAGGGAATTGGACTAGATGTCACTCACATGATATTTAAATTAGTTTTGCTCATCTCTGGAGAACTTGTGTGAAGTTAAGTTTATAGGTAACAGACTAATCAATCATGTGGAAGAAATTTCAAGTCAGCACTGCATTAGGCAATCAAAGTTTGGTACTTCCAAAGAAGTACCCCACTGACCCAGGGCTGCTGCATCCCATACCTCGAACTGGACTTAATCCATTTTTCCATGAGTATTTGGGCTGCAGATCCTTTTGTTGGAAGCTAGGCCCCTACCTCACTCTCAACTAGAAGATTATTAGGACAAAACACTGCAGTTTACGTCCCCACCCACCAATGATTCTCCATATCCATTCTCTGCTTGTCTCACCCAGGAGCTTCAATGATAAGGTTTCCTAAAGTCATCTTTTGGAAGTAACTCAACTAAGCCAAAATGGCTGAGTTTGTCAAACCACAGACACAGTTAGGCAGGAGCGTCCTAAAAGGCACTCAAGCAGATCATCTGCCTTCTATAGGATTTTTTAATGACTCAACAATTTCATTCTTGCACTCAGGGCCCATCACTGACCTCTTCACCAGGCCTCCATGTCCACTTGTTATTGCTCACACACTTGCAAGCATTCTTACTTACATTAAAGCCATGCTCCATCACACAGGTGACACGGGAGACCACTTAGCCTTTTTCTCATTGGGAATATTTCCCTCACAATCATAGTCGATGTTCTCCTTGAATATGGCTGTATTGAAGCCATGGCCCATTTGGGGCCTGGCCCATCAATCAAGTTTGCCACATCTGTAAGCCAGCCGAGCTTCCCATCCCCTTTTGCAAAGTGTAGCTAGAAACCAAGGGTACTGACTAGTTGATTGACATAAGGCTTTGAACTAACTGTTCACACTTAGATTCTTAAGTCTAATTCGACCCCTTCAAGGTCAAATTGTTTGAGAGTCTCTCTGCTCCAGAGGGAGAGAGAATCATTCCACAGGCGTCCACACACTAACCATTCCACATACAAATACACCAATCCCAGCTATAAACTGAGGGTCTGTGGGTGAACTTACAAAGCTTGTAGTCCTGCCATAACTCCAACTTGGGCTAGGAATCCATGCTTTCTTTTGTTCCTGTAGGCATACACCCTAGACAATCATAGACATGTGAGGTATCAAATTCAACTCAAAGTCTACACCTAATAACCTTCCAAATGGAGATTATTCATTCCCTAAAACACAAGAGAGTAACCAAATGGCTATAAATGTTTTTGAGTAAATAGTAGAGGAAAACTATTAAAAATGAGAATTTTGCCAATTCTGCCCTCTTGGAGGCCTGACGGTCCCTACCAAGTTTTCTGGGTCTGAAAACTTTAAAAAGAGTTTGAGTAAAGACTGTGACTTTGAATAAAGGTGACTCATCTAGTCCCTTGTGCATTAACAACCTTGCTGCTCCTCTGTATTATCATTAGGACTATTGTACTCTATCAATCTTTGCCCAGATTCTCTGAATGATCTGTAAATCAGCCAAGCCATTGCAATCTTCTGCTGTGGCTTTAGGACCCGATCATGTTTATTACTGTTAACACAGCCAAATCACGTTCATCTCTCCAACCATCAGCACTGCTACCTTCAGGGGAGAGCTAGCACGATATCTGTTAGAGAAGACATGCTCATCTTTCCAACACACTCTTAAAGGCCTGCTGAATGCTGTCTCCTGCTTAGTAGCTGGCCTACTAAGTTTTGATTTGAAGTTAGAAATAATCTTTATTTCTATTGAAAAAAATTATAGATTGCGTAGGTTTGAATTAAATTACATTATGAATGTAAGCATTTTTCATTGTAATGTTATCATTGTATTATTTATATTTCCCTCCTTTCATGTTTTATTTCTGTATGTATTTCACAAGTGAGTCTAGTGGTCTAAGTGCAATCTTTGAAGACAGGATGTACTGCAAAAAAGAGTTTGGATTTAGGCTTGTGATTAATTTGCATATGGTTAGGGATGAAGAACTGAAACCTTCCAGGTTATTTTACTGTGATGGTGCATCAAGAAAGGGTGGGGGGAATCTTATCTACCAGTAAATATTCTTACCCAGGGTTCTTCGTGTTGACTGTAGTAGAACAAGCAAAATGTTGCAATGTCTTCAGAAATCCTGAAAAGGCACTTAATTACAAATCACATCCAATTGGCAAAGAAAAGTGATTTTTTTAAACAGCTATTGGAATTCAAAGCAGCCTGGAGATTTTTAAGAAAAGGCATACTCATGCAAAAGTTTCAAAACTGAGGTACTGAATAACAAAGCACACTGCCTTAAAGCAAAAGAAAGTTATACTGTCATTGGTAGTTTAAAAAGATAACACCCACTCATCTAGTGAATAAAATAAGATGCAGTAGGAGAAACTGTGACAGTCCCATTCTTAAACTAAGTTAATGTAGCAATTAGACAATGTCAATACTGAAGCAGGTTCATGTGCTGATCTTAAAAGCAAAAGCCTGTTTCCTAGATTAATTAATGAACAGATTTAGACAGTAAATATTATGCTATTACACACGTATCACCTACAAATGTTGGAGAAATTCAAGTGTAAGTGTAACTTACAGTTCGTTGATGAAAAGCAATAGTATTGTTGGCTTCTACTGAAGAAGAAAAAAAAAAACTTTGTGGGAGAAACTGCCCTGGCACCTAGCCCACCCTGCCCCACCAATGATTATAACCATGAAACAGATTCTTACGTTAATTATTTTAATCATCTTAACACAGCCTCCACCTCCATCCCCTGCTCTCTCCAAAGGAAGAGAATAATGAAATGAATCACTACCGGCCTGATGCTACAAAAATAATTAGCAGTATAAATAAACAAAAGACAAGATTACTTTAAAACGCTGAGGTGGGGAAGAGATTGTAAAAGCCTGAGTTACAGCATAAAACCTTCCTCTCCATGCAGAAACCTGAGTATATAGCATAAAACCTTCTTCTCCATCCAGAAACCTGAGTATATAGCATAAAACCTTCCTCTCCATCCAGAAACCTGAGTATATAGCATAAAACCTTCCTCTCCATGCAGAAATCTGAGTTACAGCATAAAACCTTCCTCTCCATGCAGAAATCTGAGTCACAGCATAAAACTTTCCCCTTCATACAGAAATCTGAGTCACAGCATAAAACTTTCCTCTTCATACAGAAATCTTTGGCTGAGCACAGAAAAGTTGTCAATACGGTTTTTTACTTTAAAAAGTACTTCAAAAAATTACTTTCAAAAACTAATTTTCAAAAATTGCCTTCAAAACAACTATTTCAAAAAATAGAATAGACATCATCTTGAATTCATCTTGAATGTTCTGTTTTAAGAAAAAAATAAATGGTACCAAAAGTAGCTTACTGAAGTATTTTCTTCCCATGAACACAACTAAAAGAATCTTGAACGTAAAGGAGGCTGGATTTCAAGGGGAAACAATAGACTTAAAAAGCATGTGTCTCACCTTCTTGAGTACAGTATGGGACAGAGCATAGAGGCCAAGAAGAAGGGGACAGGAAGAGGACTAAAGGGATAGTACAATTTCAGAGTCTCCCTTTGTAATCCTTTCCTACTGTGCATAGTTCACATGGGTGGGGCACGTGTACAGGAACAAACAGCAACATATCCTAACACTGTATCTTTTGGTAAGAAACCAGAGACCATATCAAGGAGCTGCATCTTCATGACTTATTCTCCTATGGACGATACTAAGTCACGTTCCAGCAAATTGCATGCATTTGTGTTACAACATCTAAGTAGTTGCTTGAGTCCAAAGTCATTCACCAGAGGCCAATTACTGCCTTAAAGCATGGTTGCACAGTCTGCCCCTTGTGAGACTATAAGCAAGTTTCTATGGCAGAGAGAATTGCGGGGGGGGGGATAAATTTTGGAAGCAGAGCCCAGATTTTTAGTGATGCCAAGAAGGGAATGCATGTAATTTGTAAAGCACCCACAGGGCTCTAAAACATGATTAGTCAAACACACAGAAACATTTTCAAACCCTTTCTTAATTGTAACAGATGGCTGAGCAATAAATTTCTATTTCAAGCTAAAGGATGCACTGTAAATATATCTGGCTGAAGCCCAGGCTTGCCAAGATAGTGTTTCATTGTTGGAAGATTGAGTCTGTATTAGGGAACTGTTAGAATTGGCCCCATTAGCTGCCTGGGTGGAACTGTAATTATTGAAATTGAAACCTTTAATATAATACAATCACAGACCTAAAAGGAACAAGTCTTGTAGTATAGTCATCTCATTTTCTGCAGAAAAAAAAATCAATCAAAATTAAAGCCTAGACAGGTCAAGTGATTTCGTTCTTACCACACAGCTGCTAATTAATTATAAAACTAAAACCCAAACTTAAACATCTGGTTTTCTACTTACCATTAGGTCACCAGAGATAATAACACTCAAAGTGAAAAAGCAATGACTCACACAAAGTCACACAGATAGCTGATAGCAATATTCTCTGTACACCTGTAACATCTCACTGGAGAGTCTGATTTCTGAACCACACTCTTCTGAACAGGTTGGAAAAGAAACTTCAGCTTTTAGCTTGTAAAAGGATTTCCTTCCTATTGAGGAATGTACAGAATGGAGGAACAAGTATTGTGCCTGGAATTAAAAGGACCCAAATTTTAACACTGGTTAGCTGTGTTCAGCTTGGCAATATGCAGATCTCATTAAACTTCTGCATATTCATTAACAGTCCAGAAAATGAAGACAGTACCACCAACAGTTTTGATGTGTGTTTCCAGCAGGAAAGTGGTAAGCCAGGCACACCAAACATTCTGCACATTAGCTGGGCCGCTTTTGATGTGCACGTCTAATGTTCAGATTCTTTAGACTATGTATTGTGTATGTCACTAACCTGAAATAGAGTGATGATACGCAGTTCTAGTCTCTAAAACTACAACAGCCACCTCCTTGTATCTTCGAGCCAGTGGTTAGAAGCTGGAATAGAAAGAAGACGAAAGTAGTACACTCAGAAATTTTTCACCCATCCACAATTTGAGACGTAAGAGGCTTTGAAAACTTGCTGTTGCTGTTTAGAGACATATCCTCACACTGCAGTCCAGGTTGTTCTGGAACTTACTGTGTAGTCTAAGATACCCTCAAACTCATGGTAGTCCTCTTGTTTTCACTTCACTAGTATTTGGCTTAAAAGTGCAAGCTCCCCCGTCTGATTTTAGGCTTCAGATTCTAATGCTTTCTATGTCAACTAGCTGTCATTATGATGGAATCTCTCAAACACTGACTAGTCCTCCTTGCAGAAAATGCTTCCTTCCTACATTCTCCTCCCACTCACATATCTGAAAGAAATGTGGCTGTTCTCCTCAAATTAGACATAAAACCATGAGCTGTAGGGAGAGGAGATGATAAGAAGCCTTGTAGGCTGTCAGAGAGATTAGGTGACACTGACCTGTCCCCTGAACCCTTCAACTTGTTACTGGTATATATAAAGAGGACCAATATCAATCTACAATCCTTGAGTCAAGGAAGTTGGAATCATTATTTCATTTTATGGCCAAGCAATTGACCTTCTGACAGAGAGCCTTGGACTGATCATGTTCACACAGATTCAGTAATACAGGGACATTGCAAGAGAAGAAGTCCAGAAGGGTCAGCAGAGAAATGGTTGTAGAGAAAGATATATAAACAAGAAGCAGAGCTCAGCAAGTCAAATGTCCCAGAAACATAAGTAGAACATAAACTAGTGATATGGCTTTGACTTTCCATCATGCTGATGGATCAGGGGAACAGACATGGTGAGCACCACCAACACTAGTGAAGAGCAAGCACAAAGAGTTCAGGAGGATATTTCATCAGCTTTTAGAATGTAGGTCTTTGTATGGGTAGTTTACCTAGAATTCCCTTCTTAAAGTTGTCTGAGACAATCAGCAGGTAAGAGTCCTGTGGGCAGGTTACTCCACTACTGTTGCAAACCACTGGACTCTATAACCTATAAGACACCCTCCACCACCCAAAACCACCAAACCCATCAAACTCCCCCTAGCTAACCATCCCATGCAACATCAGCAGCCTCTAGATGTATAAGCACTACCTGCACCAATTGGAAGAAGAGCAACCCCTAGAGGCACAAGCATCACCTCCATCAATTGGAAGACACCATTTGCATCAACTGAAAGAAGAGCAGCCTCCCCTTGAATAGCCCTCTCCAGCAGCATCAGCAGACCCTATAGGCACAAGTGCCACCCACACCAGTTGGAATAACAAGCACTAGAAAAACCTTCACCAGTTGGAAGAACAGACACCATAGGCACAAGCACAATGCACACTAGTTGGAAGAACAGACCCCATAGCAACAAATAAAGCCCACACAAGTCAGAAGAACTGGATGATATGCCGGATCTAGGTACCCAAACTCCCACAAATCTCAGCTGAGACAACCCTATTTGGCTTGACAACCATCTAATCACCAGAACCTTTGGCCATTCAGGCCAAAGGACAATACTGGAAGAAAAGAAGACCCATCCAATGAAGACATCATAAAAATCAAAACCTGTTCCTATAATTATCCCAAGCCCAGATGTGTAAATGGCAGTGTAAGAATACATTCAATAACATAAAGAGCAATTCAGTGCCATCAACCTACTGGATCTACCACAGCAAGATTTGAACATCCAAAGGAAGATGAAGCAGAAAAAAACAACCTTAAAAATAACTTTATAAAGATGATAGGGACCCTTAAAGAGGAAATGAAAAATCCATTTAAAGAAATCAAGAAAAAGGCAAACAAAAAATGGAAGAAATCAATAAATCCCTTAAAGGAAGCCAAAAAAAGGCAAAGGGGTGATGGAAACAGTTCAAGATTTGAAAATTGAAGTAGAAGCAATAAAGGAAACACAAACTAGAGGAATTTGGGAATTGGGAAATTTGAAAACATGAACAGGAACTACAGGTGCAAACATAAGCAACAGAATACAAGAGATGGAAGACAGAATCTCAGGTGCTGAAGATACAATATGGAAATAGATTCATTGGTCAAAGGAAATGTTAAATCAAAAAAAAATTCCTAGCACAAAACATCCAGAAAATCTGGGACACCATGAAAAGACCAAACCTAAGAATAGGATTAGAAGGAGAATAATTCCACCTCAAAGGTACGGAATAGATATTCAACAAAATCATAGAAGAAAATTTTCTGAGCCTAAAGAAGGACATTCCTATGAAGATACAAGAAACTTATAGAACACCAAATAGGCTGGACCAAAAAAATAATAATCTCCCTCGCCAAATAATAATCAAAACACTAAACATACAAAATAAAGAGAGAATATTAAGAGCAGCACAGGAAAAAGGACAAGGAGCATATAAAGGCAGACCTATCTGAATTCTCAATAGAGACTCTGAGAGCCAGAAAGACCTGGACAGATGTTTTGCAGACACTAAGAGACCACAAGTGCCAGCCAGACTACTATACACAATGAAGCTTTCAAACACAATAGATGGAGAAAACAAGATATTCCATAATGAAACCAGATTTAAACAATATTTATCCACAATTTCAGCCCTACAGAGAGTACTAAAAAAAAAAACTCCAACACAAAGAAGTTAGCTGCACCCATGAAAACACAGGAAATAGGTAATCTCACACCAAAGAAGAGAAACACACAGACACACACACACACACACACACACACACACACACACACACACTACCACCAACAAAAACAAAGCCAAAAAATAACAGGAATTAACAACCACTGGTCATTAATATCTCAATATCAATAGGCTCAATTTGCCTATAAAAAGACACAGGCTAACAGAATGAATATGAAAACAGGATCCATCCTGCTGCTACATAGAAGAAACACACCTCAATCAAAGACAGACATTACCTCAGAGTAATGTGCTGGGAAAATATTTTCCAATCAAATGGACCTAAGAATCAAGCTGATGTAGCTAGCCTAATATCTAACAAAATAAACTTCAAACTAAAATTAGTCAAAAGAGATAAAGATATTTCATATTCATCACAGGAAAAATCCATCAAGATGAAACCTCAATTCTAAAAACATTTATGTCCCAAATACAAGGGCACACACATTTGTAAAAGAAACATTACTAAAACTTAAATCACACATCAAACTCCACACAATAATAATGTCAGACTTCAACACCCCACTCTCACCAATGGAAAAGTCTGCCAGACAGAAAATTAACAGAGAAATAAGGGAACTAATAGATGTTATGACTCAAATGGACTTAACAGACATCTATAGAACATTTCTTCCAAATACGAAAGAATATACCTTCCATCAGGACCTCTTGGAACTTTATCTAAAATTAACCACATACTAAGTGACAGACCACAAAAGAATAATACTCAACTTCATATGGAAAAGCAAAAAAAAAAAAAACAGAATAGTAAAACAATCCTGTATAATAAGGAAACTTTCAGAGGCATCACCATACCTGACTTCAAGTTCTACTATAGAGCTATAGTAATAAAAACAGCTTAGTATTGGCATAAAAACAGACACATGGATCAATGGAACAGAACAGAAGACTCTGACATAAATCCACACACATATGAACACCTGATTTTTGACAAAGAACTCAAAATTGTACAATGGGAAAAAAAAGCATCTTCAAAAATGGTGCTGGCATAACTGGATGTGAAGATATAGAAACTGGATGTGAAGATATAGAAAATAGATCCATATCTATCATCATGCACAAAACTCAGGTCCAAGTGAATCAAAGACCTCAACATAAATTCAGTTACACTGAACCTGATAGAAAAGAAAGTGGGAAGTAGCCTTGAATGCATTGGCACAGGAGAATACTTCCTGAATATAGCACTAGTAGCACAGACACTGAGATTGACAATTAATAAATGGTACCTCCTAAAACTGAAAAGTTTCTGTAAGGCAAAGGACATTGTCACTAAGACAAAACAGAAGTCAACAGAATGGGGAAAAGATCTTCACCAACCCCACATCTGACAGAGGGGTGATTTCCAAAACACATAAAGAACTCAAGAAACTAGACATCAAAATACCAAATAATCCAATTAAAAATGGAATACAGATCTAAAGAGAGAATTCTCAACAGAAGAATTTCAAATGGTTGAAAGACATTCAAGGAGCTCAACATCCTCAGTCATTGGGAAAATGCAAATCAAAACAACTGTGAGATCTTATACCTGTCAGAATGACTTATTCTCTTGGATTCACTATTTTGGTTTCTTCTGCCAAGAGATCATCACACTTTTGCCAAAACCATGATGACTGCATTCTATATCTACCAAGGAATCCTAGGGTAATTTTCTAAAGCTAAGCACATGGTTTCCATGATTGTACCCTTAACCAGCCCTGTACATTCCCTCTGAATGTGTTTTCAAACACTTGTACTTGAGGAAGATGATCTTCCTTTATCTACATTCATCTTAATGCAACTTTTCAGTAGTATTCAATTGCTCTTATTGATGAATAAAGGGATTTTGAGGAAGGAATGAGACATTCCTGGGCAGTATAGCTCAGTTCTCAACATGGGAAGTACTGTGGGGCTTCCAATCAAGCTAAGGGAACTCTGGCTTTGGAAGGAAGAGGTGACGAATGGCTTCCCCTATGTTACGAGAGAGGCTCCTGGAAAGGAAACCTGGGATTCTGGTCAGTTCAGGAAGAACTACATAGCAGGGTGACAAAGGCTGTTCCCCATGGCGTCAGCAATCCTTTCTCTGGATATTCTATTGAATCCTTGAGAGCCCTGTGGTCACCAACTGCCCTTATGGCACTCTGTCAGTTCCTATAGGGTACAGCTTTAGACATGTCATCAAGATGAGGAGCATACCTGGGAAAGAGAATGGAGAACATCAAGTGACCAGAGAGAGGCCAAAGGAAGCTGGTGTTCAGTCTCAGAGTAAAACGGGAATGAATAAATAGTTCTGGCGTAAGAACAATGAGTGCTGGGCAGGAAATAGGGAGCTTTCTGGAGGAGGTGGGCTTGGGTTGGGCCGTCCAGTAATGGGGCAGAGCAGCCGGAGTCTCTGAGAAGCAAATGGACTTCCAAGCTTCCCATAATTCCTGAAAGTCAAAGGTTCCAGAATATTAGTTTGTCCATCCCCTAAGCCAGGAGCTGACAAGGCTAAGGCTATCATGCTGGGAACACCTAGCTTTTATCTTTAGTGAGGATTGGGGTTATAATTTGGATACAGAAGGAGACCAACAGGAGGCAGGGAAGGACTAGTATGTCCCCAGTTTAGGACAGGCATCACTGCACTTCACCCCCAGTGGATTTTTTAAGTGCAGTGACTGTCTGACACTAGTCACTTGGAGAGAAAAGTGCTTCTGGCCAAGATACTATGTCCTCAGACTGTATAGAAGAATTCCTCTGACCACCTCTCCCTGACAGTGACCCTTCAGTGTTCTTAATCAGCAGGTACAGATGCTGGCAGTTCTCTACTATAACCAGACAACTGTCAGAGACTTGGGACCAGGGCGGAGATTGGCTCCTGTATGTCAGTTTCCCTGTTCTGGGCTGTCAGAGGGGGTAAGGCAACTTAGTGAGTCTTTAGACCATGTTGTGTCCCTGCATGACTTTTCAATCCACAGCCACGGACCTAGAGTGACCAGGCAGGAGATCTGTGCTCCTCACAACACCTGAGTACTTGTGTAGTGTGCCATTTTTCTCCTGACTTCTGAACCCACAGGTAAGCTTCAGGACTCTGGACCATGCTGCATCCTGTGCCACTGTGAATAAGCCTGAAGAGGTGGTCTCTGTGTTCATCTAAAGCGTGTATAGGAAGACAGAGGAAACTCCTGGCTGTTTACATAGCCACATCTCTGCAGGGTGATAGGAGAACTAAGATCCACAGAGGGGGCATCTCAACTGGGCCCAATATATTTTAGCTGTCACTGGGTTCCAGACATGATCTTCTCTAGGCCACGATGGTCAACCCATCCTCTATGTGTTGCCACTATGCAATTTCACTTGCATGCATCTACTCACAGAGGCTGCTACAGAGCCATCATTCCACCCAGTCCTCCTCACAAGAAACAGGTGAAGAAGGAAATGAAGAGGATGACCACACAGCAGCTGAGGGCCAGTCAAAAGAAATGAGCTGCGAGATTGCCTGATGCTTATCCCTGAAGGAACCATGGACAATAGGCCCTAGCGCAAGCCAAATCCTTTCTATGAGAAACTGAAGTTGGAACATAAGCAGGTCATGTTGGAAATAAAGAGCTTGGGAAATGAGGCTACTGAGGCCTCAGGGAAGTTCAATATGCTGACCAAGGAGATAGTCTTCTATTGTGATCTGCACAGTATGGAGGCCCAAAAATGTGAGCCTATTTCCACCTTGTCTAAAGGTCAGAGAGTCTGAGGTTGCTCAAAATTGTTGACAAGTGTGGCTACACTTCCTGACCCAGGATGTGGCTACTTGGTTCTTTGGACATTAAGGTGGCACATACAGGTAGATCCACTCCATCCTGACAGATGGTCAGGATATGCAAGCATACTTCTGCTCCTTTTTTTTTTTTTTTTTTAGCAGGAGGTTTAACCTAGGGAAAACTGCCACCAGGATATTTGGTCTAGGGTGGGTTCACTGCCTAAACAACAGAATACTAATAGATGGATTAATGGTTTGATGGTTCAAATTATTGAAGCAATTAGTGGTTCCAGCTGTCCTTTGTATCATGTTAAAGAAGTCTTTCATTGCTATCTTTCCCCTTTTGTATTGGGGTATAAAAGTGTATGGAAAATTCAATGTGGGCAGTTTCAGTATTCACTGGAACACCCTCCTGATACTATCCTATGTTTTCTGTTTTATTACTTTTACTCACATCTTCATTCCCTTTACTGTTTTTCTGATCCCCATGCAAGTGGTATTTTTGTCAAGGCTGGTCCCTGACAGCACAATTGCCTCCTGATGGAACAGACTCAGCTGAACAAAAAGGTGGCCATGCTGAGGTAGGAGAACAAGAAATTCCTGGAGGATTGGATACTGGCAAAACCACTTGGAAGACTTGAAAGTGATCTGTAAGGACCAGAGGAAGAGACCTCAAAACCCATCAACAACAGGAGCACAAAAGATTGGAGCAAAGACTTCCGTTCCTGCTGGAGCAGAAGTTGCTGGTCATCCAGGAAAAGGATTTGGTAGAAAATCTACGTCATCACTTTGAAGTCTCCCAGATGACTGGCCTGACCTAGAACAGGCCAGAGCCCAGGATGAGAACCACTTGCAGGAGAAAGCTCTACAGCAAGAGTCACTTGCTAAGCCCATCCCCGGCAGCTACTGAATTCCAGAGAGCCATTTTCTTCTTCAAATTTGGTTTTCCATTATGGAATAGACCTTGATTATGCCTAGCCAGTGACCTAGCATGGTAGCTTCTGGGTCTTGATTTCCTTTCCTTCTTGACAACACCTTTTGTGAGAACTGAGGAAGCCAAAGGAAGCCACAGACAACTAGAAAGCATGACATTCTTCACCCTAGGATGTAGGCCTCCTTAGAAAAAGACACCTCTCTGCAGCTGTGCATCCAAGGAGGAAGATACCTCACTCACCCTTAGGGAAAACATGACTTCTAAAGCCGCAAAAAGTAATGGCTATACTCATCTTGACAAAGCTGTTAGACTCGTTTAATGCCTCCTAAACTTTTGGGGACTGTGGACCCAGACCCTGAATTTCCTGTAAACAACTTGTTATGCCTACAGTTGCTCTGAGCAAAACAACTTGTTTTCCTGTGTTTGCAGCCACTCTGAGCATGAGACCCTCAGGAGTTCCTGATGGCAGGGAGTGGTTTCTGGTGAGTTTGGCTGGGGCATGGCTATCAGTTAAGGATCCCTTTATAAGCGGCTCTGGTACACAATAAAGTTGGCATTCTTGTTTTAAGGATGACCCGTGTCTCTGTCTGTGTGTCTTTGTGTGTTTAAATCTCCAGGCCCTTGGCCCAACTCACGAATGGTCCTGTAGTGCAGGCTCCGCGCTACATGCGTAGTACCGTAGTACACATAGTAGTACAGACGGTACACTAAACCATGTGTCCACAGCCAGTCACAGGTGGTAGGCTACACTATTCACTCTGCAGTGAGAGAATGCTGCTTAATCTTAATTTTTTGTTTGGTTTTTGGTTTAGGTTTTTGGTATTGGTTGTTTCAGTTTTGTTATTTTGTTCTTATTTGTTATTATTGTTTTCCACCAATGCTGTTCACTGTTTATATTGACTGCCCTTTTAAAGCCCCTTTTGAGAAAAAAATGTATTTTTATGAATAAAAAAAGCAATTTCTAACTCTTCACAAAAACATTGTCTGAGAAATAAATAAAACTTAATCCTATAAGTTTCTGCCACACATAAAATATTTGACATCTTCTCAGTTCAAATGTGTAGACATGAGCACACAGATTTTTCTACTGCAAAATCCTGTTGGTGGAAATAACACAGTTACTGCATTACATATAGCTCTGGAGGTTAAAAATTTCAAATAATTTCTCAAAATGTATTACATTTTAGCTCATGTATGTGTGTGTATGTGGTATGTATATGTGTGGTGTGTATATGTGTAGTGTGTGTATGTATATGTGTGGTGTGGGTGTGTGGTGTGTATGGTATCTGTGTGTGTATGTATGTGTGGTGTGTGTGTGTGCGGTATGTGTATATGTGTGTGTATGTGTGTGTGGTGTGGGGGGGTGTATTGGTGTGTATATGTGTGGTGTGTGTATGTATATGTGTGGTGTGGGTGTGTGGTATGTATGGTATCTGTGTGTGTATGTATGTGTGGTATGTGTGTATGCGCTGTATGTGTGTGGTGTGGGTATGTGTAATATCTGTGTGTGTATGTGGTATATGTGTGCATGGTGTGGTATATGTGTGTGTGTGTGTGTGGTATCTGTATGTATGTGTGTGTAGTGTGTGTGTATGTGTGGTGTATGTGTATGGGTGGTGTGGTATGTGGTATGTGTGTGTGGTGAGTATATGTGTGGTATCTATGTGTCTGCATGTGTGTGTGAGTGTGGTATGTGTGCATGTGGTATCTGTGTGTGTGTGGTGTGTGGGTGGGTGGATGTGTATGTGGTATGTGTGGTATGTGTATGTGGTATGTGTATGTGGTATGTGTATGTGGTGTGTGTGTGTATATGTGGTATGTGTATGTGGTATGTGTATGTGGTGTGGTGTGTGTGTTGTATGTGTGTTGCACATGTGCAGGTCACAAGATAGCTGGTGGGATCTGAGTCTTTCCTCCCGGCATGTGGGCCCTCAGGCTGGATGGCATTTACCTACTGAGCCATCTCTATGGCCCTGAAGTGAACCTTGTTTGCTAAAATCAAGATGTCTGAAACTCTAAGAGAAAAA
>PVIU01001686.1:125986-200882 GCA_004026605.1 Ondatra zibethicus
TTTTCAAGTTTTGAACTGTTTCAGTTACCTGTTTGATTGCTTTTTCTTGGTTTTCTAGGGTATCTTTGAGGAATTTATTCATTTCTTCTAACTTTTTGTTAGTTTTCTCATCCCTTTCGATAAAGGAGTTTTTCACCTCTTCTTTAAAGGACTCTATAACTTTCATAAAGCTACGTTTAAAGTCAATTTCTTCTACTTCGGGAGGGAGGAGGGGTGGGGAGGTAGTGGGAGGGGACCGGGAAAAGGGGAAGAAAGGTAAAAATTTCATTTCTTTAATTATGTTTTTGAATGGAAAAAATAAAACAAAACAATGTATGGAAAAAAAAGAAAAACCTCTTTTTCTCTACATTATTATGGTTTGGATGTAAAATGTTCCCTGACAGACTTGCATGTTTTAGTACTTGGTACCCTGCTAGTGGTGGTGTTGGGAAGGTCTCAATCGGAACCTTTAAGAGGTGGAGCCTTGCTGGCAGACGTGGATCAATGCAATGTGACCAGCAGTGTCCAGCCCCTGCTGCCTTGTTCTTCACCTCAATGGCGGACTAAAGTACATCTTTGATTGTAACTGCGATAAGCCTTCCCTTACGTTGATTCTTGTCAAGTACAAGCAACAAGAAAAGGAAATCATACAATTACGTTCTGTAGTTTCGATGGCCTTGCACTCTTGGCTCCTATCTTCAAAGCACAGCTCTATGACATATTCTACCTACCTCTGGGTCTCTTGCCTTCCTTACACTGACTTGGATTATTACATTGAACCCACCTGAGCCATCCAGGATAAGCACTCCATCACAGATTCCTTAGTCTCACCGTAACTGAAATCCCCTGAGAGGTGTTCTTAAGAACATGTGGTTAGTAGTCAGGTGTTGTTAAATGTGAGTAAGGGTAATTCACTGAGTATGTGTTGTAAGCACTCTTCCTGTAGATGAACAAAACTCTTAGCAACAGGACATGTGACAGTTTAAATGACAGCTGGATGATCCTCCCCTTATGCCCAGATGCCCTGAACAGAGAGTGGTTGCCAAGAGGCTCTCTTTTCGTCGTCTCGAACAATCCACAGTGACTTTGAGGAACCATTCAGGAGCAAACAGCACTGCAACTGTTTGCTGCTGGAAGAACTGCTGGCTTCAGGGGACCCTGTGCCACTCGGGACCATCCCAGGTGACTGGGATGGCACTGACACAGGAGGGCTCCTCTCAGGGTAATAACAGGGTCTTTGGAAGACTCTTCTCTAGGCAAGGCAACTTCAGTGAACTCTAGATAATGCTGCTCACCCTGCAGCTGCTCTCACCAAGGCCAGAGAGAAAGCACCTCCCCGTAACTCAGGAAAAACAATGCCGGCTGTGCTTCATGCAGTGTGAGACGTGGGACTGATGATGGACTAGAGGCCTCACGCTGTAGCCCTATGATGAATGGAGACTAAGCACAAGCTTCTCAAACCCAATTCTAGCTGTACAAGCAGCCTATTTCACAGTTTTGGTCAATCAGCCTGGTAGATTTGTCTCCTATGCATTACCCCCTGGTTTTGCAAGTTATGACACCAATAAAGACTTCTCAAGAATTTTTTTTATCTGTCTTTGGTCTTATTGTGGGTAGGGTGGGCTAATCTAGTTGCTCAAAGAACATAGAACCCCTGGGACTCTTCACCCCAGACCCATCTAGAAGAAGGGGAACGTAGCTGAGGAGTTCCAGAGAGAAGATGGGAACAGAAACTGCAAAGCTGGAGGACAGATGGTGAGAGACTATAAACAACCAAGGATGAGGACTCCAGGCTCCAGGTGCTGGAAACATTCCTGGGAGCTACCAAGGGTTACAAGCGAAGAGTCCCAGCACACAATGATCAGAAATTATAACACTAGCTATTGGGTGTTGGCTGCTGGCATTAAAAGTTCACAGCAAAAAGTCTCTGCCCTGAGTGCCAAAAGTCCTATAAGCCTCTGACTGTTAAAGCCTGGAGATACTTAAGCTTCTAGTTCTCACAACCTAGAGCAATAATCCTCTGGGTCTATAAATCCAACGCACATCCATCTGGCACTGCAATACTTGGCACTGCCAATGCAAAGGAAGCTGTGCCTTGCCTATTCATGATTTTCATCCAAAAGGAGCCAAATGACCCTCAGCCAGCCATTTGTGACTCTTTTACAATGCACATTAATATATTCACAGCTTCCAGCAATTAAGACATGGCTGTGTTTGAGAGGTCTCTCCACCAAACATCTAAAGTTGTTTATCTGAAGTTGTAGAAATTAATGCACTTGTATCTATTCACCCTTGGGGTCTCTTTGACCTAATATCCTATACTGGAAATGATAAAATTGCAATGACATCTCTCTCATTCTTTCTCCCACTCAAATTCCAAGATTCCTTTAAAAATATTCCCTTCTTTATTCCATTTTCATCTTTAACTCAGACTCTTCCAGTCTAATCCCTTGATTATTTCAAGGGCATGCAAACTTGTTTTCATTTTCTTCCTACTTCATTTCCGGTATACTTCCAGAGTAACATCTTAACAACACCACATAAAGGAGTGTATTTGAATAAAGGATAATTCATAAATCAGGACGCAGCAAGCTGAAAGGAGAGTGTGGGCTGCATTCCAGGAGTGTGAATGACAAGCTTTTCCTGCTTTGCTGAATGCAGCAGCAAGGAAAAGAGCCTCTTATTGGATAAAGCTAAACACCCAGTTGTGTGGGTGTGAGTCTATAAAAGGATCTATAACCAATCAATTTTGGGGCTGTGTGTGAGAAGCTGAGCCTCAGCTAGGTTTTCTTTTGTTTTGCCTTTGTTTGTTTTAAGACGGTCATAAGAAATGCCTTCATGGTCACTTTCAGTTGTTTATTTATAAGTTCTGGCTACAAAGCCTAAGCCAATAACACCCTTATTTATTAAGACATAATAATGTGTCAGATACGTGTTTAATGATCACTTATCATTTAACATGGCAAAAATCAAGTACTTCAGTTTAGAAATAAAAGTCTTTACACCTTCCTATCCCAATCTATTTTGGTCTCTAATCCTTTCTCCTTCCCACAATGTCCTACCCACAATGTCCTACCCACAGAGAGTACTCAGTGCCCCCGTAAGATGCTTCTGAGAACCTACAAGTGCTTTGACTTTACTCTTCATAGTTCTGGACCTCCTGGTTTCCTCCTATACCTTGATATTCAAGTCATCCTTTTAGTAAGCCCATCCCAGACACCATCCAGATCTGTTTGTTCTTCTAAGCATCTCTTCTGTGGGTGTTGGGCTCTAACGGAGACAGTCATTCTCATGAACGTCATCAAAAACTCCCTAGTTCTCTTTACTGTTTAAATTGCACAACTCTTGTTACTACATGATACTTTTATGGCTGTACATAAATTTCCAAATAAGAGCTCATTAAAAGGTAGAGACTAATTCTTTGTTTTTTAAAAGCTGACCCAGCATTTAATAAGGTTTTTGGTCATTCTAAGTGCTTTATATTTCCGTTGTTCTTGTTCTGAGTAAAATAGGGACTCAGGCTGATACTTTACAAAACAGTGGATAAACAACAGTCTGGGAATCAATTGCAAAGTGCTGATAAGCATTTCGAGTTCCACTTGGGAAGGATAAAGGGAGAGAACTTTTTCTTTCAGCTTTTTCTTTTTTTTTTTTCCACTGGTATTTGAAGCAATAAATTAAGGAAGTGGAAGGCAAGATAGGAGCATTCTAACGCAGTTTCAGAACTGGACATAACGTTCACACAGAAACACCTGGAAGAAGCTGAAACGGTCAGCACATAAAAGAAACTCAGGGGAAAAAGAGTGCAAATTCCAAAAAAAAAAAAAAATCCTAACAGCATTTCACCGATGCCCTTGCAAAGCAGTCTTCCCACCACAGCTGATGCGACGATGTTCTTCAGAAGAGAAAATGACTGGCAGGTCTCAGAGGACCCAGTCGCCCAGCAAAGTTGCATTCTTAAAGACATCCTTACTCAGTGGTGAGCTTTGAGCACCGTACCTGTAGCAAAATATCAGAGAACACAATAAGAAGGAATTAATTGTGATGTCATATGAACTCTCCTCTGTGGACCCAGGGAGTCATTGTTTATACCAGAAGCACTAATCAGACTGTGATCACATCATGTATATTACCAAAAAGAGTCTTGAAAAACAACTTAATAAAATGCATGTAACCTCATTTTACCCAAGGCCTGGTAAGTGTGACATCATTCATGTTGGATAAAAGATTTAATAAATGAACAAATAAAAATGCATAAAGGAATAAAGGGTAACAGCTTCCTTTCCATCTTTTCCAGAATGTACGTTTTATTTTCAATGCTGTTTTTCCTTACTAGAAAACTATAAACTCGCTTTTCTTGATATCTAGTTCAGATAGAATTCATTAATTTAAAATCTTAGCTCAGTGGCTGGCATGTGTCCTTGTTGGATCCCTGAGCCTATTCCTCCTAAAACAAACCACACACACACACACACACACACACACACACACACATTTGCCTACAGAGTAGAATTTCAGTTTATCCATTGGATAGCATGAATGACAGTCAGATATGTAAGGAAGATTTTTACTAAGTCGTGAAAACATAATGATTAACTTAGCTTTGCTGCTAACCAAAGGGAAGAACAAATAAAATAAAAAAACAGAATAAAAATAAATAAATAAGTAGGACATTGATATAGTGTATCTTTTCTGTTGTGCAACTGCCTGTGAGATGTTAAGTTGAAATATTGTCTAACATTTTGCCAGTAGGGAAAAAATAACAACAGATGGACCAAGCAGAAGGCAGAGCCAAGTCATTTTGTATTCTTTTCATTGTGTTTTTTTTTTTCAGTTTCATTACAGATATGACTGAGATAGACAATCCTAAATCAAAAAAGATGAATCAGACAGTCTTCTAATTATGTAACATAAGTGTTTCTTTTAGGGTCATTTTTATAAATAGGGCATTACCACTAAGGTCTTGTCTGGAAGAGATGGATGAGGTTAAGAGTGCTTTAGAAGTAGGATTCTGTAAGACTACAAGGAGAGTACACCCATGATGTCACTGCCCTGCACTTGATATCAACTGATTTTTCTCATGAAGATATCTATTAATTATCATGCCCTAACTTTGATCTTGCTCAATTTGTCATCAGGAGCTAAGTGGTAGAAAAGCAAAGGCAACAGATGTTGGGAATGACAAGCCAAATTATTGAAAGCGCTGCCAATAATTTCCCCTCAAAAGTAAATGGTCTGACTTTCTAATCCCCAGAATTCATAATTTCTTTCATAAACTGTTGATGGCTTTGTGTTGTTGAACTAGGATGCCGTCAGTTTCCTAGATGCAAATAACCTTGTTACAGCTACACCTGCTAAGTCCATCCTTCCCAGTTGAACTCCTGTTCTTTTATTCATGGATTCCCTTCTTTTGGCCGTAAGTCAGTTAGAACCATGGCTGAGAGACTGATATTCCCACAGTAAATGTGTGTATTCTTTCAGGTATACCTCACACCTAAGGCTCTTGCATAGCACCTTGTCTGGCATACTTTATGTAATTTTTAATCAGAATTATATAGAAGTATATAAATTATCTTCTTAGAAATTATATGTTGAGGTACACTAACTTATTAGTAATAGGAACTAGCTTTGCTTAATAATTTGCTATTTGTATAATATGTACTAATCTATATGGATTTCAATAATCTTTGATAATTACTATTTCTGAAAGAATAAATCAATATATTTGGAGTTTTGTTCATCTTTTCTTTTTAAGACAGGGTTTCACTATGCCTCCTAGTCTGGTTTTCAACTCAACGACTATTTTAGAGTTTAGAGTGATGGGTTGACAGGCTAGGACACCATAATTGGTTTCACTTTATTGATTCTAGGCCAGAGACCACAGGTAGAACCAAAGGCAGTTGGCAAAACAACAACGAATGAAATTTTTCCTAATGATATTCTGCTACACTCATAGATCTGTGCCTCGTCCTGTCATCATCAGAGAGGCTTCCTTGGGCAGCAGATGGGAGCAGGTGGAGAGACCCACAGCCAGACACTAAGTGGAAAGAGAGTCTAAATTGGAGGTCTCCACCAGGTCGCTGCCCCCCACCCAGAGACTGGGGAACCCTGTGAAAGAGAAGGAGGAAAGAGTGCAAAAGCAAGAGAGGCTGGAGCACACACCAGGAGAACATGGTCCATTGAGTCAACAAACCAGGGTTCACAGAAACCGAAGTAAGAAGCACATGGGTCTGCACTATGTCCTCTGAGTATATGTTATGGTTGTTAGTTTGGTGTTTCTGTGGAACCCCTAACAGCAGGAGCGGGTGCATCTCTGACTCTTTTGCCTGCTAGTGGGACTCTTTTGCTGCTACTGAGTTGCCTTGCCCAACCTTAATGTGAGGGCTTTGACTTAGTCTTGTTGTACCTTATTCTGTCCTGTTTGGCTGTCATATCTTGGAGGTCTGCTCTTTCTGAAGAGGAAACGGAGTGGATCTGAGGGAGAGAGGAGGTTGTGTGAAGCTAGGAGGATTGGAGTGAGGGGAAACTGTGGTATGTATTGTATCAGAGAAGAATCTATTTTCAATTTTTTGAAAAAAAAAATTCCCAGGTTCTGTGCAAGATTGGCATCAAGGATACAGAAATGACAGAACACATGTGGCTTTTGCCCTCATGAGGGTTACATCTAGTAGAAGAGATGAAATCTAAATGTGTTATTACCTATGACAAATGCTATGAAGAAACAAAGGCTATGGCCAGAGGTCATAACTACAATTCAGGCTACAATGGCAGAAAAGGGACCTTTTCTCCAAAGAAGAGACTTCAAATTAAATCCAAAGATGATTGTGAGAAACTTGGACACAAAGTTGATGGAAGAGTAGGCATGGTAGTCCTTTAGGATGCCGTTGCATGGAACAGAGGGTAGCTCTTGCTAAGAATGGACGGAAGACAAGCGAACTACTTGACTGCTTACTTGGTTGCTTGCTTTATTGAACTGCTTTAAAAGGCAACCAAGGGAAGGCTAGAATGAAGCAAACACAGACTTCAAAGCAGTAGATGTTTACAGTCACATAGAAGATCTCCCAGACTCTCCCATGTCACTCAAATAAAAAATACCTTGCCAGTATTTTGACTACCGACTAGTAGTCTACTGACTTCTACTTCATTACCTTTCCCACTCAACCACTTTGTGATCTTTTGTTACTACTTTATTTTGAAATTATGGCTTCAGAAGACATTCTTCAAAGTACCCAGTAGGATAGTGAGTTACCACTTGCAACTTTGGGCTGCATTAGTGTTTTATTCTGGAGACTGTCTACATCCATTATATTAAAATGTTAGTTATACTAAGGCTGACTGCCTGCCTCCAATGTCAAGCTTCAAGCTTCCTGCTGTTCCTACATATTATTTATCCCTAAATTTAATCGTCACTAAATTCTGACTTTCTAAATCAGGTTATTACGGTTCTGGAAATATAAGTACCTTTCCTAAAGACCCACAGAGGAAAAATACTGGGGCCACAAATTGGAAAGAGTATCCTTAACTCAAACCAGTTCTTATTGTTCCATATCACGGCATTTTTTCAGCAACCTGGAAAAACATGAAAGCATCCATAGTCAGTTGAATAATACTTCTGTACAGTGATTTTTTTCATTAAAAACACGAGGTACTTCTGATATGATATATGTGTGTTGGTGAACAGATGCTACTATGGAAACAAATAAGAAACTGACTGCTCCTTCACATGAACAGAAAACATGGTCATTGACACTGTTTTTGCTTAGTTTAGGTTGGCGGAAGGCTAAAGTTACCTGGGTCATGGTACAAGGGAGGACAGCATGCTTTTCCTGTCAGCGCAGTCATCATGAGTTTAATGGCTGCCTGAATGCTTAATCATCCTAGGTCAAATGCTTACTATATGGCTAATCATCCTCACACACTGAACGATTGCTTAAACTTCACTGTCACTTCGAAAACAATCTGCGGTTATGCTGCAATAATTCATACTATATTAAATCAATTTTGTAAAAACAGCACATCTTTTTCATGAAATGTAATATTTGGTAGTAATTCATTAAGAATTTCACACACGTATTATTATATTCATATATACGAATCATGAATAGCTTTATAGGAATAATTATCATTTTAGGTCAGCAGTTTTACAAATCAAAATTTACTTAAAACTCATCAAATAATGTTCATACCAAAATATTTTCCTATAGTTTTCATGAGATGTATATAGGATATTTTTATACAAGCTTTATTAAAATATCATTACTGATATTTATTACAAACAATAATTTTTGTCAATGTAGAGTACTTGCTCCATCAACTAAAATATAATCTACACAAAAAACAGGATTTCATTACCTGACTTCATCATTCTTCCCATCCCCAACACTCATACATGTTGGCATACAAAAATGTTTGAATTAGAAAACCTAGCTAAAAAAGCAGCCAAGGAGAGTCTTTTGTTTGCTTGCTTGTTCTGTGCTGTGAGCTCATGATATTCTTTATGTCAGCCTTCGTACATCCAGAACAGCAGCTTATCCTATGACTCCATTCATTGTTCCTGAAAATTGTCTGCCAATCACAGAGATAGGCCTTAAGAGGTAAGTGCCTTACAGATAAAAGACTAGAGGAAAATGTAGAGCTCAATAAAAATCAATTTAAAAAAAGACTAGAGAGAAGTGCAGGATTTCTGATAGAGTTTCCACTGGTTTCAAATCTTATTTTATCTCACCATTTTGTATTGTAAGAAATTCAGACTAATCATATCATTTTAATTATGACTGTTTGAGGTGAATCTATTTGTGGTTGAACTCATTCAGATGATTCCATTTTCTTTGTAACAGATTTGCGGTTCTATGGCATGTGTTCTGTAGACAGAAGTTTCTGTCCTACCCAGTCCCACAACAGTTCAGCCTGAAATAAACACACAGAGCTTTATTTTAATTATAAATTGCTTGGCCTATTGCTCAGGATTATTACTAACAGTTCTTACAACTTAAATTAACCCATAATTCTGATCTATGTTTAGCCACATGGCTTGGTACCTTTTCTCAATAAGGCATTCTCATCTTGCTTCCTCTGAGTCCAGTTGGTGACTGCATCTCTTCCTTTCCTCTTCCCAGAATTCTCCTAGTCTTGTTGTCCCACCTATACTTCCTGCCTGGCTACTGGCCAATCAGTATTTTATTAAACCAATATGAGTGATAAATTTTTTCAATGTACAAGAACATTATCCCACAATAGTGCTCTAGTGTATTCTGGACAAAATAATACAAATGTCAAAGTTTTATTTTTAATCATGTAAAACATGAAAAATTTTGTTGTAGACAAAGATTAATGAGGCATGGCCTTTTCCACAGAGGAGCATGCAATAGCAAATGGAAACAAAATCGATCATCAATACTACTTAAAGCAGAGGCAGAGTATGTGCTTACAAACATATGAACCATGATCCCATTTTGCTCCATTTACTCAATTTTCATATATTTATTGCTGACGTTGATAATTCTTAAGAGGCTAAAACTGTATCTTTTTTGAATTTAGAGATACTTGAAGGGAAAAGTATTTGAATTATGTTGTATATAAATATACACATTGAACTCTAAATATCTTAACCAAGGTTTCAATTGCTGTGATAAAACATGATCAAAAGCAACTAGGGGAGCAAAGGGTCTGTTCACACTCTATCAACAAGGGAACTTGGAGTAGGAACTCAAGGCAGGAACTGAAGCAGAAGCCTTGGAGGAGTGCTGCTTACTGTTTTGTTCCTTAGGGCTTAATCAGCCTGGTTTCTTGTACTCCTCAGGACCCTCTGTCCAGGGATAACACCATCCACAATGGGCTGGGCCCTTTCTCACTGATTACTAATTAAGAAAATGCCCCCAATAACTTGCCTATGGCCTGACCTTAAGGAGGCATTTTCTCAATTGTGGTTCCTTCCCAGGTAGCTCTAGCTACTGGCAAGTTGACAAAACAAACAAAACCCCCAAGATTTTGGAGTAGATGATATGTAGATCTCCTCTTTACATACGTATTGTGATTTTCTTCCGTTTCATAAACTGTAGTGGGATGACTAGAGTCTTTCCAATTAACATGTCTACCCAGAACCTGAGAAAGCAACATTGTTTGAAAACTAGATTCTTAGCAGGCTCTGTCAATGTCAGGATTGAAAGGAGTATATATTATGGATTCAGACGAACCTAATCTAGTGGTACTATGTTTGATGGAGATAAGGGAATTATAGAAAATAAAATGCAAAGACATTTTCTGGAAGCAGAGATTACAATGGCACGAGGGATGCTAGATCAGAAAAGGAGATATCTCCCCTGAAGCCCTGAGGACGGTGGTCCTGCAGTGGCAAGGGGCTGTCTTATAAAAGGACAAGAGGATTTTCTTACATTTTTGTTTGTTTCTTTGTTTTTTCCCAAGTTTGGCCTCTCACTGGGCAAAATGTTGACCACTTGTAAGAAATGACAGTGCATAAAAAGAAACAGTTATCAGAAGCAGAGGGGTGGAGGTGGCTAGCACATAGCAGGTTGGACTGAGGTACTGTGTAAATCCACCTCGCAATTCATCCTTCCTTGTGTTCAGCAGTGTTTGAAATTATAATCCAAATAATAACAAAAATAGCAAAAGTAGCACAAATATCTTCTCAGATTAACTAGGATTCAAACAATACAATGCTGAGTCAGAAATAGTGGTCCATACTAGCTCTCAGTTGGTGAGAAAAATGAAGAGGTTAACTGAGGAAAGAGATCTGCTTGGTTGTCAACTTTACTCTATCTGGAATGAACTATAATCTAGAAAGGAGGGCACACTTGTGATCTGGACCTTGAGGCAAGAAAACAACATGCCTTTGATCCGAATCTTGAGGCTAAATGATATATGCCATTAATTCAGACATTGAGGCTGGAAAGCACACATTCCGCTGAAAAGACAACAGAAGAAGAAAGGGGGTGTGTTTGTTCTTTGCCTGCTTGCCCTCGCCTTGTCAGCACATCCCTTCCTTCACTCGCACTAGAGCCTACATCTTTGGGATTCCAGCTAAGACACCCTGTCTCGTGGGACCAAGCAACTCTAGATTTTTGGACTTTCCATTCATAGCTAGCCATTGTTGGACTGCAGCATGTAAGTCATTCCAATAAATTCACACTCTCACACACACACATACATTCATATATGTGAGTATATATATACACACATATGTGTATATATGTATGTATATGTATGTATATGACAGAGAGAGAGAGAGAGAGAGATTCACTCCTTAAGTTCTGTGACTCTAAAGAACCCTGACTAAAACAAGATGTCTCTCCAAAACACCATAGATAACTAAGAGTAGGCATGATGTATACAAGGACCCTCAGGAGATACTAGAAGAAGACATTCACTCAGGACACTAACTCCCGGCGGACACTAACTTGTGCAGCCAATAACCTTCTCTTGATATCCTGATGTTATAAATCTACCTATCCTTATCCCCAGAATTCCTTCAACACTGAGGCATAGTTATAGGAAGAATTGAGGGGAAAAAAAAAAAAAGAATCAATTATTATGACAATTCTGAGTAGCTGAAATCAACTAAATCTATCGATTTTTCCCCTAGATTTTCCCTAATTAAGTATTTTAATAATTAAGTGAAACTGTAGCTTAAAACAAAGGCCATCTTTCGTTGTAAACCTAACAGAAATTCCCTTTTGATTTCCAAAGCCAATGAACTTCCTAATCATTTACAAGATGCATACAGCGTGAAAGTAAATCAGTTTCAGAAAAAAAAAGACATAGCGTTAGATTGACTATACAAGGGCTTGCTGAGCTCTGAAATCATGTGGTGGGAAGAAATTAACTGAGTTGCTGTGAGTTCCTTAACAACACCTGTTCTATATGGTTTTCCTCTCCAGTGTTTAATGATAACCCACAACCTTTTGTGAGCAATTTCTATTGCACAGACTTACACCTGGTTTCCTTCCCTCACTTTCAAAGGTGAGATAGTTGCAAACAGAACTTTAGAAAGTTGTACACAATAGTTGTTTTGAAAGTGAAAATGTTCTAAACATTTCAATTGAGAATAGCCACGTAAGATAATCTATTGTGAATTGTTATCAATTACTAAATAACAACTTTTTAAAAATCACTTATAAAGTGAAAAACAAAACCCAGGATCCATCAATCTAATAATGTTATAAAAATACACTATGTTCTGTAAAACCACGATCTGCTTCTCAGTTTGAGGATATTTACACATTCATTGTCTAAGTCTAGGACATTTGTTCATCCCCTCATATAAAAGTCAGCTCCTCTCTGATGAGAAGGCTTCTCTGTTGATCAGTCAGAATGAATCAACATCATAGCCTTTATGCATCACTCCCCCTCCACATCTATACATGGATTTCATTGACCCTCAGGGCACCATCTAATTTCTTATGCCTGTGAGTCTTAGTTTTCTTTGTATCACCAACTGGAATCATGGATTAGATTATTCTTACTGAATGCATAAGAAATGGAAAGAACCTTGATTGAAGACAGTACCTTCAAAACAATTTTCTTGGCTAATTGAAGATCTTACACCTTAAATAAGAATTGTCAAGACTGACAAACTCTTTAAAAAAGAAAAAAGAAAAAAAGAGAGAAAGGGAAAGAAAATTGGCACTGATTTTAACCATCACATACACACATTTACTGAACATTCATAAAAATGAAAGTTTTAGAAATATGCCATGGAAATTCAGATTATGTTGACCAGCAGTGATGCTTCTCTCTTGGACCCTATCAAGAGGTCAATTGATCAATTAGAGACTTGTCACACCAACAATTATCCTTAACGTAGACTGTTCTTATCAGCCAGTTTTTGATTAGCGTGAAAGACATATCCATATCTCACTTAAATTGTTTTTTCTTTTGTCAGTTTTAGAAGAGAGAAAATTAACTGAAAGGGGTAGAAGTGCACAAAAATGAATTACCAAGCCAGTCAGTTATTTTACTCAAAATGCCATTCATTCCTGTCGTTTGTCAGCTATATCAATTTGGTTGCTCATTAACGTCTCACCTCAGAAGTCTAATAACTGTGCATCCTCATTGCAATGAATGCCACTAGCAGTACGTTCTGATTTTATGTGTATCACTGTTGGCTGCTTTGTCAAGTCCAGTTTTAGTTGTTATCTTAAATTGCTGCTCATAAGACTCCAGGCTTGCCGGATCTGAGTCAGGTCTTTCAGCATTTGCCATGAATCTCCCTGAAGACTCCCTAATGCTCTTCTATTAGGCAGGTCAGAGGAGCACTGTGGAAGCCATAGAGCTAGACGTCCCTTTCCTTTACAATTCTATCACACAAAGGCATGCTGTGCACCATCATATCTAACCAATGATCCAACCCAGTCAGCAGACGACTTCAGAAGTCTGAAGCAGAAGGAACAATAGCCTGGGGCAATTTATCCCTGCTCCCTTTACCCCTTCCATTTCTGTTGGTTCAGTAACACGATAAAATTACAAAGGTGTGACTGGATATGTCTTTGAAGAAACACTGTTGTAATTTCACTAAACACAGAGTTATTAGCTTGTCTATGATTCTATTGCCTCTTAAGTTCCTGCTGCCTCCGTGAACATTACAAAATCATAAACTGAGACTTCAGCCATTATCTAACCCAACGTTTCTTACCCAAAACAGCAGGATCGCCTAAGAGTTAGGTAGGAGATAGACAAGAAATGGGTATTCATGAGATTACCCAGACCTTGAGCAGCCCTATAAAGAAGCAAAGCACCTCTGATTCAAACTTACTGCAGAAAAGCATTGCAGAGTGTGGGGGAGACCCCCACCATATGGAACAGAGAGTCAGAAATAAAAGAAAATACTCAGAATAGATACCAGGTGGAATACCAACAGACCCTATGGGTGAATCTTCCCATGTAATGAGCTCCTATGCCTATGTGAATGTATCTACCTTCACTTTAACAAATCTTACTAATTTGTCATTCTTTGTATGCTGTTAATTCTTCTTGTTGAAGGCATAAGAATTAAGATGATTCTCCCCATAACACAGGGGGCATTTTAGAAATGTGTGGGTACTTTTGTTTTTGTAAATAGATATTTTACAAACACTATAATTTGAATATGGTTTTTCCTCCCCTATTTTTTCCCAGATACTCCTCACCTCTCTTCCCACTCAAATCCACACTTTTTGTTGCTCTCTCTCATTAAAAAACAAACAGGGATTTAAAAAAGAGAAAGAAAATATAAGATAAGATAAAAAACAAACAGGAAAACAGAGAAAAAAAGAAAAGGCACAACACACACACAAAGACAGAAAGAGAGAGAGAGAGAGAGAGAGAGAGAGAGAGAGAGAGAGGAGAGGAGAGAGGAAAGAGAGAGAGAGAGACCCCATAACAACACTAAACTGGAAACATGATAATAAGCAAAATACCTATAAGGAAAAAATCCCAGACAAAGCTTTATAAGACAAAGAAACCCTCATAAATACCACTGGGTTTGTTTTTCTTGGTCATCTACCATTGGGCATGGGCCTACCTTTAAGTGTGAATTGTATACCCAGTAAGACTGCATTGGACAAAGCTAATATTTCTTTTATGAGTAGTCATCAACTGGAGATCATGTCTGGGCTAGGGATGGGGCCCTGTGTCTCCTTCCCCTCTCAGCACTGGGAACCCATCTGGCTTAGACTTGTGTAGGTCCTGTAGCATACTGCTGCAGTCTATGTGAGTTTATATGTGTGTCAGTCCTGTTGTGTCTAGTACTTTTGGTTGTTTTAATTCTCAAGCATGCAATGAGTATTTAGTGAATATGAGACAGGTATGCAATTCATGGAATAGCTGCCCAGAATGAGCATCTGTCTCCAATCCTGTGACTGACAAGTATACCTTAGAGGCAGTAGGTCCTAGTCTTTACCTTAGATCAGAAATGCACACTGCTGGTCCTCATGCCCAGATTCTCATTCACTGTGCATGACGTAAGGGCAGGAGATGTGTGTCTAAGAAGTTTTCAGTGACGCTGGCACTCCTGTCCCAGGGACCAGGCACTGGGAGCTTAAATTCTAGAGCGCAGAGGTACAAAATCTGTTCATAATTATCTGAATCCTAAATGAGTTCCATTCTGTGTGCATGTTTTAGTATAACTGAGTAATGTTTTACTAAACTGAGTATTGTAACTACCATATAGTTTAAGATATTTCCATTTTCTTGTATTTAAATTCTAATGAGTTGCTTAATATTTCATAAAATCACATTACCAGTAAAAAGTCATCCCCAGTGACAATATAAGCACAAGCAACACACACTTCTATCTGCCTGTGTTTATGCAAGCACATAGCAAAACTCCTTTTATAAACTTAAACATTAAATTAATAATGAACATGAAAATCAAAAATGTTCTCTCTATACTTCATTAATGTTAGTTGTTTCAACAATATTAATACATTATTGTCCTATTCCAGCACAGGCCGAAAGTTCTCATTGAAACTATTGACTTGTTTTGAGTGCAGCAGTTGTTCAGTCTCAATCTGATTATTCCCTAAGATCTACTCTCTATCCTGTTTATTATTGAATATTGTTATATGAGAGGCCACAGTACCCCAGGACCAAACTTCTAGCCGCAGCCTCCACTGGGCCTGCACCTCTGCTTAGTTTTACTTTCAGTCAGACCCCACGGCCCTCGGTCTCAGTTTAGTTTCACCTTCAGTCGGCCTAGTTTCACTTCGGTTTCTGTCCGCTGATAAAGAAGGAATTACTTTAACACTTTGAGGTATCAAATCATCAGCATTCTGTTGTTTAGGCAGCGAAGCCACCCTAGACCAAGTATCCTGAAGGCAGCCATTCCCCCAGGAACGTCATATTACAAAAGGAGGAGCAGAAGTATGATTGAATATCCTAACCATCTGTCAGGAAGGAATGGATCTACCTGTATGAGCCATCTTAGTGTCAAACGAACCAAGTGATCACATATGATTTGATACCTCAAAGTGTTAAAGCAATTAACTGTTCAAATTGTTCTTTGTATCATGTTAAAGAAGTCTTCTATTGCCTTCTTCCCTCTTTTGTATTGGGGTATAAAAGCATATGGAAAATTAAATGTGGATGAATTTCAGTACGGGGAAAAAAAAAGAAGGAATTAGAGAGTCCCAGCCAATCAGGTTCGAGATGACCTAATCCCCAGCCAATTAGGTCCAGGATGGACCTTAACCCCGCCCCCCAGGTTGCCTACAAAAGAAGCCTGCTAGCTCTGGTCTGGGTCATAGACATTTTGTTGTCTGGCTGGCAGACCCCAGCATGCTGAAAGAAACATCGCTCTTGCTGATTGTATATGTGAGTGATGTCTTTGTTTTGTAGGATACTCCAAGGGCCCTAACATCATATACCATTCCCTTTGCCTGTCACAGAATATGCTTTATAGTTTTCTTTAGGTGTGACTGTGCAGGCTAATTTTATGTCAACTTGACACAGGCTAGAGTCATCTGATGGGAGGGAACCTCAATTGAGAAAATGCCTCCCAAAGTTCGGGCTTTAGTCAAGCCTGTAGAGCAATTTATTAATTACTGATTGATGTGGGAGGGCCCAGACTATTGGGGGGGCCATCCCTGGGCTGGAGGTCCTTGGTTCTTTAAGAAAGTGGGCTGAGCAAATCATAGTGATAAAGTCAGTAACCAGCGCCCTCCATCAACCTCTTCATCAGCTCCCATCTACAAGTTCTTACCCCATTTAAGTTCTTGTTTTGACTCCTTCCGTGATGGACTATAGACGGGGAAGCATAAGCCAAATAAACCCTTCTCTCCTCACCTTGACTTTGGTCATGGTGCTTCATCATAGCAATAGCAACCCAAACTCAGACAGAGATCCATAGAAGGATTTCAGGATAAAACCTTGTTTCCGACTATCACCCTTTCTTATACTATATTTTAAAATGTTACTCACAGCCTTAATCTGAGAAGCAGCCATCTCTAGTGAATAGTGGTGAATGAAAAAATTCAAGATACACAGGTACTGAGCATAAGTTATGGATGAATGCTCATCTCTAAAAAAGATGTTTATACCATCCCTTCTATGTCAGAAGGTGCAGAGAGCAGGGAGGGGGTGGTGGTGGGTGGATGTAAAAAACAGAAGATACAGAGGAAGGCTGCAAAACACTGCCTTCTGCACAAGATACAGCCATTGTGATCTTGAGCCCACACTACCTGTAGATGCCTAAAGTGGGTCTGCATAGAAATGGGTATTCAACACTCATGCACAACTGGAGGAGACCAAGAGGCCCGGAACCTCACTGCTGAACTACTGCATGATTCATTCAGGGAGAGGAGCAGCGACTTCTGTCAGTTGTGGACCCACTAGTGACCCTACCAGCCTCTAATGGCTAATTCCTATCCAATGGCCACACAGATTCTAGTAAAACCAAATGGGTCCCAAAATAAAGTCCGAAGTGGTTAGGCAGGGAAGCAAACTGGGAGAAGAGAGTGCCAGGAGATGCGAAAGAGGGGTCCATAGGGATGGAAAAGGAAATATAGATATAGATAGAATCCGTATGCATTGTATACATGCTTGAAAATCTAAAGAAACTAATTTTTTAAAATATTTATTTATTTATTATGTATACAGTGTTCTGTCTGCATTTTTGCCTGCAGTACAGAAGAGGCACCAGATCTCATTATAGATGGTTGTGAGCCACCATGTGGTTGCTGGGAATTGAACTCAGGACCTCAATGCTCTTAACCTCTGAGCCATCTCTCCAGTCCCAAGAAACTAATTTTTAAAGGACCTACTTCATTTGCAATCATACTCCACCTCTCCATCCTTTCTGTCTTTGCACATTAACGTACTTTTAAACTTATTTATCTCATTTTCCCAATACAAATTTATATATTTCTATTGACCCTTACACTTTTTCTTATTTTGATTCGTACTCATATGTCTGTTTTATTTTCATAGCTTTCTATAAACCAGCTTCTGAACACCTGGTATGAATTAAATCCAGATATTCGTTGTAAGAGAGCATAATTATCTTATCACGTCAGTGCTTCATTCAAGATGTCCTTTCATGGAGTAATAACTGAGCATCTGTCTGCCTAAACTTACATAATTTTTAATGCATGTCTTCATTTTAGTTGATTTTGGTATATACCTCAGTCCTCAGGATTGCTCAGCAGTTAAGAACGCTTGACATGCAATCATAAGGACAGGAGTTAGATACCAACACCCACATAACAAGTAACAAGTGGTATAAATACAGGAGGCTTGTCCAGCTGTGCTGGCTTCCAGCTTACCTGAGAAAATTTGTGTTCCAGGTTCACGAAGAGACCTTGCCTCAAATGAACTGAAGTTAATATAGGGAGGACACTTGACACCCTCTTCTGGCATCCACGTGCACAGGTATACACATTTATGTACACATATACTCATACACAAACATATAAAGATACAAATAAAGAAATCTTTTAAAAAGAAAGAAAAGAAAATATTCATGATAAAGGAGATATTCTCCCTAATAATGTTGAGATTCACTGATCCTGTCAAATCTCTTCTGCCAATTTTGAAATGTAGGGGTTGGTGAAAATAAAGGGGGATGGAGAAACTGTTTGCTGGGGAGAAAATTTAGAGACACCTAGTCTTCTACCATCCAAGTCCAGCATTTTCCATTTCAGTGACCCTACATCTATACTAAAACTGTCAGAATTACTTTTTCCCCCTATTTTGGTATGAAAAGTAAGAAGTCAAAAAAAGAGTTATGTAATTTCTGGCTGGATTATAATAGCAAGTGAATTTTCTTCATGGCTTCAAATACCATTTTTTCCTGTAGAAAATTTCATGTATTGGTTTTTCTGTCTAAAATCTATAAATCCAGAGGTTCTTGTTTGGGCCAAAGAAATTGTGCTATAGATGATCTCTTTTCATGGCAGCATACCTTTACCCTGACTCCACATGCTAAGAAATTGGTTCAGTCAGCATTTGAAAGAGATACATTTTCCAAGGAAAGGCACAGAAATGGAGGCAATCACCTCCAACTGACAGAAAAGAGTAGTGAGCTAGTGAGCACAGGAAAGTTGAGAGTGTAATCAATACCGAATCAGACTAGTACAATGAAATAAGAGATTATTATACCATGGCTTCTGAAAGTATGATACTTACAGCCCAGGAAGGGCATGGGCACACTACAGCTTGTCTCAGCATTTGCTAGTTCTCCCGTTACACACATCACAAACTGATGGGAACTTATCAAAAGTTTTCGACCACAAGACACAGTAATTGAGTATGTCTTACTGTGTGACCTGGAAAAAGGAATCACTCCTACCAGCACCTATATTTTAAAGTTACTGCCATAGCTGTCCACAGAATCAATGCCGCTACATTGGTTTTATTGCTGTTATTATTGTTGTTATTGTTTTATGATTATAGATTTTGTCGCTGGGTCTTTTATGTCACTCAGCAATAAGGTCATTGTAAGAAACAGCAGTAAGAAATTAATGCACTGAAAAAGTTTTAATTATTCTCTAGAATCTCAAGGGTTTTTATTTTGTTTTGTTTTTCTTTCTAATCACAGAAAGTATATAACATACCAAGTCTCTGTTTCCATCTCTTTTTTGTCAGAAATTTCTGTCACTTTGGAATATTGCTATAGAAAATATATGGGTATGTGAGAACATTTGTTTGAGACAGAGTCTCACTATGTTGCTCTAACTATCCTGGACCTCACTATGTGGTCCAGGCTGGCCTTGAACTCAGAGATGCACCTGTCTCTGCCTCCCAAGTCCTGGGATTAAAGGTGTGAACAGTCATGCCCAGCTATGCACCCTCGATATAAGAATATTTCCCCTTTCTTTCCCATGCATAATCATTATTCTCTATTATCATTTTGAGGAATCAGAATTATGTAGGAAATTGAGGTTCTCCTTTATTGTCTGTGAAATCTTTACAGGGAGGATTGATTAAGAAGAAATGACCCACCATAAATTTGGGGAGCACCAAACCAAGGAGCTGGGGGCTTTGATGAAATAAATGAAGAAGGGGAGAAAACAAATTGAGCACTGGCTATTGCTATCTCTCTCTCTCTCTCTCTCTCTCTCTATCTATCTATCTATCTATCTATCTACATATATATATACATATATATATCCTGATCTGTCCAGATGTGCCACATCAATGTCCTATTATAATGGAGTTTATCTTTGCAAAACAAGAGCCAAGTGAAATACTCAGTTAAGTTGCTTCTTCTCAAATATTCCATCCAATGAGAAATGTAACAATTACACCACTCTATAATTTCTTTTTATATATTTTTCTGTAATTTTTGTAGTAAGACACCTTTTAATCATGCGTACAGTGTAAATGATGGGAAAATAGTTTTGAGTAAAATGGATTATGATGATAGAGCCAGGCGTAGTCACTAACAGACATGTGAGGCTGTAGTTGATTTTCAAAGTTTTCCAGTTGCCTTAATCTAAGACACATAAGTCTGGAGAAGAGCAAATACCTGACCCACATATGCTGTTAAGGGATCTGTAAAGAAGACCCATTAAACAACACAAGGAATGCTTACATATAATGAAAGAACATTCCAGAATGAAATTACAATAAATTCACTAGACGAATTCAGCACTTAGATTGACACAGGAGAAAGGAAATGTGAGATAAACTAGTTGAGGTTCCTACCTATACCCAGGCAGGAAAAATGACAAGTAAAGGTGTGTGGATATGGTGGAATTGGTAAATTCAGAAGTAAACTGATGAGACTCTTAAATTCCATGATGGAGACTCAGAAAATTTTGAGCCTTTTCAAGGAAACTAAAGTCTGTCAAATGAAAAGGTAACAGGATAGTTGGCAGAAGTGTCTCTGAAGAAACATGTCGACTGGTATTTAAAGACTGAAGGGAGCTGGGCATAGTGGTGCCTGCCCTTAACCCCAGCTCTAAGAAGACAGAGGCAGGCAGATTTCTGTGTTGAGGCAAGCCTGGTCTAGAGTTCAGTTCCCAGACAGCCAGAGCTACACAGGGAAACCCTGTCTCAGAAAATAAAAAGAAAGAAAGAATAATGGGAGGTGGTGACTAACACCTTTAATCCCAACAGTCCGGATACAGAGACAAGTCGATCTCTACGATCAAGGCCAGTCTAGTCTACCGAGAGAGTTCCAGGACAAATAATAGTAGTAAAAGGAGACTATCTGTTGAGGAGCGAGGAATATAATAGGAAGAAAATAGCCACAGCCGTAGATGTACATCTACGTAGGGAGGACAGAATGGCAGTGATTTGAATGACAGAACATACAGAGAGGGCAGAAGTACAATGAGAAAGAGTAAAGAAAAAATATGTTCATTCACTTGTCCATCTGTGTGATGAAATACCTGACAAAAATAAGGGAGTAAAGATTAGTTTTGCTCAGTTTGGGGCTTTTAAACTGTACTTGGTTGACTCTGTTGCTTGTGTGCTGTTCTGAAGCATGGTAAGAAGTGTGTGGAGAAACAAAGTTGGTCACATGGCGTCTGGGAAGCAGAGAGAAAGAAAAAAAAAGAAGGATGAAGAGAAGGATGACAAGGGAGAGCCAGACACACATTATACACTTCCAGAGCATGCCCTACCTCTTAGTAGTGCATTTAGCAAGATTTCAAGAGTGGGAAGCTCACTGGTAAAGTTGAAGCCTCATACTCTAGCCATATATCAACACTCCATCTCTGAACACTGCTGCATGGGGGATTAAACCTTTAATATATGAGTCTTTGGAAGGACATTTCATATCCAAGCCAGAAGAGGTGAAAACTCAGGCAAAGGTGAGGTCTAAAAATATGCCCTAATCTGAGCCTGTATTTTTAAAATGAAATTTAGTTCCCATGAATAAAATCAATTTTGTATAAGCTAAAACTATATTTTAATACATATCAGTATATATATTGAGACAGAGCCTCACTGTGTAGCTCTGGTTGGCATGAAACTCACTGTGTAGAACTGGATAGCCTGCCTCTGGCCCCTGAGTGCTAGGATTAAGGGTGTGTGCCACCTTAGCAAGCATGGGATTGTGTTATTTAATTTGCTAGGAAGACTGGAGAATGGTGGCCATAGGACAGAAAGAATTACAGGTTTTATATTACTACTTTTAACATAAGACATATAAGACTTATTAAGCAATTAATAGGATACATATTTTTGAGCTTCATATCTGAAGCAAAAATATGCATTACAGAGCTAATGACGGGTACATATGTTTTAAAGTCATAGGCAAAAGAAAATCAAGAACACAGGCCCATACATCTCTGTGTCTTGTCATATCTCTACATCTTCACTCCTAGGAGTGGACCATTTTAAGGAAATGTGAGTCCCATTGGGATCTAAGTGGATGGTGATTCCCCACCACACAGCTTTCAGTCACGCTAATTATGTTTGTTTAATGAGGAATCTGATTGACAGCTAGAGCCTACTCTAACAATGTTAGCTCTCATAAGAGAGCTACATTTTTGTGTTGTATTGTGGTTTTGTTTTTGCATTCTATTTTCTGTTCATTTGAGCATTGAAAATACCAAAATCTTTCTAAATTTCCCTTTATGGTCACCATTGTAATTGATATAAATGCATGAAAACCGTGAAGTCAAAAGTTAGATTAAATAAGTCCTAATTAGACAAAGGAAGCAGAAAATAAATACATGTACGTGGGATCTAAATATTTACTGAATATGTTCACATATGCCTTTTTCCACAGCAAATATTTGGGGGGGGAGGAAACCTAATCCAGTTCAAGATACAAGGTAACAAACAATATCCTTCATATAGGCCCCAAGAGCTTACCCTATATTTTATAGTGCACTGTACTTCATGAACTTTTAGAATAGCTAGGCTTAATGACTAGATGATTCGTGGTGCATTCACATGTACAAGGGCACACACGGCAGAGTTTGAAGCTATTTTATAGAATGAAATCTTATTTTTGTACAACTAAACAGATTTCTCAGTTATAACCAGAGTCGTTACAAACTAATATCCATAACCATTTTAGAATGAGCCCAGAAGGTTGAATCATAAAGTGTTTTTAATCTTTCCTAAAGATACCAAGAGCTTCATTTACATCTTCAAGATATTTTAAATGAGAATTCACACCAAATTTATAATTGAAAAAATTCCTCTAGTTAGACAGAGTATAAAACCTGTTTATGTAAAGAGGCTCCAGTATAATTAAGTTCAGTACATCACCTAACTGTGTGGTTAAAGTCATCTTTTAATAAAAAAAGAAAAACAGAAATATAGGCTGGCTTTAAAATAATGGCTAAGTGTTCAGTGGGAATGGATGCTAAGTACTCTGGTTTATTGCAATTTGAATATCTTAAAATGACAACTTAATATAGTTGAAATTATAAGGAGCATATTTTCTGCCTGTTATTTTTTAATGAAAGTTGGTGAGATATGACCAGAGATCAGAGGCTAAATCTTTATTGCATTTATGGAAACAAGAAGGAATTTCTAAAAATAAAAGGGTAATTCCCAGCTGTGAAAACTTTCTATTTGTTTATAATATATTTCCCCCACGCCATGACACACATTTCAAGATCCCTCCCCTCCAAAGTAGACCTTTAAGGCAAAAAATGTTAAATCTCAAACTTAATGAACAATTGATATGTTGAAACTTCTACAGGCATAAATATACCCTTTATGTGACCTTAACCAGAATGGAGACACTGATCAATCATGGAATACAGATTCACTAGAGGGCAAAAAAACACCATGAGAATATTAGAGTCAAGAAAAACATTCATAGGATGGAGGATTTTCTGTTTTATCTTAAGAATAAGTGCAAATGATTATTTCTTCCTCTGGCTTTGAAAATAAAAGCAGAAACACAAAACCTGTATTTTTAAACTTTCATTGTGATAGCACAATTCAACATAAACAAGCACATAGTGCTATTATTTCTTTTTGAAGGCAAAGAGGGGTGGAGTGAAAGAGAGAAAAGAAGAGAGAGAATAAATTAAAGTTGAAAGGTGGATAAAGACAAATAATAAAGATCAATCAAAAAGCTGAGAAGGGGGAAGAAGTGCATGCTTACCAATAAAAAACATCTTCATTGTATAGAGACAAACCTTCCCAAAGAGAACAGACATGCCCAGAAAAATAGCATTAACTTGCACAATATAAATGTTGATTTCCTCTTGCACACAAAAAATGAAACAATCAGAACACTTCCAATATAAGAACCCCATCACTTTGGTGACAGTGGCTCATCTGCTATGTTTCCCTGCACATCAGCCCCAAGAGAGCTGCTCATTACCTCTCTTAAACCAAGACCATATTCAAATGAAAGGACTGCCTTCTTTTGTTGGTGAAACTTGCCCCAAATTGCTGTAATATAGCTATTTCTTCCACACTGAAACGTTCTCTTCTACAGAGGGAGGAATACACAAAGTCTAAGGAAGCTCAAGAAACATACAGGACCCAGGAAGCTCACGAAAGATACAAAACTCACAAGCCCCATCTCAACATTACACAACAGTAAACAATTGTGGAAGAAGAGACTCTCCTATAGATGATGGAGAGCAAGCTGGACCTCCAATGAGGCATCTTCCATGATGCTGATACCCATGTAGAACTGGGCTGAGCAGGGCTTATTGTTGATGCAGTTGCCTTTCAGATACCCACACTTCTGTAAATAATTCCACCGAACTCCTTGGTTTCCCAAGATAGAGTTGGGCAGAACCAATTCATTTATCTATCATCAGTGCTATCATGCGTGAGCAGAAGTTAATTCCTGTACTCTGAGGGAAAGACACACAACAGGTCCATTCTCCCTCTAGCTATCACATACCAAAACATAAATGTAAGGAAGACCAAGGAATATAAATTTGACTCCAAGTTAACTTGGAGTTTCTGTTAAGATCGTAAAAGAAAATGTTCATATCATTATATGTGAGCAGTACTCATTTTCAAACTGACTGTACCTCTTCAGATCCTTAGCAGTCTTTTCTTTCCACGATTCTCATCTAGAGAGGAAATCTATTAATGTGAGAAACTATGGCGTCTGCATTTTATATACTACTTTTCTAAAGTCAAAGTGTTACATGTAATATTTAAAAACACCATATCAAATTATTTTAAAATAGTCTCTTAATTCATATGCTTCTATTAGACATTTAGAATAAGAGGTGGCTGTAAATTGATTTCTGTTGCAGTGATCAAACCTTGTGACCAAAAGCAACTTTGAGAAGAAAGAGTTTATTTGGTTTATACTTGCATGCCATAGTACTTCACTGAGAGGCATTGGGATGGAAGCTCAAGGCCAGAACCATCAGCAGAAATCATGGAGAATCAATACTTTCTGGCTCCCTTTCTGGCTTACTCACAACGCTATCTCAGCTTTCTTCCACAGCCCTAGACAACCTGTCTAGGGACAATGCTGACCACAGTGGGATGGGAACTCCTGTGCCAGTTAGTGATCAAGACTAACCGCCACAGTATTGCCCACAAACCAATCAATTGCCCAAAATTCCAGCTTTCATCTTAGATGAGTCTAGGCTGTGTCACTTTGACAATTAAAACTAACAAGAACAGAGGCTATTATATCTATTGCAGAAAAAAATGTAATATTGTTTCATTTATATAATATGAAATACATGACTAAGTTGTGAAAATGACATGCTTTTTTATAACAAAGCTAGTGTCCTGGAGGGTTTTATGTCAACTTGATACAAGCAGCTAAAGTCATCAAAGAGGAGGAAGCCTCCATTTAAAAAAAGAAAAATGCCTCCACAATCCCTCCTCCCTTTCTTCTACAAGACTCTCAGAACTCAGCACAGTGCTCTGCTGTGCATCTCTGCCTCTGCTTCCAGCAGTTACTGCATAGAGCATCTCTGATAGCAATTAGGGAAGTCACCGATCAGCTTCCAGTAGAAGGCCAGTTCAGGCACCCTCTCCACTAATGCAAGGAGTCTTAGTGGAGTCACCTTATGGGTTCCTGGAGATTTCCCTGGCACCAGTTTTCTTTTTAACCCTCAAATGCACCTTGCATCAAGACATCTCTTTTGTTACTCTCCCCCTCCATCCTCACTCTAACCCACCTTCCGGGAGGGGAAACGGCTTGGTATGCAAAATAAATTTTTAAAAAATGTTAACAAAATTTTAAAAAGACAAAGGAAAATGCCTCCATGGCACCTGGCAGTCTAGGCTGGCTGAAAACACCCACAGGCCTGCCTGGAGCCTTGAGTTACCAGGTGGATTGGCACCGTTTCGATGAGCAAACATATGGTGGAGAAATGGGAGAGAAACAGAAGAGGAACGGTTCATCGCTGTGGAGGGAGGCATAACTGAAGACGCGAAGGTAGTGAGGACCAGGCTGATGTGAGTGGGCTGCACTGCCACCAGGGGCCATGGTGATGTCTGGACCCAGGCTGATGCCGAGGGCCGTGTCTGCATTCATGGCCCTGCTGCAGTTGGGGTCTGTGTTGATGTCTGTACCTCCATCAGATGCCCAGAGTCTAGGCTGCACCTGCGGCCATATTGGTGCCCAAGGGCCATGCTGCCACCCAGGGCCACACAGATCTGAGTGGCCTGTGCTGCCACACAGGGGCATGGTGACATCTGGGTCTGGGCTGGTGCTGAGGACTGTCTGGGTCCATGGTCCTGTAGAAATCTGAGGGCCATGCCGAACCTGCCCCACACTTCACTGGCCCTGGGAAATCTGGTCCTGTCCTTTGCTGGCCTTTGTAGCAGGAAAGTTGGCTTGTTCCACGCAAGAGCTGGCCCCAGTGACCCCCAGTCCTGGGAGATCTGACCCCTTTCCTCATTGGAGAGCTGACCCTGCATTCAGGAAAACTGGTCTCAGGCCTCATCTCAGGTATGGAAGAGTTGACCGTGATGGCTTGGGCACAAGAGAGCTGGCTCCACCCCTTGCCTGAGGTGGGGCATCCCAGCAGAGGCTGTGGTTAACCAACTCAGCTGCCACTCAGACTCACAACTCAGTGCTTTGAGTTGGACCACCCCAACATCTACCCCATATGACCTACTGGAGCACATGAAGAGACTAATCCTGTGGAACCACAGCCACAGGATCCCCATGACTGGGGCAGCAGGAGAATATCCAAGAGGCGCTTCGGTGGAGGTCCAGTATTGATGGTGTACCAGAAGCCAGAGGCCTTGAACCAGACCAACAACTCATTTCATCGAGCGTTTGCAAGTAAAGCTGTTTGGACAAAAAGCTGTACTGTGTGACACCCACAGCTCCCAATGCCACTAAGATAAATGAAGAGGTGATGGAGAGGTGGAAGAATGAAGTGGTTTTTTGTTGTTGTTGTTTGTTTTTGTTTAATTAATATTTTTGTTTTCTTTGGGTGGGGATGCTGCAGAGGTGAAGGGCAGATATAGAGGGACTGGAAAATGAGTGGAATTAGGGAGAATGATGTGAAATTTCCAGAGAATCAAAACAAAATAGTACATTTAAAAAAGAAATAGAAAAAGAGATGGGCTGTGGGCAAAACTGTGAGATATTTTCTTAATTAGTCATTGACGGGGAGGGCTCAGCCCATTGTGGGTGGGGCTACCCCTGGTCTGGGTTCTATAAAAGAGAAGGCTGAGCAAGCCATGTGAACAAGCCAGTAAGCAGCATCCCTCCATGACTTTTTCAGTTCCTACCTCCAAGTTCCTGACCTGCTTGAGTTCCTGTCCTGGCTTCCTTCTATAAGGAACAACACTGTGGAAGTGTAAGCCAAATAAACCCTTTCCTCCCCGAGTTACCTTGGTTATAATATTTCATCACAGCAATAGTAACCCTAACTAAGACTAACTAAGCCTAACCAAGACAGCTAGGCTATACGGGTGCCAGTCTTTCTATCTGATTTTCCCTTAATGCTGTGGCATGGCTCTTTGTAGCCCTCCGTTGCTATTTAAGAAGTCCATCCAGCTATACCACCATTCTCCAGTGGCCAGAAGAGAAGACTAGAGACAAAGTGAGATGTCCAATCATCTGTAACCGTGACATATGACAAGATGTTATCTTTTCCAGAAATGTGTCATCCAAGAAGGGTTAGCACTCCAGTTTGGTCTTGAGCATTCCCCAGGTATGTGTGTTACAGGGTTGGTGTAGAGGGCATGTTATTAGGATATAAACTAGAAGCAGTCAGTGTCAGTGGGAGGCCTTTAGGAGGTGTGCCTTAAAAGATTATTGTGAGACCCGGGATCCTTTCTCTTTCTTTATTTCCTTGCCATAGGGTGAGTGGTTCTGTCCTGCTGCTTGTTCACACCATAGTAAACTGCCTCGCTCAAGTCTCACGGCCATCCAGTCCTGGACTAGAACTTTTAATGTTGTGAGCCATCCCCACACACAAAATAAAATTATAAGTTAGTTATTCCAGGCATTATTTATGTATGCTTGTTTCTGGGAGTTGGTTCTTTCCTTCCACCATATGTATCCAAGAGACCCAGATCAGGCCATCGGACCTGGTGGCAAGCATCCTTACCCACAGAGCCATCTCACAGGCCCCAAGCTCAATTACTGGAGATATTCCTAACTGTTTTCATTTTTCTGTTCTCAAGATATGGACTGCCCCCTGGTTGATGTAATCTAAATTTTGGACACTAAATACTTCCCCTGTACAAACTTTCAAATGTGTATTTTTTGTCTTGTTCCTCTTGATAGTAATCCTTTTCCTTGTGCCCCTATTTATGTGGCCTTGTGGGTTTCTTTTTTATTAGAACTGTCTCATACATACCTACTATTGGCTTTTCCACTTTAATTTAGTATGTATAAGGAGAATGATTGATTCTTTGCCATAAATTTCCATATTTTATAGATGTTTCTTCTCAGTAAATGATACCATCCTATTTTCAAGCCTTTGAAACAAGAATCTCGAAAGCTGTGCTGTATTTCTCTAGTATACCCACCCCATTCGGTGTGACTGTATTCATTACAGAACCCAAAACTACAGCTTCTATGTAGTGGCATCCCATAGTAATGTTATATGAATACTCAGACCTCATCTATTTGCCTTCTGTCAGCCATTTTCCCCATGACTTTTCTTCTCTATAGCTGGTAGTTTCCAGGGTGACTTGCTGACAAGAAAAATCATTCTGTGAGTTCCAATATATTCTAGGATTAGGAAGCTGTACATGACTTGGGCTTGGCTTTCCCCCAGTCACCTGCACCCTATTCTGTCACCTAACATGACTGTCATGCACACATTAGTGACCAGAGGCAGACTGCATAAGATTTGTCACACTGGCCCTTCTTAGGAAATGATATGCAAAGACTGGCATTTTCAATGAATGCTAAGTAAGACTAATTCATTAATCAGTATTTTCACAACTTAATCCTCTGTTGTCATCTTCCATCTCAAAATAACATATGTTTTTCTAGCCTCTTCAAACAAATAACAAAGACATGAGAGCATGAGTTGTATATTATACTTGTCTTTTCTCTATAGCACTTTGTGTGGCTTTAGGAAATATACACACACAAATGTTGAATGAATTAGTAAAAATGTTATCTTTGAAACAAACCTCCATTTTAACAATTTACTAGTGATTATCAGTTTCTGATGACTTCAATTTAAACATCTGAATTCTAGCATCAAAAGCAAAACCCTGTGAGGAAATAGAGAGATGGCTCAGTGATTAAGCAACCTTATTGCTCTTCCCTAGGACTGCAGTTTGGTTCCCAGAACTCGTGTTGGGTGACTCACAACTCCAGATCCAGCTCACCCAGATTCCTGCCTGGCCTCTTTGGATACCTTTACTCAAACATACCTACCTGCACATACACACACACAAACACACATACACATTCACACACACACACACACACTTTCAAAAAGAATTTTAAATAAATAAATTAAAAGTCTTGGAAGATTCTTTAATTTGAACCACAAGTAGCCATGACAAGAAACAAAAACAAAACAAAACCCTCCTTTCTAAACACTGGAAAAACTAGGTATTTGAAGTCTATGTTCACTTCTATGATCTGGTACTTTTTATAGAGTATCGCACATTGCTATTGCTGAGTGTGGCAGTTAAGTTACTCACAGACTGTTGTTGCTAAATACAGATAATCAACAAGACATGCAGGATGTGCTCGGGATTATAAGAGCTAACAAAAGCCAGGCCGTGGTGATGTATGCCTTTAGTCCCAGCACTCAGGAGGCAGAAGCAGGCAGATCTCTGAGTTCTGAGTTCAAGGCTAGCCTGATCTACAGAGTGAGTTCCAGGACAGTCAGGGCTACACAAAGAAACCCTGTCTTTAAAAGCCAAAGAAAAAGTAACAAAAGCACACACAGACCATGCTGTATGCAAATCTCATGAAGAAGTCAAATTTAATATTTAACTATACCATATAACCAAGTATAAATATTTTAAGCCTCTTAATGGAACTGAACTAGGTATAACAGAAACACATAAAAGTAAGACAAAGTGAGGCACCTATTGAAAACAATGTAGTAAAAATAGGGTTTCTTCATTTTTATATGCAGAACAAGAGTGTGTCACATTCTTCATGGTATAAATTTGCATAAAGCCATTTTTGTAACAAGATTCCTGAAGAATTGGGACTAGATAAGATCTAAATTTCAAGTAAATAGTCTTGTTTCAAATAAGGCTGTAAAACAAAAAAAAGGGGGGTTAAATATGTGTAAACACAGGACATTCTTGCCTCATGCTCTTGGTGTCACCAATAAAGTTCTGTAAGGTCCTTAGATGGCTCCAAATGACCAGAAGACAGCTGATATGCAACTGTAGAAAGAAGCTTTATTCTTAAGACAGAAAAACCAGCATGCTGGCATCCACCCAAAATGGCATTGATCCCAGGGGAGAGTAAGGCAATCCATTTTAAACCTGCTTAGGGGAATTCCAGCTGGGGTTAAGTGTACTTTGAAGCGATTGGGTATAGAGACACTTCTGGTACAGGAATCATTTTATGATTGGCTCATGACATCTGGTCAACCACTGGGGCTGTGGTGTCAGGGGTCTGTTTGCTGTGTCAGGGGTTTGTTTAACTGAAAATAGCAAGAACAGTCCCTGCTTGTGGCTGGGTAGAACCCTGATTGTCTACAAGACTGAACCTACTTCCTGAGGGTCTGATTGAAGCCAGACATGAGACAACATAGGATGGTAGGGTAATATGGGACAGAGGTCTTAGGAAACTGGCCCCTGGAGAAAAACAGCTGGCCCTGGTCCCTTCAGTTGAAGGCATCACAGAAAGGACTTGGCAGTAACTGAAACAATAGTGGAAAAATATATTGATAGGGAAGAAACACAAAGCTGTAAGGTACTTGGGATGTTGGCAGGTCTGACCCCATCAATCTTGATAGGCAGAACACATGAGCCAAAGTGTGAGGTTTGAGTCTTGGGAGCTCTCTTGAGGCTGGATTTTAAATCCTTGCTTACTCCTTGGGAAGACCAGAGTGTACTGTAGGAAGATGTTTTGTTTAACTAAGCTGGTGAGCCTTAGGATGATGGTTATTTAACAAATTGCATGGACTTATTTTATTGCTTTAACGATTAGTGCAGACCTGTTTATACGTAATGACTGAATATCAGCCTTTGGTGTTGGCCAAGTATACCAAAGTGAATTGGGCCTGCAGGTGAGGGTTACGATCTGTTTTCTCTGCCTATGAGCAGAGACAGTGAGTGGTGGCTAAGTTGGTATTTGTGTACTTTGTCTACTATAGCATGCCAGTAACTATTTCACACACTCCCCCACACTACTCATTCTTCCAAAGTCCCTTCCTTCTTACTTTAAGCTGATGTGTTTATTTCTCACTACCTTGATAACTCAATAAGTGTGGAAGTCATTTACTAGAGGCAAACAATACCCAAAGTTTTCTTGTAAATTTCCCCATTGGGGATGGCTGCACTCTCTCCTTCATGAGTCTGATATGAGCAATTTGCTTCCAACATTAAAATTCTTTCTTTTGTTTAGTAAGAACTATAGTCTGCCTTCACAGTCTATGTAATAACGTAAATGTCTCTATTTATCTTTTCCACTGCTTGATCATCAAGCCATGAGAGACATATGGGAACTGATATTGAGTGATCCCACATTCACTCAGAGGCATCAGCACATTGGAGGGAATTGTAGGATAAATACTTGTAGTCTATAAATTCATATTTATACCTTTAGCTTCTCATTTTTGGATAATGAGAGCTGGTAGATATGAAGTGCTAATACACGTTATTGTACAGATGCATTATGTGAGCCTACTGGAAAATATGATGCAATTTTCTACATATTAAATTTGATAGTCCATTTAACATGCTTAGCATAGTGCAGGGCATAGTGTAAACAATAAGCATTGGCTATTACTCGCAATATTTTTAGGATCAGTGCTGATATTTAAGAGTTTACACTACAGCCAAGTGGAAGAGACAAACGCCTATAAAGATGAATAGCGGCGTGGTAAGTACTAAATAACATCATATGTGCTCAGAGCAGAAGAGGGCACCATCAGCCGCAGCGCCGATGATTAGCCTGGAAACGTTATGCATAAAAATGCCTGGGCTTACAAGAAGAAAGCCAGCAGCTGTGAAACGGCGGTTCGGGTAAAAGACAGGACAAACTCGGAGGTAATTTTCATGCCATCTCTAAGACAATTAAACCACAAAATCAAAGTTTACATGCATGCGATTTATGGCTTATACAACACAGTCACTTTTGTGACCTCCTGGAGTAGCATGGAAGTTAGCTGACCGAAGACTAGGTAATTCCCGTCTCCGTTCACTACTGAAGATGTCCCTGTGGCGTGTGGTGAGCAGCACAGGCTTGTTGGGACCATTTGGAGTCCTGGCCTCCAGCTGCTCTTCCCCGCTAGAGATCTTTCCTTCTGATTTGAGTTACTGAAAGCTGTGCTTCACGAGCACGTGTTGCCTTGCCTTGAGAATCAGAGGATAAGGTTTTCACCTGTTGGCCCACCTGACGGGTATCTAAGCCTCCATGGTGCTATTGAATAAAGGGCTTCTTACCAGTGACTAGAGGTCTGTGCCTCTGTCTCTCTGTCTGTCTGTGTGTCTTTGTGTGTTTTAACCTCCAGCCCCTTGCTCAAAGCTCGCGAACTGTATGGTAGCGCATAGAGAGCAGACAGGCGTTGTGCACTGCACAGGCTCCTTCTGCACAGAGGTGAAGTGGTAGGGCCTTAAGAAGAGCTCTGAGCCCAGCCCCCTGTCATTGTATTCTTCCTGTTTTGCCTGAAACAGTAATTCACAGAAAATAAAGTGTACTGTGATAGCAAGTGCCAGAGTTAGTATATTGTTTAAAATATTTTTCTGTGTTGACAAAGTCCATTTAGAAAAGAATGAGAAAACCTTTAAAAGTGGCATAACCATCGATACTGTTTTTCCATTAACCAGACACACTGGTATCATCTTAATTCAAATATTTGTAAGCAGAAAAGAGAGGCTCATTTTTATTCACAATGCCTTTCCTATCCCATCTGGCATAAGCAATTTCCTTTTGTTTGCCTTTAAACTGTGTTATAAAGAAATTAATTTTACCCTACGGGCTTTCACTATGAATTCCACAACTTTCATTCTGCTTATTTCTCAATTTCATCATCAGTAACAAATCGTTCTTGAGGGTGGAATTGTACTTGTCAATTTTTCTACTTTACCCCATCAGATTTTTCATTAGGTCTTACCACTAACAAAATTCTTTGCTTTCTTCTGAAAGTTGTCAACAGCTATTATAATTATTTTATCATAGGAATACATGCTATATTGGTGTATACATGCTAATTGGAAAATTACCTTTCTAAATTGGTTTCTAATGAGAATGATTATGAGCCCTGTCACTTAGACAAGTGGTCCAGTGAAAACAGAATCAATTTAACCAAATATATATGATTAATAACTGAAAACATAAACATTTACTTTGTAATTATTTAATCATCCTTCTTGCAGTGTCTAGTGATTTCAAGTCTGCCTGTGCACACCTTCTGCTCACAGAAGCCAGTAGCATTTCTAAAACAAAAGACAAAAAAAATAGAAAAATTACTTTACTTTAGTTTCTTGATTTCTGCTCTCAATTGAACTTGAATTTGTCCAAGGATAATGTACTGATGAGAAAAAATGCCCACCTCAAAGAGGTCTAAATGTAAAGACACCACACCCACAACTGCTAGCTACTCAACATTATCTACATAACTGGCAGATTACCTGGTAAGCTTACAAGCACATAGATTTTTTCTCTTACTAGGGCTGAGATAAAAGCGTGCTCTATAGTGGGTTTCACACATGTGTATACACATGTGTGCCACCACAGAGATCAAAGGTAGACATTGGGTGTTGTGCCCTACTTACCTTCCACCTAATCTTTTGAGACAGGATCTCTCATCAGACCGGGGACTCATTAACTGACTAGAATGACTGGCCTGCAAGCCCATAGGATCTGTCTGTCTCTGCCTTCCAATTGCTGGGATTACAGGTGTGCACCGGTGTGACAAGGCACTGAGGATCCAAGCACAGGGCTTCTCGCTGTGCACACTTCACCCACCATGTCATCCTCTCGACACATCCTGAAGAATTTTAAGCAAGCACATACCAGACTCTGGTGAGAATAAAGAACAATGTAGAAATTACAGGAAAACAGTCTCTTTTTTTCCTTAATATAAATGTTCGAAGAGTCAACATTTTTAGATATCCTAGAATGCTTGGCTGTGGGGCCACTGAGTGATGGTAGTGTTGGGATATTAGTACAGATGATACTGTTTGAATATTACAAACAATCCAATACAAATATTTATCAAAAATAGTGTTAGAGAGGCATTCCTTAAAAGTACATACAAACTTCAATTACATCAGTACAAAATATGTACAATTTATTTTCTTCCACTAAACTTCCTTCCTCATCTGAAAAAAATGTCCCAATTACACCTACTTGTCAGGTAATTGATGTTTGCATGAGATAATGTGTGGTACGTGCTTAGGGCAGTATTTTTTCATGTATTACTGGAATTTAATTTTCCAGACAAATGCAATTTACCTTTAGACATTCTTAATGAATGTGAAATATGAGTTAACAGGCTGTAGAGTATCACTTGGGATGGACAGAGGCAGTACTTTTGCATAGGGAAGGGTAGGTATAGCATCAGAAAATCTTTACACAATTTCATGGTTGATGAAGTGATAGAAGGCGCTGCTTTGGGTAGTGATCCAAGTAAGTGTCATTGGTTTCTTTGGAATAGTTGGAGCTCACAAGTCTGTAGCCTGGAAGAAGATGATGAATTTTAATTTTAATTTTTTGTTAATGTGTTAGTTAGGGTCTCTATTGCTGTGATGAAACACCATGAGCAAAAGCAACTTGGGGAGAAAAGGGTTTATTTGGCTTATTATTTCCATATCACTGTTCATCATTGAAGGAATTCAGGACAGGAACTCAGACACAGCAGGAACCTAGAAGCAGGAACTGATGCAGAGGCCATGGAGGGAGCTTCTTACTGGCTTCCTCCCCATAGCTTATTTAGCCTTTACATAGCTTACTATAGCTTTCCTATAAAACCCAGGCCTACTATCCTAGCCCAGGGGTAGCCTCATCCACAATGGAATGAGCCTTCCCCCATCAATCACTGATTAAGAAAAAACACTACAGTCTTGCCTACAGCCCAGTCTTATGGAGGTATTTTCTCAATGGAGGCTCTTTCCTCACCGGTGACTCTAGCTTTTGTCAAGGTGACATAAAAATATATAGAACAAAGAATGAAGCAGCGTGTAAACCAGGAAGTAAGGAAGGTGATTGTAAGCAGAAGTTTCGTGTCCCAACAACTTAGCTACAAATACTGGACACCTACTTCCCAAATTACCACACAGAGACTTATATTAATTGTAAATGCTTGACCAATAGCTCAGGCTTATTACTAACTAACTCTTACACTTTAATTAACCCATAATTCTTATCTATGTTTAGCCACGTGACTTGGTACCTTTTCTCAGTAAGGCATTCTCATCTTTCTCTGTGTTTGCCAGCGACCCTCTGACTCTGCCCTTTTCCTTCCCATCATCCTTAGTTTGGTCATTCCACCTATACTTCCTGACTTATTAAACCAATTCAAGTGACAAATCTTTACAGGGTACAAGAGGATTATTCCACAGCAGGTGATGAGGTCAACAATTAGGATCACTACTATCTGCTTTTGTGGAGGGTCTGGCCACCAGCCACTGGTCTTCATGGAACACTAACACATTAAAACTCATCATCTTCTCTTAGCATCTTCTGGTTGGTAATCAACCCTAGGCCCCCAGGTAGGGGTTATGGGAAGCAAATAGTATGAATCTCTCTCTGGTAAGTACCCTGGAATAGGCAAGAGGGAGAGATAAAAGGAGGGGTCTTGAGGAGTTATTGGTGGTCACACAGATCACATTACTTTGTTTTAGCCATGCGTACAAGGCATGTACTGTTTTCAGTATGGCTTGAGTATTTTAGCTGAGTCCTCCCAAGATTCAAATACTGAAATGTAAACCCCACTGTGAGTTATAAAGAGGATAGGAACCTAAGCCAGCTAAGGTGTTTACAGGTGAAAGATTTGGGAGAGTTGATTTGGACTGGATAAAGTTGTTAGGGTCAGGTCCCCATGACTGAGCACAATGGCTTTACAACAGATTGTGCATGCATGTGCCCCATCTCTTGTCCTGAGTTGCCATGCAATCTTGGGACTTAGCAAGAAGCCTATAACCAGCCCTGGCCCCTCAATGTTGCTCTTACAGAATCATAAGCCCAAATAAATTTCTGTATATATTTTCTGTTTTGTCAACAGAAAACAAATTGCTAGAAGGTAGGAACAGGAAATACAGGAATGATAAATCTGTCATGCATGTGGGTAGAATGTGAATTCAGATGACCTAGGAACTTCTGTCCCATGGTGTATTGTCACAGAAAGAAAACAAGTGGACAGCACATATGGGGGCTGAAAGTTCCACACAATAGAGGCCATCTCTTCCTAAGGTCTTTTTAACCACCCTAGACCCTTCCTCATCTCTCTCATTCCCAAGGTGAGAACTGGTCTCCACCCCTCCAGCACAGGGCTGCTTGTAAATGGAAGCCATTCATGGTGCAGATGTGGGTGGCTTATCTTGATGAAGGTTTCTGCTGGAGCAAGTTGAGGGAAGCTCTTGCCTTTGGAAACTGGGCTGAGTTGGATTTTGTTTGCCCTGCCATATTGGGAAATATTGTTTTAAGGTGTGTTGCTTTTATTTATGCTGCATTTGTTTAACTCTGTGAAACTGTGATTCTTTGCCTGTCTAATGCATGTGATGGTTGAATAAAACGCTGAACAGTCAATAGCAAGGCAGGAGCAAGGATAGGCAGGGCCAGCACACAGAAAAATGCAAAGAGAAGAATGTAGACAGAGGCTGCTCATTCATTCCCAGTCGCCCAGACCCAAAATAATTACACAGAAACTATATTAATTACAATACTGCTTGGCCTGTTAGCTCATGCTTCTTATTAACTAACTCTTACATCTTGAATTAACCCATTTCTATTATTTTGTATTTTACCATGAGACTCATGGTTTACCAGTCAAGTTGCTGAGCTCTCCTTCAGTGGCTACATGGTGTCTCTCTGACTCCCAGCATTCAGTTTAGTTTTCTAACCTAGCTCTATTCTGCCCTGCCACAGGTCAAAGTAGCTTTATTCATTAACCAATAAAAGCAACACATATCCCACACCATTTTCCCTTTTCTGTCCAAAAAAAAGGAGGAGTAAGCAAATAAGGAGAGAAGGATATAAGGGGCCAGCTACCCAGCCAGCCAGTCATGGAGAAAGAAGATTAAAAAGGTATACAGAAATAGAGAAAGATAAAATCTCAGAGGCAAAAGGTAGTCAGGATCATTTAAGTTAAGAAAAGCTGGCAAGAAATTAACCAATCTAAGGTCAGGAACTCATAACTAAGAATAAGCTTCCATGTGTGATTTATTTGGGAGCTGGGTGGTGTACCCTCCAAAAATCCAAAAAAAGTAAAACACCACACAATACTGCCACCCACTCCTCTGCTCTCCCTGAGCCAGTACAGGCCCTACAGCTGTAGCATGTGGGCCTGCTTTGTTGGGGTTTCTGTCCTGTCCAGTTCCCACAGCTGGTAAGCCCCAAAGAAATCACACAGAGAGTCTGCATTAATTATAAACTGATTGGCCCATTAGCACAGGCTTCATATTAACTCTTATAACATATATTAACCCATTATCCTTATCTATGTTAGCCACATGGCTCAGTACCTTTTTCAGGGGGGCAGGTCACATCCTGCTTCCTCCATGGTCTGGGCAGTACTGGGGAAGAGCTTCCTTCTTCCCAGAATACTCCTGTTCTCATTGCCCCACCTCTACTTCCTGTCTGGTTTTCCTGCCTATACATCCTGCCTGGCCAATCAGTGTTTATTTAAAACATGATTGACAGAATACAGACAATTCTCCCGCACCATACAGCCTCTAAAATCTGATTGTTCTCCCCACCAGCAGCTTTACCTCATCCATCTGAGCTCTTGTTTTTTCTCATTCATTCATTAATTTATTCACTAATAAATTTCAAACAAATACCTATGCCATGCCAGCCAGGTGCTAGGAGCTAGGGTGCAAACACAAATAAACACTGTGTCTGCCTAGCTCTTGAAGTGTGCAAATACTCACGCGTATTAAGCATTTACAATGCTGTTCCAAATATTTCATGTAACAATTCAGTGAATTGTCATAGAAACCCTTTCAACAGGTAATATTATCATCTGTGTGACATAAGAGGAACTAAAGTCCAGAAGGTAGAAGTAGCTTGCCCTCCATCACACAGTCCTAGAGAAACCAAGAGTCAGACCAGAGAGTTTGGTCTTTGAGTGTGAGATCTTGTCCACTTTGGCTAGTGTCTGTAGGAGTTCTAGGACAAGTTTAGGGACTTGAGAAACAGAGCACAGCAAAACTTGGAAAATTACTTCCTCCTGAAGTCATCTAAAACAGAACAGATGGTAGTGACACACAATGTTTGACAGCAATAGGCAGAGGCAGCGTCAGTCCCCATGAAGACTACAACAGACACTTCAAGAAACACACACACACACATGCACACACACACGTGCACACACACAAACACACGCACGCACGCATGCACCCACTTCATAAGATTGTTATGCTTTCTTCATTGGCCCAGGATAGTGTTGTGTGAAACCGCATTACATTTAAAGGTGAATGGACAGATGTAATACCTTTCTTTAAATGTATAAATGAGGAAACAGATCTAGGCTTGCCCAGTGGCTTCCAGATGACCTGGTAGGGGGAGTCAGATTTATATAAATAAATTAGTGTTCAGAATGGATGCTTTGCTTTCTTTCTTATTTATTCTTCCCTCCTGCTATCAGGTATAGTTTTGTGACTTGGGCTCACTTTAGATTTGGGGTTTTTGGTGTGTTTATTTTTGGACATGTGTGCTCATAAATGTTTACATATAAGTTAGTGTGTGTATGTGTGTCCAAACCAGTCCAAGCTGGTCCATATCGGTCCAACCAGATTCAAGTACTTCTACACTAAAACACATGAACATGAACATGATGGTGGGATAATATCAGATTAAGATGAATGAAAAATCAAGTCTAAGGGTTTGCAGAGGGGAGACATGGACTCTGAGATGTAATCTTTTCTTCTTCTCTACAACATGCTGGAAAAGTTTAAAGGGAGAAAATATGAGATACTACAGAAGCTCTTAGGGAACTCAGTCCATGGGATAAGTGAAAATAAGGGGATGTTTTAAAAAGACCTTTGAGGAGTCAGTGCTACTTCCCCCACATCCTGCATGTGATGATGATACATCTTGTCCCTGGAGAGTCAGGGTGTGTACTACTTATAGATCTCTGTTTCTTTCCAAACAACTTTATAAATAAACCTTGAGGTTGACACTAATAATTGGTCGGTAGCATTTTAACCTGACACTGCTGCTTCATGACTATGAGGACATAATGGGCAAACCTTACTCTCCTGGTAGAAGAATAGTCAGAGATGAATCTAAAGGATTGGAAAGAGTGTTTTTAAAAACCATATCGCTTTACTTCTAAGGAAACTTGAAGATAGAATATGAAAACTCCAGTTTAAAAGAATGCTTTGGGGGAAATGGTCCCAATGAATAAATAAAAACAATTGTAATTAGCCTATCATCTAAGGTATTTATATGCAAATGATGCCTCTAAAGTACTTGAGGTTGCCTGCAAGTAATTTCTTCTCTTCGTCATAAACTTTAAGCATTGTGCTCACTGTGGTTTTGCTCTATTAATTCTCCTAATAAACCATTTCCTTATCATTAGCGCAAAGGTAAACTTCAACACAATTAAAAATTTTAACAAAGAGTTGTAATTTATATAAAGCTCCAAGAAATGCAAATATAAATGTCAGAAGTAGACCTTGAAAGTTATCAGATAAACTTTTCTTATGTGTCTGTTTGACCACAAAAGAGCTTAAATTAATTGACAGTAGTAATTAAAAAAAAAAAAAACTAATCTCACTTTTAAGACTATAAGATGCAGAACAATCTTAGGACTGCTGATGTCAAAAGCCAGAGTCTATATAGTCTGCATTTTTTATACTTGCTATGTGCATTCTCACAAAGAAATCTGGTGACATGGTAAAATACAAGGCAGTGCCCAGGAGAACATTGACGTTGGGGGACTGTGGAAGAGGTAGGAGGCACAAAGCAGAATCAGCTCCTGTGACAAAGAGGTAACTGCAAAAATGTAAAAGAAATCACATCTCAGCACAAAAGCTAGGAGGCCCTGGAGGATAGATGATGCCAGGAAACTGTGAGATTATTGTGGCTGCCAGAGTATATTAATACTATAAATATAGATGATTTCCTGAGGAAAAAGGTCCTTGAAAGTGTACCAGATGTGTGATGCTGAATAACACGTTCAACAGCCAAGACACAGAGCATCAACAGAATGCCAGTTCCCTGCCCTTCCTTTCATGGGGTCCTGAATCATGCCTGTATGACTCACATGCAACTGGGAAGCAACAGGGTGCCGACCTGAAAACCTTCACTCATCATATTTCCCCCTCTTTCCAGATTCTCCAGCATCATTAAACATACAGCTGGCTACCAAGTAGCTCATGCGCTCAGTGATCAAGTGCATTTGAACATTCCAAAAGTATTTATCTCATCTGTTAACTTGGGATTTTCTTAAATAATATCTTAAAAATTCTGAACTGCTATGAGTAACTTTTAACTCTTAATTCAAAATAAGATACCTATGCAACTGGTAAAGGCAGCCTACAGTGGTTTAAATGAAAATGCCACATTGACTCATAGGGAGTAGCATTGTTGCAGGTATGGCCTAGAGATTGTTTTGTTATATTTTGGTGAAGAATGTGGTTGCTTTCTGTACTTGTCCAGAAAATATGCCTGAGGAAAAATTGGAATGAAGGGAATGGTGACCTCAGGGGAAAGATCTCACCCAGCTAAGCTTCCAATTTATGAAAAGGATTTAAAGAAAAGCTTAGGCAGTGTGTGGTGGTACTTACCTTAAATCCTAGCCCTGGGGAGGCAGAGGCAGGCAGATTTCAGAGTTCAAGGCCAGCCTGGTCTACAGGGAGAGTTCCAGGACACCCAAGTTTAGGAAGTGAAGGAAACTATCAAAAATAGAAAACTGGTGAAAATATATTTTTAAAAGGGAGCCATTTTCCAGCCCCAGTAAACAGCATAACTCGGCAGCTTTGGCCACATGGGTCTGATTTTAGAGTCAAGGATACAAGAAAAGGGTTATTCAGTCTCCCTTCGTGACTAAGGAAAGTTGCTGAGGCCATTGCCTGAAGCAGTAATGGTAAAGATGGTAAAGCTTGGATTATCCTAGAAATCCCAGGATATTGGAGATGCCAGAGTGGAGAAATACTTGCCAAGCAGAGCTGCTAACAGGGAGTGTAACCAGCCCAAAAGAGAGACCTGTGTTACTGTCAACAAAGCTGAAAGGAGCTGGAGATCTCAAGAGCACTTTGCCTGCAGCAGAGAGAAAGTTTGTAGTTTGCCCAGTTGTTGTTGTTGTTTTGTTTGTTTGTTTGTTTGTTTGTTTGTTTTGGTCTTGCTTTGGACAATGTGTCCTCATTATGTTCCCTTTCCTCCATTTTAGAATGGTTATATCCTGTGCCATTGTACGTTGGAAGTATGCACTCTGCTTTTGTATTTTGATTTTACAGGGGTTACAGTTAAGAGATTGCCACGAGTCACCAAAGAAACTTTGAACTTTTAAACAGGGTTGAGACTGTTAAAGACTATGGGAACTTTCAAAATTGTACTAAATGCATTTTACATTATAATATGGCAATATGCCTCTAGAGGCAGGGAGTAAAATGTGGTACATTGAGTGAAAATGTCCCCCATAGACTCAGAGAGTGGCATAATTGGAGGTATAGCCTTGTTGGAAGTGTGTCACAGGGGGTGGGTTTTGAGACTTCAGAAGCGCAAGTCAGGCTCAGTGTCACTTTCTCTTCCTGCTGCTTGATGATCCAGATGTAGAATTCTAAGCTACTTCTCGAGCACCATGTCTGCTGGCCTGCTGCCATGCTTCCCACCATAATGATAATGGACTAAACCTCCAAACTGTCAGCCAGCCCCAATTAAATGCTTTCTTTTAAAAGAGTTGTCATTGTCATAGCATCTATTCACAGTGATGAAACTCTAAGACAAATACCTATGCAGTTGGTAAAGGCAGCCTGGGCTTAGCTATCTAGTTTCCTGGCTTCAAAGTTTGACTTAATCATTAAATTTGGTATGAGTAGGGGTGACTCTATTTCTGACTTCTAAGGGAAATGAATTCTGGGTATTTCATTAAACTAGAAATGATAGTATCCACCATGACTGATTTTTCTGAGGATGATGGTCACAGATCTGAGCACAATGCCTAATTTGTCTGAGTCACTCAGCCTACCCAAATGCAAGGAAAGTATGTTCAATAACAGACATGTTTCCCTTTTCTTCTTGTTTCCTTTAATTCAACAAACAATGAGATTTTGGATTTCAAAGAATAATTGAAGTATTTTTAACATTTATTTATTGTCTTTATCTCTGTGTGTGTGTGTGTGTGTGTGTGTGTGTGTGTGTGTGTGTGTGTGTAGGTCGGAGGACACTTTGCAGGAATGCTTCTCCCCTTCTATCATGTGGTTCCCAGGCATTAAGATGAGGTCAACTTTGGTGACAACTGCCTTTAACTGCCTATAAGTTCTTCCTAAATCAGTCACTGACCAAAGGAATAAGATGTCAATATTGGCAAAATAATTTATGTATATGACTCAATCATACTGAGAAGTAGTGCATGACAGAAAAAGGCTTTTCTTTTATAAATGGGAGAAATGATTGTTAAGTAGGCAATTAATACAATTAATAGATTCTGTCATAGTTAGCAGCCTGTGCACCTTGGTTTGTCTGGACAATTCTAGTTATTCATACTTATATTTCAGGGTAACAATAGTGTTTCTTTCACTCTTAGAAGCTTGTCTATTGACAATTAATTGTATGACTAAATACAACTAAAATAGTGATACTCATTAATAACTAGAGTATAAAATGCATGATTTAGTAATTAACTGTTAATAGTGTTGTCAAGAACATCCATAGATGGACTCAGGAAGATAGATCTGTCAGTAAAGTTCTTAACATCCCAGCCTGAGAATCTAAATTCAACCCCTAGAACTCTTACAGGTGTGTGGGGGGAACAGTCTTGAGCATGGCGGCACATGTTTGTCATCCCAGTAGTGGGGATGTGAGGACAGGTGGGTCCCTCGGGCTTGCCACTTAGCCTTAGCAGGCTAGACAGTGTAGACTAAACAACAAGCCCAAGGCCAGTGACAGAATATGCACCCTTCACTTAAAATACAAGGTGGATAGCTCCTAAGGAATGACACTTACTGTTTACCTTTTGCTCCTATATGCATGCATAAATGCATGCAATATGCATGTGTGTACATGCATACACATGTTCACCCCCCCCACACACACACAGAAGTAAAGGCTAGTGAGAAAATGATTAGAAGTGATTTGACCAATAATGACTGAAGCACTGTCGTGATTATAGTGAGAGAAAGAAAGACAACATTCTTACAGAAGTAGAAATTCAAAGTTGAGCATCTGTTGATATATGACAATAATATAGAATAAAATGAAAAGAAGCTTAAATGTTTAAAATTTCATGACTGGGGACTATTCACTAATGGAAACTGTAAAGTTAGAAAGTTCAGTGAATACAATGATGAATTCAGCCTTGACACATTAAATTCATTTCTTCTGTGAACGTTGGGTGAAAAGTATCAAGCAGGTGTTTTGAGGCTTCTACCAGAGGCCTCTGTGGTAATTTAATTAGCTAAATAATCTTATTGGTAGATTCTCATAAAGCTTTGAATCCAAAAAGGAAACAAACATTTTTTGTTTTAGATTTACTATCTACTCAGCAAATAATTGCTGTGTCAAAATGTTTAAGAGCTGTGGAATCAGAAAAGAACAAAGCGGGTTAAGTCCTCACTGTCCCGGAACTAATGTGGGAAACCATATTAGGCAAAAATATATTGCTGTAGCATATTTTACTGAAAACTGTGGAAGAAAAATAAAATCATTCAGTTGTTCAGGGTAGTCCTTTTAACAAGGAGACATTTGAGCAAAGAACTGAGGGAAATGAACTCTCCAGGGTAGAACACTTAGTCTAAGGGATAATCAGAACACAGATTCTTACAGGAAGTCTCTCATCATCTACAGAAACAATGGTGAGACCAATAGATCTGGAGCCTAGGGAATGAAGAGGCTAGAAGAATGTTTCAAGAGCAGGTAGGTAGCCGGGGATGGGTGGGGGAGAGAGATCCTGGGCAGAGATGAGGAAAGGTCTCCTGTAAAAATATGATTATGGGAGGAGGAATAACACAAACTTCGGTTTCAAAATAGTATGTTTCTAGTGTGGGGGCACATGCCTTTAATCCCAGCACTCAGCATGCAAAGGCAGGCAGATATCTGAGTTCAAGGCCAGGCTGGTCTACAGAGTGTGTTCCAGGTCAGCCAGGGCTACACAGAGAAACTCTGTTTTGAAAAAACAAACAAACAAAAAATGGAATAGTATGTTTACTATTAATTAATATTTAGATTAATATTGGATTGGAAATATTTGCATAATAGTTGAATCGATAGAATTTGAAGTTTGAGGAACAGTTGGAAATAGAGCTATAAACTCTGAGGTTATGAGAAAAACATTTATTTAAAATATTGGGCCTTATCTAGAGAATGAACACAGATGAAAGAGAAAAACTGTCTAGGAGCTGATAGTCCTGGAATATTTCAGTGCTGGAAGATCAAGGTGATTTTTTTGAAAGGTAGGGGATCTCCAAAATATGACTGTACTGATTTAGCCATGTTCTAATAAATGTTTAGCAAATAGTTCTTATCATTTAAAATCCTTAATTCTCAGTGCTTGTCAAGTTTAGTGATAGATTTTTACCATGATCATTTTCCAATGAGCTGTGCCAAATGCTCCTTAAAGAACAAGCCAGAATGAGATTACTAAATGATCATTAGAGGACAGAGAGGTGGCTCAGAAGTTAAAATCTGTTACTGTTCAATCATGAGGACCAGAGTTCAAATCCCAGAATCCATGCAAAATCCAACAGGACTAGAAGTCAGGGTTAAAAGTGGGGATAAGGGTGAGAGGGGACATTTATGACTCTCAAGTCTGGTCCAGTCTAAACCGGTCTGTTCTTGTCCAAACCAGCAATGGATTTTATAATCTGATTTGAGGGCTTTACTTAACTCTTTTCTGGACTGCACTGCCCTGGCATTTAAAGACATAGTTAATCTTACCTTTCATCAATCTCAGTTAACAGCCCTACCTCTGTGCTATTTTTATGTCAGAAACTTTAGTGTCATCTTCGACAACTGATGCTTTTTCCTCACTATGTCCATCTCAAACCCATCATGAATCTCATCATTTTCACCTACAACTGTCTCGAAACTCTATTCCAGCTACCCCTTTCACTACTGCATTTCTTTGGTTTAGCCCTGCACAGAAATCTTTTACTCACCAATGGCTCTTCTTACCTCCAGTCCACTGCTCTAGTACCAAAGAGACAGGAAGCATGATTTTTATCACCTGGTCTTTGTAGAACACTTCCAAATTAAGAAAGTACTTGTGATGGTTCATCTTACTTGTCAACGTGACTAAATCTGGAATCAACTAAAACTCATGCTTCCAGGTGTTTCTGCGAGTAATTTTCTTAATCGGGATTATTTGAAGCAGGAAGACCCACCCTAAATCTGGGCCACACCTTCTGGTGGCAGCCCATATAACCAGGACATGCCTCACTCTTGATGGCAAGTTCATCTTTCCTGCTGCTGCCACCAGTATTACATCCAGCCTCTTCAAGATTCCAAAAAAGTCTGAAGACCAGCTCTCTAGTAACATTCTGAGACTTGGGCACCAGATTGGCCCTACAGAGACATCCAACCTCACAGACTGGAAAACTAGTGGCTTCTTAGGCATTCTGCCATGAAACATCTGTTGTTGGACTCTCTGGACAAGAGCCTGTATCATTCTATCTGTTCTATTCCTTTAGCAGACACTGAATAAATCAGTACCACCTTGTCTTCTGCTCTCCAGTCACAAATGCATTCAAAGAAGATCTACCTATCCAGGCAACTCATTCCTTCATGAATCACAAATATAGAAGAGAGAGTTTAACTTTAACTTAATGTCATTAACTCAGTCTACCACCTTCTACTTCAAATAAAACCCCTTGTTTAAATAAAGGTCTTCTTTAATAAAAGAAAAACTCAGAGTGAATAAGGACCATTGTTGTTAGGCAGCTAACAAATATTCACAAACCATGAGGTGGCAAAATGGTAGCTTTTATTCAGGTCTTATTTTTTAAGTAGAGAAAGAAACTCTTAAATGTAATAGCTAAACTGTGATATGTATCACTTTATTTTTAGGAATGTTTTCTCAACACTCATTCTGAAAAAAATGCTAACTATATGCACTGAAAATCGAGTAATCATATTTGAACAAATACAGCACAATGGATTTAGATAGTAATGCATTTTATCTCAATAAATATAATTATTACATCTGCATATGACAAATTGTGTACTTTGTTTTAAAAGCATAACCAAGCTCATTCTAATTTATGTTCTGTTACCATCTGCCAATTTAATGGCAACATAGTAGTCAATGGTACTCTGTAAAAGATAGGTGAAGACAAATGAAAATGGGAAGAACTTCTCAGGGTTTTTAAAACCTCAACTTTGGGCAGGCAAAATGGATCTGGGCGTAAGGGTGCCTGCTGCCAAACTTATGAAAACGTAAGTTTCATCCTGAGAACCCACAGAGTGGAAAGAGAAAAACCAATTTCTCAAATTGTCCTCTGTGTCATCTGACCTCCACACATCCACCATGCACAATTGCACACACGAGAGAGAGAGAGAGAGAGAGAGAGAGAGAGAGAGAGAGAGAGAGAGAATAAATAATAAATAACGTAAAAAAAACCCTTTCATTTCAACATACATCACCCACGTCATACATTTTGGGTATCATCTGCTTCAGCTTGACCCTGTGTGTAGCTCAATTCATGCTTCTCATCAATGCACTACCTCATTAATTGTTTTGCTTTCACGTGAAGCTTTGAACACATTCCACACCTTTGCGTGTAGATTGTAAATAACGGTCGACCACCATTGCACCAAAAGGCTCACCTGTCTGTAGCCAGTTAACAGTGCAATCCACTTAAATGCCCTTTATTCACAATCAATCATTTCTCTTCATAAGAGTTCCTCTTGGGTTTGTCTATCCAGGAATTTATGCTGATAATGAGCTTTTGAATACTGATTTGGTATGACACTGGGTCATATTTGAAATCTTTCTATCAAAATAACTGGAAATGTAATTTTAAATTCACCTCACTAATACAGCTGTCTTTAATCTCTGGGGATAAATAGTGACAAATGAGGCTTGGTTTTTGACCAGTTTAGCTTCATCTAAAAGAGAGTGGGTGTTTTAATGGAGCTTTTAAGTGGATAATAGGCATGCGGTGAGCATTCTGAGGTATGATAATGAGTTCCATGTATAGATAGAGAACTGTTTTTCACTATGCTTCTGCACAAGAAAGTATTTGCAGTTTATAAAAGAATCAGAAGTCTATTTACATGGCCACTGGGATACGTTCTAAATTTCCTTATGCATTTAAATATCCCTATTTTCACACCCACTCCAACCATTATTTAGTTTGCAGATTCATTAAACTGCACAATGTGTACTTATTAGCTGCCAAAGAAATCATGTCAAATTAGGTGTGCATTTTTATTACTAAAAAGAAAGAAAGTAAGTAAGAAAAGAAAGGTATACAAGAATGCAACATGCTCAAAATTGGTTGAATCACAAAACGTAATGAGGACAAAAATGTTTGGATAAAAACCTTTCAACCAAGTCATAAAGTTAACGTGTTTAGTATGAATGTGCTCCAATTAAAGAAAACAATGGCTGTTATTTCAGCGTTGACTCAAGGAAAGCAAATGTAATCCTCTGCTTGCTAAAATGTTGAGAGACCACATAAATGGTCTGTGACTGTGGCCAGAATAGAGGAGCCCTGGGATCACGGCGCACAGCAGAAACTCTTCTTAGTCTAGCAGATTTAAGTGTGGTTAGCGCAAATGTATAGTAAGGGTAAATTAAAAGGCTGTGCAGCCTCACAATAGAGCCCTGACTCCTAATGTAACCAACAAGTGGTTTTCCTACATAGGCTAATATGAAGACCTAAAAAGTGAGAATGCCATTATACCTTATATTTATGTTTATCTGTACGCTATAAAAAAAAAGGTGGTTTTAAGGAAACAGCCTGGGCTGTGGTACAGACAGCTCTGGATTCATACCCTATCTCTGGCACTTCTTAGGCATGCAATTGTAGGCAGACTACATATCCCTTTATTCTTTTTCTCCACTTGATATGATTAAAACATATGAAGGAGGGGCTGGGATGCAGTTCAACTGGTGCATTGCTTGCCTCCCATGCACAAAGCCTTGGGTTCCATACCTAGCACTGAATAAGCCAGGTGTAAAGGCAGCACATGTCTGAAACACCAGTAATTTGGAGGTAGAGGCAAAAGATCAGACATTCAAAGCTGCTCATTAGCTTTCTTAGTGAGTTCAAGGCTAACCTGGGATACACAAGACTGAAGCTCAAAATAAAACGTCAAAGAATAAAACTTCTTATTAAAATGATGAACTGACTTTATGGCCTCGTGGAGTCAAAATATTCTGGAATTCTTTAAGTACTAAATAGATCTTGTATGTGTGTATACACTTTTAAGGTATGTCCAGAATTATAGCAATAAAGCTTAACAATCATGCTTTAAAACTGCAACATGTCACTAAAATAGGATATAAAATATTATAGGAAGGGTTTCCCTATAATAACTGGAAGGTATGAAGAGGTCCTGTATTTAAGATCTTATCCAAAGACTTTTCCTTAGACCAGCTGTATCTTACAAGCATTAAAATTAAAAATTGCAGGAGGCTAAGAACTTGCAAAAGTGGCTACACACTGAGTAGTGGCATCAAATTTCACACAAAGGCGCATGTCAAGTATTTCTTACATATGCTCATCATACATAAGTCCTTGGGATTTCCATAGGCCAAAGTCAAACCAAAACAAGCTCACATTCAAAGACAGCAAAGCAAAAGCCTAGATGAATGTGGGTAAGAAAGACCGACAGTCTCGAACTCATTCTGAGGTCAGCATTATGTTTGTAACAAAACTATAAAACAGACATTAAAAGAGAACAAAACTATAAATTGATATTCTTTAACACACAATTAAAAGTTATTAACAATGCATTTGTAAACAGAATCCAACAATGTCCACATATAAATGTAGATACATTCATATACATAGATATATAAATACACAATATATACATATCTAGGTGTGCAAAAGGATAATTAATCATGAGCCAATGACTGACCATATTATACTATTAAAAGCTATATGATACTTATGACTATCTTATAGATGAAAATGAAGCCTTTCCCAAAACTCATCATCTCTTCATGATGCAACCACAACAAATAAAAATAAAAGAAAAAAATTTTTTTGATTTTTCAAGACAGGGCTTCACTGTGTAGCCATGACTGTCTTGGAACTAGCTCTGTAGATCAGGCTGCCTCTGCCAGGCTGCCTCTGCCTCTCGAGTACTGAGACTAAAGCCACCACAGTCCGGCAAAGAAAAAGAATTTTTAATAAACAAAAATCATCTGAAGGTGAAAAGGGGGCGGTTGAGCTGACTCAAGAACAAAGGCACCGATTGAGTGAAATCCTTTGGCCCACAGTGGAAGGAGAGGACAGATTCCCAGAAGTTGACTTCTGGCCTCCACATACACACTGGTGTGGTTGTAATAACAACAATAATAAGATTTTCAAAAACTGAAACCTGCAAACAATATGCTTAGTGATAGATGGCTAAATAAGTTCCCCCTAAGAATGTACTTCTTGGATTATTCTAATCAACATGGTACCTGTTAAAATTGACTAGTTCAATAAGGCAAGAAATATAAATAAAATCATTTTGTTGATAAAATTATTCTTTTAAATGTTCAACACATAGCTTTGCATTAGCTTTTTGTCTCTGATCAAAACCACTGAGGAAAAGAAGATTCACTTAAGTTCATGCTGCAGAGGTTTCAGTCATTCATGGTGGGAAGGTAGGGTAAGGCAGGGCAAGGTCAGGCACTCACCTCTTAGTGGTTAGGAAGTAGAGAGAGACAATGCCTATGCTAACTGGGTTCTTCCTCTTTGCCTGTTATTCTGTCAAGGTCCTCAATAGACTGGGTGGTCCTGTTCATATGTCAGGGGCAGATCTTCCTTCCCAATAGAATAATCCTCCTAAAAACACCTCACATCATGACTACAAGTGTGCTTTACAAATCTAAGTGCCTCTCAAACCAGTCAAGTTGCCAATCAGGACTAGCCATCAAACTATCCTTACATAAAATTACTTGAAAAAAATAAGAGAAATGAGGAAAAGTGTATCTTAATGTGTAAATTATGCTTAATTGATAAATTATGCAATTAGATGAAATCCTTATAACTAACATTATTAAAAGAAAATATTTTTATTTTTCAAAAAATAATTGATATTGAAATTCTTATTGTTACAGAATTTGTTTCTTTTTCCTGTCCAAAATGAAGTACTTAGGAAAAAACTGGTTAGGAATTATTCTATCATTCAGTATAATTTTGCCTAATTCAGAATACAGTCTATAGTCAAGCTAATTTTTCTTGTAGAATTAATTTCAGGTTGATATTGGTTTACTGTTTCTCGAACACTTAATTGAATGTTCAATAAGGAAGATAAAGCATTTCTGGAGATGAGTAATTACACTGATATTGGGAAACTAAAGAAAATATGGAGGTAATAATTCTGTATATTAATTCATCATTCTGTTTTCTATTTTAGCACAAGAAGCTTTATATCAACAAGGAATAAAATGAACTATAAAGAACAGGCTGGGGCTAGAATTCTGCTTAGTGGTAGTGTCTATGCTTAACAAGATGAGGCACTGGGTTCAGTTCCTAGCACTGCAAAGAACAAAAGTAAGAAGGAGAGAGAGAGAGAGAGAGAGAGAGAGAGAGAGAGAGAGAGAGAGAGAGAACAGGAGGGAGAGAGACAGACATAGAGAGAGAAAAGAGAAAAGGAGGGAAAGGGGTTCTCAAAGCAAGTCCATTGTTTGTACTTTTTCATTAAAAGGTTTGCTTTATCCATTTGCAGGCACATCATACACTTTAATGTCTTTCCCTTGGTCTTATGTTATGGACTTTTCCTATTTTTCTATGTTGCCTTTTCCACCATAAAAATTAATGGATGATTTTTAACCTACAAATTGATACCATGTTATTTATTGAACTATTTCCCCATTTCTAAATGTTACTATTTCAATTTATCAGCATTATATGTAAGTTAATGAGCATTCTGCATGTGATTTTTTGCCCTGTTCCTTAATACTAATGAAGACTTTTGGCAACAGCCACAAGTCAGAACACTTGAACAATTTCAGTTTTGTTATTGATTTGGAAAGTTTACTATAATTTATATTTACAGTAATGTACATGAAGATATCACTTCCAGGACAAACTCATTTATGATACAGTTGTAATGGTAAGTTGTTAGCTTGGCTGGGCGAGGGGGCATACTGAGGAGAAAACCCAGAATATTTAACCTACCATGAAAGCACTCTGCCACCAAAGTACATCCTGGCCTGTGTCATCTGGTTCTACTTCTTTAATTAGCACATTAAAATTGTATTTCATATTTGTATCCTCTGTAGTGTATGAGAGGAATTTAGTCTCTGGAGTCATATAAATGTGATCCAATACTCAATTCTAGTTATATCATTTTCTAAAGATTGGTATGTTTGTTAATGACTGTTGCATCAAAAATTACTACGCATATGTATATACATACATATTTTTGTACATAACAGATATTAATGAAGAAAAAGGCCATGAATTAGAAAGAAGGCAAAGAGTATATGTGAGGGTTTGGAGGGAGGAAAATTATGCAATTTCAATCTCAAAAAAAATAAAAGTTTTTTTAAAATAAAACAAAAACTACTCTAAAACCTAGTGGCTTAAAATATAGATATATTTATTTATGTGTCAGCTATATGATTCTTCTAGCTTTGTCTGGGGTCTTTCAAAGAACTACAAATACTTAACAATTAAGAAGGTATGGCCTGGAGAGATGGCTCAGAGGTTAAGAGCACTGACTGCTTTTCCAGAGGTCCTGAGTTCAATTCCCAGCACCCACACGGTGGCTCACAGCCATCTATGATGAGACCCAATGCCCTCTTCTGATGTGCAGACAAAATGTAGACCGAACACGGTATACAAAATAAATAAATAAATCTTTAAAAAAAAAACAAGAAGAAGAAGGTAGCTTGGAGAAGAGGTTAAGGAGCTAGTGAGGTTGAGGACATTACAAGGAAAAAAGCCCACAGAATGAACCAAGAAGGGCTTCTAGGGACTCACAGAGACTGGAGTGATAATCATGGACTCTGTATGAGTCTGAGCTAAGTCTTCTGAGTATAGTTATGGTTGTTAGTTTAATATTTCTGTGGGACTCCTAAACAGTGGGAGTACGGGATACCTCTTACTCCTTTGCCTGCTCTTGGGACCCTTTTCCTATGACTGGGTCACCACGACAAGCCTCAATATGAGGGTTTGTGCCTGGTCATAGTGCAACTTGATATGCCATGGAGGAGGTTGACTTGAATTTTTTGATATCCCTTGGAGGCCTGCCCTTTTCTGAAGGGAAATAGAGGAGTGAATCTGGGGGAGAGAGGAGGAAGGGGGAGCTGCAATCTGGATGTAATCTGTCAGAGAAGAAGAATTTTTTCTAAGGTAGCTTGGGAAATCTTGGGGGAGTGCTGGCTCTCCTTTGTTTTTGGTTTGGGGTGGGTTTTGTTGTTATTGTTGTTTGTTTGTTTTGTTTCCATCAACTTTCTACAAGCTAGAGTCATTTTGGAGGAAGGAACCTCAATTGAGAAAATGTGCCCATCAATTGGCTTGTATGTAATCTTGTGGTGCATTTTTGATTGATGACTGATATGGGAGGGTCCAGTTCAATGCTGCTGATTTCACCCTTGGGCTAGTGGTCCTGGGTGCTATAAGATAGTAGGCTAGGCAAGCCATGAGGAGCAAATCAGTAAGAAGCACTCCCCCATGGCCACTGAATCAACTCCTTCCTCCATATTCCTGCCCTGCTTGAGTTCCTGTCGTATCTTCCTTCAATCATAGACTGGGATGTGGCACCATAAGCTGAAACAAGCCCTTTAGTCTCCAAGTGGTTTTTGATCATGGTGTCTTATCTCAGAAATAGAAACCCTAACTAAGAAAGGGCAGCTCTTTCATGTGGTCAACTTGGTGGTTGGGTAGAAACAAAATTATCTAGCATGAACTCTTATATAAGAATCAGGCTGTCTACCACATGGAATCTTATTCAGTCACAGGCCAATATAGATTTTTGGTTTTTTGTTTTTCACAGAAGAAGTAATTATGCTTTGAGAGTATGCAAGTGGAAGGCATCTTAGAGTTTTACTGGGGCTGGTTCTAATGTCAACTTGCCAGAAATGAGGATTTCCTGAGTAGGAAGCCTCATCCGAAGAAGTGTCCAGATTGCCTTGGTTAATGTAGAAAGACCCAATCCAATGGTGGGCCGCACCTTGTGGTAGCAGCCCAGATAAAAAAGGTACGGCAGAAGGAATACCATCTCACCTTTTGCTCACTTGCCCTTCCTCTTGCCCTGAGTTAATTTGCCTGTTGTTGTTGCTGCTGCTGCTTCCTATGATGAGAACAGAACTAGCACTTCTAAGCTTTCATCCTGATTGAGGGACCAGCATTTCTCTGGGCTTCTGGCACCATATAGCCTTGGGACTGAGCAGTCATTGTCCCCACCCCAGTGAGAGACACTATTTTGGGACTACTCCAATTACTGAGGCACCTAGCCTCTAGAATCTCAGCTCTCAGGTGTGATTCTTCCGCTACCATTTTACTATTTTAAAGCTGATTTAGTAAATTCACATTATATATTAATAATATATCAATTATTATTGATTAATAATATTATATTTATATATTAATATATATTAATCCCATTGGATCTTCTCCTCTAGACTACCCTAATAAAGGCTTAAACTAAATTAATAATAATAATAACAATGATGACAGTCACACCCATACATTCTCTAGGTCAAACACTAATCACAAGGGCAGCTCAGAATCAAGTAGTAAAAAGCAAACATGCATGTCTTGCAGCATCAAAATTCTCATGAAGGAATGTGTGGTTTCCAAACTTATTACAAAATTAGGCAGAATATTTGGTTACAAAGACCTTAGCAATGGCTTTGTGTTTGATGCATTCTCAGTATGTACTAAACTTGTATCCTTTGTATGGTTTTGCCACCAAACCCCTGCCTGTAGTTGTTGTCTTACTGGAGTTACTATTGCTGTGATGAAACGCCATGACAAAAGGCAAGTTAGGGAGGAAAAGGTTTATCTAGCTTACACCTCTTCATCACTGCTCATCATTGGAGGATGTCAGGACAGTCAAGACAGGAACTCAAGAAGGACAGGAATCTGGAGGCAGGAGCTGATGCAGAAGCCATGAAAGAATGTTTATACTGGCTTGCTCCTCCCTTGCTTGCTCAACCTGCCTTTTTTTTTTTTTTTTTTTTTTTTTGGTTTTTCAAGACAGGGTTTCTCTGTCACGTTGGAGCCTGTTCTGGAACGAGCTCTTGTAGACCAGGCTGGCCTCGAACTCACAGAGATCTGCCTGCCTCTGCCTCCCAGTACTCAGAACCACAGCCTAGGGATGACTCTACCCACAATGGGCTGGACCCTCCAACATCAATCACTAACTAAGAAAATGCCCTACAGGCTTATACACAGATTGACCTTATGGACGCATTTTCTCAGTTGAGGCTCCCTCCTCTCTGATGAGTGAAGTTGACATAAAACTAAACAGTATAGTAGGTCTACAAGGAATACTAAATGAATATATTATAATAAAAATGTTGGAATGTGTTCTGAAAACAGATTTTAAAGATTCTTTGGTATTAATGCATAGCTAATTAAATACAAAATTGCCAGAAAAGTATATTTAATTTACATCCTATAAAATATTCAGCTAAATAAACACTGATGCTGAAATCTATGGCAACTTAGCTATTTTTCTTCAACTCTTAAGTTTCCTGATTTATATTTTCAGGCACATTAGAAGTGGGGATTTTAAGAGGAGATATCTGACCATACTCAATATGTAATTTGTACAGGACCATTATTTTTGGCAATAGATTTTCTTTATAGTAGAAAAACAGAGTATATAAATTCTGCATCGTGTGCTGGGAGAGATTCAGTGTGACTACACACTTTTCAAGGATTTTTACTATAATAAAAATCTATAGGAACATGACACATTTGAAATTCACTGGCTCAGTGTGTCAGCCACAGACATGGTAAGAATATATTCCCATGAGCTATACTTGCTGAAATGAAGCTCATAGGCTGTGTAATAGCCAAACAAAATATCACTACTTTGTTTATAATTGTAGAAGATATTTTGCAAAGAACTTTGAAACAATATGTATATTTTAAAAATAGGTAGACTAAGGTATGTTTCTACGTCAGAGCTGAAATTTGAGACGATGAGACAATATAATCATCTACAATAACAAAATTTGCTACCTTGCTAATTAATCTCCTGCAGGTTAAGATGTTCCTATGGAATGCTGAAATCCCCCTTTAGCTAGGTGCAACCTTGCACACCTTCAGTCCCAGTGCTCTGAAGGTGAAGGCAGGCAGACTGCTCTGAGAGCAAGGCCAGCTCAGTCAGAAGAGTGTGTCCAGGCCAGCCTGGAACAAAGAGTTTTCACTCAAAAAGAAGACAGTCTTTAAACATGTAACACTATACCCAAGCTTGCAGGGATGATGAATAAGAGCAAGGCTTGAGCTTCGGGTCCTTTTGAGTCATGTCTTCAAAGTCATACAGTATTCAGAAAGCTGAGTAAGACTTTAGAATTGTATAATAAAAATCATGAGCTCAGTTGTGTTTTTATTCTTATCTCTTCTTTGTTATTTTCTTATTCTTATATTTACATATAAAATATCTTATATTTTATACTCATTTAATTTAAGATATAGTTGTTCTTTCTAAAAGTCTTTATGTTTCCACAATCTTTGCTTCTTCTCGAAGATAATCTATTTTCATTAATCAAATGCTTATCATTTATATTTATGTTTCCAATGTTTAACATCTATAAACACATGAATGGTACATTGATCTTTAGGAATTAATAATGTTTAAATGATATCATAATATATGTGTAAGTTATCCATCCCTATATTGATAAGCATTTTAAATATTTCCAGTGCTTCCCCTTTTTCAGTAATGATGCCATAAAGTTTTGAACATATCTTCTTTTGTATATATGGAAAAGTTTCTCTTCAAAAAAATGTGAGGAATATAGTCTTCAACTTTACTGTATATTACTACAATTCATCAGTTGTATGTGAAAATATCTGGGTTTTTGACAAATTTTCTTTCCAACAGAAGTTAGGTCTTACCTTTTGGTCATGGTAGAGCACCATCTCTAGCCTACTGTTCTTTCATCCCCTGTACTAAGACCTCAGTCTAGGACTCCACTATGACACTTGCCACCTAGCTCATCAGCACGGTGGACCATGATGATACAACAGGAAGAAACCATATCTGCAATGGACCCTTGTTTCACAGCCAAGAAGGAGTTTATTTTGTGCTAGGTTGATGTAAGTAATGTGAGGATGGGCACTTCCCTGTGTCCCCCATATGGAGGAAATGTCTGATTAAAGGCTGGCTCTATCCAGGTAAGACTTACTCAAATGAGCTTACAGAAGTCACAGAGTAAAACTTTATCTTCTTTTGTAGCCTGGAATTATTACTGAAACCTTCTCCCCTCTCTTGTGTGTGTGAGAGAGAGAGGAGGGGCAAGAGAGAGAGACAGAGAGAGCGGGGCAAGAGAGAAAAAGAGAGAGAGACAGAGAGAGGGGCAAGAGAGAGAGAGAGACAGAGACAGAGAGAGAATGCACTTGGGTATCATCTATCTTGGTTTTGTTCAGATGGAGTCTTCTTTGGTCCAGCACTCTTGGATTAAACTAAGCTGGTTAGCCATCAGCCTCAGTGATCTGCCTGTCTCTTATCTCCCCAGGACTTTGACTACAAACACATGCTAACATGGCCTGTTTGTTGGGTTTTTGTTTGTTTGCCATGTATATACTGTGCATGTGTGTATGCATGTCCACGTGTGTGTGGGTGCAAGTACACCCATGTGGAATTCAGATATTGATATTGAGTGTCCTGCTGGGTCACTTCTCCCACTTGAACCCGGAACTCAACAATTTGGCTAGTTTACTACAAGGATTCCTTGTCTTCGTCTCCTATGTCCTAGGGTCACAGGCAGAGCTCCAAATAGCACCCTAGGATCCAAACTATGGTCATCAGGCATACATGGAAAGCACTTTACCCATTGGTCCATGTCCTCAGCCCACACATGGTATTTTGTGACTCAAAATCTAAGGCTCAAAAATCAGGTCATCATACTTGTGAAGCAAACAACTTACCAATTGAGTCATCTCCCAGTTCCTTATTAAGTAGTTAGTCTTCTGCCCCAAATTCTCCTAGAAAGACTATTTATGGTGAAGCTTTTCTTATTTTGAGAAGAGACACCTTTAATTTTGGCTGTATTACAATTCAAGATCTAGCTCCCCCCCATGTCCTTCATCCCCACAAAGTGATGAGTTTATTTGTGTCTATAACTCTGGTGCTGATCTTCCAAATGGTATCATATTTGTCTCATAAATAGTATCGTCATAACCTCATCACCCCCAAATGATCCATTTTAGGTGAGGCAACTGAGAATAAGGGAATAAAAGCAATCCCTCAAAACAGCTGTAAAGTAGTGGAAGGTTGGGGCATAACTCATTCTTTCTGCTTCTTAGCAAAATGATATTTCTATTACACAATTTATCAAAAGTTATTCCCTTTAGTCCTTACAGTTTTTCTCCTGAAATTTTATTGATATTACCAAACAAATTAGGTTTTGAAATGAATTCTCAGTAATGTTATATAAGTATGAACTTTAACCTCAACATTGTATAACACTACAGGCAGTATCCTAGTCAGAAACATCCTTTCAACCTATCAACTCTTACTGTAACAGAGTTTCTGAAAAGAAACAGAGCCCCATAAAGTTGGCTCAACATTTTTAATTTTCAGGTGAGATAATGGGGACAAGTAAAGTCTAAAGAGATGCTACTTGCTCAGTGTCATGAAATTTGCAGTTAAGTAGAATGAATAGCAAATAGGAAATAAATAATGTAAATTTTAGTATTCACACTCAAGATGTGAAAGACAGGAATCAAAGATGAATGACTGTACCATGTAATGTAGAGGCATGAGAAATTCACAAGAAGTCAAAATCAGGCATTTGGTCTTAAGCAAAGTTAATTTGGAGATACTGACAAGATAGTGGAAATAATGATTAGGTAGTTGGGCACAGTAGCCTGATGTCTGGTGGAGAGTTTGGAGTATAGCAGGGTCTCCACTATAACAAGCATATAATGGGGGAGGGGGAGAATTGATAGAGCATACTACAATAAACAGGTTAGCAGATAGAGGCTGTTTGTTGTTGCAAGGAGAGCCAGGCCACTTGTTCGTCCCAGCTGCCCAGCTAGCTTAGCCTCAAAATAACCACACAGAAACAGTATTAATTAAAGCACTGCTTGGCCCATTAGCTCTAGCTTCTTATTGGCTAACTCTTATTTTAATTTAACCCATTTCTGTTAATCTGTATTAATAGAGACAGCAGTGGCTTACCAGGTAAAATTCCCAGTGCCTGTCTCCAGCAGATCCATGGCATCTCTCTGACTCTTTCCTTCCCCAAGCATTCCATTCTGTCTTCCCCGCCTACCTAAGTTCTGCCCTATCAACAGGCCAAGGCAGTTTCTTTATTCATTAACCACAAAAAGCAACACACAGAAGGGACTCTCACATCAGCTTGGCTTGACCTATAGTCTGTGCATGTCAACTCATCACTATAGTTGTGTGAAGACAGGCTACATTAATATTTATTGAATATCTACAGACAAATAGTGTTAATGGAAACACTGTGATATAATGGGATGATTCTGAATTTCAAACTAGAACATGATGGTCTTTCATAGAAGAGAATATTGTGTAATATTACTTTAACTACGTAAAGATGTGTTACATGTGTTCATGTTGCATTTGTTTAACTATGCAAAGATGCCTTACTTTTGTTTATGACACATGTGTTTAATTATTTAAAAATGAGCTGCTGGTTTACTTTGCCTGCCTAGGGCACCTGATTGGTCTAATAAAAAAATGAATGGCCAATAGCTAGGGAGTAGAAGGATAGGCAGAGAGAATAAATAGGAGGAGGAAACCAGGCTTGGGAGACAGAATGAGGGGGGAGAGAATGAGGTACAAAAAAAGGGGAGACACCCAGGGTCAGCCAGTAAGGCAGCCACCAGCCCATCAGACACAGAGGAAGCAGGAACATAGGACATACATAACAAAAGAAAGGTTAAAAAAAAAACCCAGACAAAATGTAGATAAAGAGAAACAGGTTAGATTAAGTTATATAAGCTGGTGGGATAAGCATAAAATAAAACCGAGCATTCACCTAATAATAAGTCTCCATATCATGATTTGGAGGTTGGCAGTCTGAGAAGGCCTACTGAAGAATATAGCTTCAGTTGACGTGAGCCATGAGTCACATGGGCAGACAACCTTCTCCTGCCTGAATATTGAAGGACTGACTCAGCTATAGCTACCATTTTTTAAAGAAGTATTTATTTAACTGTTAAAATGTGTATGACTGTTTACATGAATATATGTGTTGGAGTCCCTGGTACTGAAGTTAGAGACAGTTGTGAAGTACCTTTGTGGGTGCTGGTAATCAAACCCTGATCAGCTACAGGAGCGACAAGTGTTACTAACCACTATGCATCTCCAGCCCCTGTTGTCACATTTCTTAAGGCCATGCTCCTTCCACTAGATCACATTCCATGACTGATTTATGAAAGAATATAAATCCTGGAGTCTTAGCTTTGTCAACTTGGCACATGCTAGAATCATATGAAAAGAAAGCCTCAAATATGGAATTGCCTAGATCAGACTGACCTGTAAGCATGTTTCTACAGGACTGTCTTGATCGCTAATTAATACAGGATAACTCACCCACTGTAGGCAGCACCATTCCCTAGGCACGTGGTCCTAAGCTACATAAGGAGACTAACCAACATGAGCATGAGTCACCAAGGTTTGTTCCCCTGCGCTTTCTGTTTCAAGTCCCAGCTTGAGTCTCTGCCCTAACTGCTCACATTGGTGGACTGTTACCTGGAAGTATAAGCCAAATAGACTTTTTTCCTTTCCTAAATTGCTTTTGGTCAGAGGGTTTTATCACATCAGAAATCAAACCAGCACAAGCATCTAGAACTCGTTCAGTATGGTACTGTACAGAACACTGTAGAATTTATCCTGTTGGAGTTTCCTGTCATTAGGACTTCTTGTAGCCTAGCTTTTCCTTGTGCTCAGTACTGCTGCTCTTTCTCTCTTCACAGATGTGGATGTCGAAGGCAGTCTTTCATAAACAGTGCATGGACTAAAACATATCCTAGTACCTGCCCTCCAGAGTACTCAACTCACAACAGCTCATTTTATTTTCAGCTCCATTATTTACCACATAAATATATTTGTGGTTGGTTGAAAACCCAGTAACCAAGATTTTGATACTATTACTAAATGGTAGATTCTCCATCTCAACCTGCAAAACTAACTGACTTAAGGTGGCTTCAGTGAACATAGGATCATAGTAGGAAAAGCGTGAGTGTGATGTATGACTTTGAGACTAGGACATGTGGCTTCTGTTATTTGTTCTTGGGACATTCATTCTGAAAGCCTTTTGATACCATGTGAGAAATTTAACTTCCATGTAGTGGCCATAGAAGCATAGCAAGTAATGAGACCTTAGGAAAAGCCATATCTGAAGAACTCTGTCTGTTGTTAGTTCCCAAATGTTTGCATTTTCCTTGAGCAGTTACTAAATGTGTAAATAAAGTCTTTGAGGTAAACTCAATTCCTGAAGAAGGACACTTAAAAGAAATCCCACACCAGCTCAGAATTGAGTATAATAGAGGGTTATTTATTTAGGGATAGACTCACAGATCACAATCCTCTGCTGGAACGGGGGAACAGCAACTGAATCCGGCAGCCAGAAAAGAGGCCTGAGGCATGCTTTACGTAGGTATAAATAGTGTAAGAGACCACACCCAAGTGGGCCGGTAACTTAAAGGCTGCTGGCGGTAAGCATTCCTACAGCAAATTCCAACCTATATGACGTTGCAATTGTATAAGTGCCCATACCTAAAGAATGGCAAAGAAATTACCCCAACTGGACATCATATATTACCAAACAAAACCCACAGTGACAGAAATGGGTTACATTTTTCTGAGTTGTTGACCAAAGGAGTTCTATAGACTGTCCCCCAACCCATACAGGCTGTCGTCAATGACAATGATTACCTACTTTATCCTGAAAGTCAATTCACCACTGAGGAGAAAAGTAATCAACAATTTCATTCAGCTATGGACCCTTTGAATTACAACAGCAATTTGCCTATAAGATATGCCCATTAGTGTAATGGGGGCACAAATGTTACAGAAGTATCCAAACACTTTTTAAAATTAAATTCAAGGCTTGTTCTGTGAGACATAATCCATACATGATACAATTAATGAGGCCAAGGGTCATGCCCAGGCCCTAGGGTTCTATCCCTCCTTCTGCTAATTGAACATAACAATAAAAGTGACTCCTAATGACAAATTACCACACCCAAAAAGCACTGCATTGTTCAACCATTGGCAGAGAAGATTTTTTTTTTTGAAGTAGATGGTAATTAACATAGAGACCCACAACTGCACAATGTGCATAAGTGAGAGACCCTGGAGCACTCAGGACTAAATGGGGTGTCTATCACACTCTTACCCTCAAGGCACAGGGAACAAGGCAGAAGGCGAGGTGAGAAGATTGTAAGAGCCAGAGGTGGTGGACAACTCCAGGGAAACAGCAATTTTCAGACATAACAGAGCTGAGGTACATACGAACCATGACAGCATGCACAAGACCTTCACAAGTTCAAGCCAGACAAAATCCCAGCATGGAGAAAAGGAAGTTGGCATAAAGCCCCAATCCTAGCCAAGAAGCTATTTGAAATTGACAGCTACTAGGGGAGAGAAAATCTGTTTTCTCTAGTAGAGTGACACTGGGTTTATCAACCATACCCCAGGGTAGGCTTCATGCTTAGGAGCAGTTGCCTAACACAAATTAGCTTTTATTTTGGGGTGTGTGTGTGTGTGTGTGTGTGTGTGTGTGTGTGTGTGTGTGCGTGCTTTCTTCATTTTGTTTTATTGTATGATTTTTGATTTTTTTTTTTTTGGTTTTGTTGGTTGTTGATTTTCTGTTGTTGTTTGTTTGTTTTAAGATAGAGAAAAATATCAAGGCAAGACCTGAAGGAGTTGGGGAGGGAAAAACCTAATCAAAATATATGGTGAAAAAAAGATTCATTGAGCCAAGGCAAACCTCCAGTGAGCAAAATAAATGAATTATTGTGTTAAGCAATTGTTTCAGGGTAGACTGTTTACAGATACAAAATAGCTGCAACAATAATTTAAAGATATTAATTCTCTCCCTCTCGATTTCTTGATCTATTATATGAGAATATTTTCTAAGCCCCCTGAACTCATCTTACATCTAGCCATATTGAGGAAATAACATTAATAGTATGTGTAAACTTGTTTTACAAGCTATAAGAGGCATTAAAGGAACAATTTATTATAATTATCACCATAAATCCTCATTAGCTAGGAGCTGATTGTACAGAATACCAAAAAGGCAAGTTGCTAACCTCAAGGAGAATGATATTAGCTTTCAATTTACAATTATTTTTCTAATCACAAAAAAATAAATAGAAATTTATTAAATGGAAAAATAAAAAATGAAAAACAAGTGAATTTAAAATCAATAAGGCAATATTTGTCTTTTTAAATCTATTCTTTTTATAGCTCAGATTAAAAGGAACTTTCAAGTATATCTGTGAGACGTATAACTTTATGATCTCTAGCTATTCCCACATTTTTCTCATTGAACACTGCCCACTACCAATTGCTCTTTATTCCCTGCCCAATGTATTTTGAGCATATCTCCAACTAGATGTAAATGTCTTTAAACAGTGTAGGGATTCTTCAAAGTCATGTTCTGAAAGTATAGCATTTTTTAAATAAAAGGTACATAATACAAATTTATAATACAAATCCAAAAATACAAATATGATTCAATTGATTTGGAAGCATTAATGGTTATTTATTACTAATCTCCTGTTAATTAATTCAACTACCTGCTTGCCCTAATTTCACCTCAAATTTTCAGTTTTTAGAATTTTCTGTTTTCCAACAATCTGCCAAAACTCCAGCTCTAGCTCCCTCCCATCCAGGTACATATGTGATTTGGATTTCTGAGCTTCATGTTATGAACAGAGTGAATTATAAGTTGAGTAATGTGTGTCACATTGGGTAGAGCATTTAACTTCTGGTTCAAAAGCCTCCCAGAATTCCTGTTCCCTATAGCAGATGCACAGGATCCTTGGTGGCTAACCCATGAGCCCTGCTTCTTTAGTGTTTAACTGGAAAGACCGTCACCCTCTGATGACGTGAAACAGAAATGTAGCATCAAGAGAAAACAAATGATCGTTACCTTTTAAGTCCTTAATATGTAGTCATCTGCATCCCTCCCCACATCCCTGCCTGTGCACTGTGCAGCACTTCCTGAAATAGCCTTGCTGATACACTTAGTGACCACAATTGATTGATGAATTTGGCAAAGCTTGATAGCAGACAAATCACAGCTAAGGTACAATTTCTCTCCATTATAATTCTTTATCAGTGGAATCTAAATTGCTTCAGCAATTCAACACAGAAGTTGGGATGCCAAATTGTTACCATAGAGACCATATAACACTTCTAATGACTGAATCATATGCACTCCTCAGGCTTTCCAAACTTATATTGAATTATGTTAAAATTGTGTCCCAAATTACATATGGAGCTGTCTTTGATAATTTCCTCAGGGTAAAGACTTGATAAGAAAATTTTATTCAGAAAGTTTTTTTTAGGGAAAGCTGTCCAAAACATTTGTGCCCATGTGAAGAAGATACAATTAGTCAGCAGGAGAATTTGACCTGTGGTGCAGTCAGAAGAAAGGCCTCATCTGATAGGGATGGGGCTATTCATAGGATGCTTGAGTATTGCAGCGGGGGAAGCAGGGGTTTTCCATACCGACGTCAAATAGTCTCGGATACGGATCACCACAGAGGAGCAGGTGCAAGTCCAAGATCGACAGCATCTCTCTATGAAGTCAGGTGTCAGTAGCTGATACATGTTCAACTTAAAGGAACCTGTCCCAGCAGAGTTTCTAAATTGTAACATGAAGAGCCGCTTGTCGGAGTTTCTGTCCTGCCTGGTTCCCACAGTGGCTAAGTTCCAAAGAAATCACACAGAGAGGTCTATATTAATGATAAACTGATTGGCCCATTAGCTCGGGCTTCTTATTAGCTCTTATAACTTATATTAACCCATTATTCTTATCTATGTTAGCCACATGGCTCAGTACATTTTTTAGCAGGACAGGTCACATCCTGCTTCTTTGGTGGTCTGGGCAGGATTGGAGAGGACTGGGCTTCCTCCTTCCCAGCATTCTCCTGTTCTCATTGCCCCACCTTTACTTCCTGTCTGGTTGTCCCACCTATACTTCCTGCCTGGCCAATCAGCGTTTACTTAAAACATGATTGACAGAATACAAACAATTCTCCCACACCACTTCCCCCTCTTTTTTAAAAAAAAAAAAAACAAAGGAAAATATCCATAGTCCATTTTTTGGGAATGTGGACGTAGTATTCCAGGCTACTTCCGGCTGGTTGGGCACACTGATAATCTTATGGGGACCTAAAGAAAATTTAGAGTTATGATCAAGTCCTGACTGGAGTATCCTGTGAGGCTTGATCATTTCAGGCAGCATCTTGAATCTGTTCTGGATATAGAACTCTGACATCCGGGCCATCTGTTCCTACCAGAGATTTCTCAGGTTGTCTTCCTTGATCAAACCTGATTTTTCTTAACTCGGATTGAATCCACAGCCTCTCATTTCCTGTGGAAACAAAAGCAAAATCTCTTCTCTAAAGTAACATATCTTTTGACTTCAATTTTAAAGTCAAGGTATTTTCAAAATACCTATCTTGGATTAATTTAGCAGCATTTATAAGCAGATATCTTTTAGCAGCTGTTGCTCTTTCCTCAGCATTCAAACAATTCAAAGAGAGAATAATAACATACAGTATCCAGATTCTCTGTGTATTGTTCATCTTTACGTGGCTTTATTTTAACCTCTATTTCTTTTATTTTTACTTTTAACTTTTGGCTTTTTGAGACAGGTTCTCTGTGTATCTTTGTCCTGGAACTCCCTCTGTAAACCAGGCTATCCATGAACTCACAGAGATCCACCTGTCTCTGCCTCCACAGTGCTGGGATTAAAGGTGTGTGCTACCACACCTTGAACTCACAGAGATCTGTCTGCCTCTGCCTCCCAGGCATTGGGATTAAAGGCATGTGCTACCATGCTTTGAACTCACATTCCTCCGCAGTCCTGCCCAGAAAATGAGCGTGCAACACATAAACACTTTTTATCTGAGTTACAGCCAAATCTGCCAGGCAGAGCACTGTGCAGCCTGGAGACATCTCTCTGTATGGCTGCAGAAATCCACCATGCTCTCCTGCCTGTGCACGCCTAGTAGACATGAGCGTGCTGCCTGCCCAGGCAGGCGCCAAACCATAGGCATGGTCTCAGTTTCTTTGTTCCTGATCCGAGCAGGCATACAAACATCTGGTCCCACAAAAGCCATTGAAATGCTTCATAGCCCGAGTTTGTGCTGGCAGCACAGCCCAGGAAGCCGCGATTTAAAACTGCACGGCTTTTTTTTTTTTTTGGCTGCTGAGTCAGGAAATTCTCTCTTAAAGGAGCTATGGCATGCTGCCAGCTGTGCTAAACTCTATATTTGTGTCTAGAATTCCTTTTTAAGCCCTGTCAGGTTTTACATGGAGTTAGTTGGCCACGTTGGGCAGCCAATCTGTAGTAATGGAGCAGAACGGGCCTGCTTTTGGTCCCAGCTGCCTGGCTCCCATCACATTCCCAGCAGCCAATCTGTAGTAATGGAGCTGAACGGGCCTGCCCGCTGTGCTCCTGGTGCCCAGCTAGCTTATACCCGAAATAATTACACAGAAACTGTATTCATTTAAAACACTGCCTGACCCATTATATCTAGCCTCTTCTTGGCTAACTCTCACATGCTTTAACCCATATCTAGTAATTTGTGTATTACCACAGGGTAGTGGCTTACTGGGAAGATTCTAACCTACGTCCATCTCAGGCCGAAGATTCATGGCATCTGCCACACTTCCCTTCTTCCCAGCATTCTGTTCTGTCTACTCCACCCACCTGAGGGCTGCCCTATCAAAAGGCCAAGGCAGTCTCTTTATTAACCAATGAAAGCAACCCAAATACAGAAGGACCTTCTACACCACTAAATGCTATACCGCAGCTTCTATTACATAAGTAACATAAAATTCTTTTACTATTTTATATTTTTTAAATGTGTATATACATGTATGTATGGGCACATGTGTACACATGGTGGTGACAAAGATTAACATTGTGCAATATTGTCTATTACCCTATTATATTCTGAGAAAATGTCTCTCAGTCAACTTAGACCTTGCTGTTTCGACTAGACTGGCTGGTCAACAAGCCCCCCAAATACTCTTGACTCCATCCTCTGGCACCAAAGTAACACATACCACGGAACCTGACCTTTTACATGGGTCCTGGAGATCTTAGCTCAGATGTTCATACCTGCACAGCAGACATTTGTCATCTTCCCCACATGATAAATTTCTAATAAAGTGATGGGCAGGCAATTCAATGCCACATCATTCCCTATTAAAACTACTACTTCAGTTTCTGTCTACCATGATGTGTAAGTTTGTCTGCTATTTCTGTCTCCAACTAGAAAAAGTATACTGCTCACAAAGATATAGCTCACCTCTCACCTAGGAAAACCATCCCAGGAAACTTCTTCTTGTGGATATTCCTGTGCTCTATCCTAATCCCATTTCAGACGTCTGTTTTATATGAGGAAAGGGCTCTGCAAGTGGATGATGGTAAAACTGACCGCTCCTCAGTTATGAGAAAGAAACCAGAACAGAAGACAGACTGGAGCTGGGTAGTAATTTGAGGAATGAATAAGAACATTCTAGGTCTTATGTGTTTTCTGGGGTCTTACACAGATAATAATAATCCTGCACATCCTAGATAATTTTGCCAACTGGTAAAAACAGCGTCTTGTACTAAATTCTCCTCTTTCACCCTTTTCTACTAACTGCTCCCTGCTGCTAGTCACAAAGCTTCAGCAAAGGCTTGTTTGGTCTTATTCTTTACTCAGTGCCTTAAGCAGGGCATATATTTCAATTCCCTCTCAGTCCTTTGGTCTGCCATCGTCTTAATCCCTAGCCATAGCTGCATTATGGTCAAGGTATCAACTATTGAAAACCTTTACCAGGAAGATGGTAACACTAGGCATTAAGTCTGGGCTGCTATGCCTCCTTTTCCTACCCTAAACCCTTCCTATAGAATCAGCCTTGCATTATTTAAGTTTTATTTTCTAGGCAAGCACTTTCTTTACACTTACAATTAAAAATTATTTGTACCCAAGTTTTACTGCCTCATTAGACCTGAAGTTATTTGAGATAAAAAGTAAATTTGGGGAAATCACCAGAAGCCTCAATTTCCCCTTTTGTGGCAATGAGTGGCTATAGTTCTTCCAAGGCCCAAGGCCCTTCCATCTGCAGAGCTTGCTCATTTTGTGTGAGTCAGCCTGGAATGATAGGACGTCAGGATCCTAGAAAGGCTAAGAATACCTTATCTGTGGTTTCCACATTAGCTTGCTGCCTACATCATTTTTGCTGCTGTCAGGCAAAATAACTGTTCTGGAAAAATGAAGTAAAACAAGGCACCTTCACAAGAGGCGTCATTAGAAACTCGGGGGCAATTTGACTTAGAGCAGCTTGAAATTTCAAAGGAAACGCAGCAACCGCAATCTGCTTTCTCATTTACTTCCTGCTTCCTCTTTAAACAGGCAGGCTGCATCTCCCCAAAGATCTTCCTCTAAACAGCAGACACACTGCACAGCCTGACCTGTAATTTAAATCACAATTAAGCTTCCAGTTAGAATGTATCTTCATCATAAATCTGCTATGGATCCCCAGTGTTCTGTTTAATTCCCTTAGCCTCTTAAACAGCATGACCCCTGTTTGAGTTTCCCTTGATATAAACTGCTGAATTATAGCTTATTTATGAGTTTCATGAATAAGACTAATTTCGTTGCCATTTGCAGAGAAATTCTCACCAGGTTATTATACTCCTAGATCCCATTAACTCATAAAATATACAAAATAAAAATTATTCTGAATTAGTCTTCCAAGCAGAATTGTTGACAACATGTCTTTGTATAAAAAGATGCCACCAACCAGCACTAACAGGAACAGCTCCTCTTCTCTCCCTTGATCAGCACTGCTACCAATACTACATCCAACTGGATTTCTATAAAGATTTGTAAAGCGGTCTATTAACTTGTTATGGTTTTTATTCTTAATGAACACTGCTTTTACAAAAAGAATTCTACAGTGTTTACAATGATTCCAATTTTATGTTCTTGTCTAAAGCCTGGGCACCAACTATAAAAACATACTAGACTGGAAATATCTGACCAGCTGGTGAACCAAACCAGTTGTGGCTTCAATGACTTGAGGGCTTTGGGAGTCACATGGGAAGAGCTTCAAGTATTAAAGCTAATAACCATGGCAAGGGTAGCCTGATACTACTGTAAGCAACTGTGCTTTAAATCAATAAGAACTGATGCCCACTAGGACATAAGATGTATGTGGCAGACATTGTCAGGGTTCACTGACATTGTAAGGTTTCAGGTACTTTGTGAGTAAATGGGTGGACTTTTAGTCTTGGCAGTGCTTTGTGTTCAAAGTCTAGATCAGAGACCTCATTGATAAAACAGAGAAGATAACAATAAAATAGTGCTTCATGAATTAGTTTAGGGAAAGTGAATGGGACTGAGTGAAACCTAAGTCAAGATTTTAAGCAATAATATTACTATTAATAATAATCTCAAATAATGTAAGTCTAAAAATTATGTTATTTAAATTTCCCAAAGATGGACAACAAGGGAAAATGTTTAAAAATGCAAACATCATTCTTTATCCTAAAGTGTGAAAATTTTAACTTTCAGCCTCAAAAAGATTTTACTTTTGTAAAAATTAGCTAAACAGGTATTTAATTTCACACCATTTTATAACAACATTCTGGTTGCAGGCTAATAGGTGAATTGCCTTCTTCAAATCATAATGCATTGACTTATTTGTGTACCTAGGTTATACTAGGTCTGTACATTATTACTTACTTTTATTAAAAACTTGTTTTCCTCCAAGCAACCACCCAAGGAAGATTAGTAGAGGATGCCTTTAAGTGGCAGAAAGAACAGAGACACGATTAACTACTCAAAAGTGATATAAGAACTAGGTGTTGCGCTGATACCTCACCTGAACTATATGTGTACTGTGTCATACAAATGGCAGGCAATATTTTTAAGAAAAAATAAAACTCTCAGACTCCAAGAAAATGTATTGATGGTGTCCAATAATGTTCTGAAGACCATTAAAGTCCTACGGGCAAAACGACTCTCTTTATGGGTAAGGAGAGTAGAGGTTTAAAGGCAAAAAAAAACGGAAGAGTAGGGACTCCCAGTCTGTCATTCACCCACAGTTGGATGAAACTGAAGCAGAAATTTATATTTAGGTAAGGTCAGGATGAGAAAAAGAGGGGAAGCAATGATCAACAAGACTTTTAACTTTCCACACACTTTATTTTTTCATGAAGTGTGGGGATAATCATTAAGAAATTTAAATATGGGAAGAAAGGAAACTAGCCAACTACTATCTGAAAAATAGGAAGAGGGAATGTGTTATGGAACAATCTTTGTACACTGTAAATATGTATTGGTCTCATTGTTAAAAAGAGCTGACTGGCCAATAGCTAGGCAGGAAGAGATTCGGTGAGACACAGAGAGAATGCTGGCAGGAAGAACGGCAGAGTCAGAGCAGCTGACAGAGAGTAAGCAAGCCATGTTGGAGAGGTAAATGCCAAGAGCCTTGGGGCAGCACATAGATGAACAGAAATGGGTTAATTAAAGTTATATGAGGTGGTTAACAACAAGCCTGAACTATCGACCGGGAATTTATAATTAATACTAAGACTCTGAGTGGTTATTCGAGAACAGCTGCCAGCACAGGAAAACTCTGCCTACAGAAATGGGTGCTCTGTGGCTTGGAAAGAATGGGCATCCTTGTGTGTATGTTTATAAAGTTGCCCACTCAACAGACATTCATCAGTCATATTTCTGAAAGGAACTGGCCAAATTCTAGATTTCCAGATACTAACAGGGCAAGACCACTGGTGACAATGTACTCACAGGTGGGATGCCAATGGGGAATTATCTTGATTACTTTCAAAGGAAGTGGGATGACCTGTGGAGGCCCATAGAAGTGAATCTATTCCACCTTGACTAAAGGTCAGAGAGTTCAGACCTATTCTTGCTCCTTTAAGGTTATATGACAAGATGCTTGAGGTAAGGTATGGCTATTGGATGTCTTGCCTAGACAAAAGGATATGTTGACCTAGGGTGTGGTTACTTGATGTTTTGAGATGTGAGGAGGAAATTACTTTCTTTGTTCTTTGTATGCCAGTCAGGAAGTCTTTTGTCTTTCCCCTTTTGGGTTGGGGCACAGGAGACTTTGACTAATAAACATAAGGCAGATCACAGTATTTACTGGATGCCCTCCCAACTCTATTGTCTCTTGTTTATTTCTGTCTTAATCCTCACCCCTCCCTCCAATTATGGAACAAATAAGTTGGCAGGACCCTGAGAATGATCAACCCAGTGTGGGTAACACTCCCTGGTTGTGATCACTGGATGTACGTGTTCTAGAAAAGGAACTGAGAAGCAGTATGTACTCATCTGTTTCCTGATTGTAGATGGCATGTGACCACCTTCTTCAAGCTCCTGTTGCCATAATTGACTTTATACTTGTACTCTGAGTTGAAATAAGCCCCTTTATCCTTTGAGTTGCTTTTGTCCATGCAACTTGTTATCATTCATGACACGTGGTGACCTGAGGCCGGTCCCAAGGTATCTGCGGGTGGCCTGAAGCCACAGCAGGTGAGAGACAGACAGATACATCATGTGGTGAGAACTTGGGTATAGAGTTTATTTAGTGGATATCGGGAATTGAAATTACCTGGCGCAAGTGAGAAGAAACAAAACACTCAACAAACCTGCTTAGGAGTTTATTAGAGGGGCGTGTACAGGCCTGGAAGTCAGTGTTCAGAGAGAGATGAAGATGGCTCATCCAGCTTTTTAAAAGCATGCATGCAAGGGCTTAGCTGAATCATAAGTGGATATAACCACGCATGTGTGTAAGGGCTTAGCTGAGTCATACATGGGGCCCTTTAATATCCCTGGGGGCCATTAGGCACTTCTGCCTGTCAGCTTGTCTGTACCTTCATGATCCCCAGAACCCAGAAGTATCAGCCTTATGTGGCTGAAATCATTACAGGAATGGTATTAGAGTAAGGAGTTATGGAGGGGAGGGAAGAAGGGGAGAGAGAGAAGGGGGACAGAGAAAGAGGAAAGAGAGAAGAAAGAATGGAGAAGGGGAAGAGGAAGAGAAGCAGTAGTTACCTCTTCACAAGAGGGAGGGAAGGAGGGAGAGAGGGGGGCTAGAGAGGAGGCAGGAGATCTGCTTGCAAAGTGGGGGGAGATTGGGAGCAGGCAGGGCTTGTCTCTTAAAGGGACAGGGTACCCAGGTGGCAGGCCAAGCCAGCAGATTACAACATAACTTATAAGAAACAACATAAAAAGAAACCAAGACAGTGGGGAAATAACCTAGAGGGAAGATTAAGCAGGAGTCTATATACATAATAAAGGGGCACAAAGGAGGGTTAGAATGATACAGAGACAGCTAATGAGGTAAGCCTTGGATTCCATTCTTACTGATTTTTATTTATTCTAAAGACAAGGTCGTGTGTATCCCAGGCTAGCCTCAAAAAAAAAAATCACTCAAATGTCACAGAGAATGACCTTGAATTTCTGAACCTTCTGCTTCTGCTCAAGTGCTGGGATTATACGTGTGTGCACCATGTCTGCTTTGGGATTTTAGTCTTTTGTTCTGAATCCACAACTGTCCTATAGCATAGGAAAAGACTGTTTTTACTTTATATACCCCCCTCCAAATAACACATGGAGAAAGATGTAGTGCGGAAGGATCCCTGAAGCACACACTGGTAGATGCATCCATGATAGATGCAGCCTTATGAAGGCTGCAGCAGCCACTGATGACATGACCACTGACAGCATGACCACTGATGGCATGACCACTGACAGCATGACCACTAATGGCATGACACAATCATTTCATTTAGCCAGTGAAGAGCTTTCATTCAATATGAGATCTAAGTGTTGGGTCTGGGAGTTGTACAAATATCCAGGACAAGGCCACCAAAGTTAAGTGAGCAGAAGCAACTTCTTTCCATCACTGAGAGGAACGAGAACTTCTTACTAGTTAGGGCCACAGGCAAAGTTCAGGATCTGGCACTATGATCCCCAAAAGAGGAAGCAGATCCTTTTTAAAGCAAAAGCTACAAGTTGGGTGGGGGGAGCAGGTCATGGGTGACAGGGAAAAAAAGAATTTTTACAATTTGAAGTTATGTCCTGGATGACGGTACATTCTGGGAATATACAATTAGTGGTAACATTTTACAATTAATAGTACAATGGCTCATGGTGAAAGGAAAAAATTACAGTTTGAAGTTATGTCTTGGATGACAGTACATTCTAGGAATTTACAACTTGTAACATTTTACAATTAGTAGTACCATTTGTGATAACAAGGTGTTTGTACAAACTTAACAAAAGGGTTTGTAGAAGCTTGTTTATACAAGTCTGTGGTTATCTTGACATAGCTCTTGACACAGATGGGGTCTTGTCTTAAATTTTTAACCAACCGTTCTCCCAGTGACTGAGAATATAGATCAAGGGTCAAGCAACAGAAGAAGCTGGGTAGGTGGACTTGCACTAAGAAAAATTACTAAGTTGCTGAATCTTCAAATATTGCATATTTTGTGGACTATATTGTATAGTTCAGTATTCAGTATATTTTCAATCTTTACTTTTCACATATTCTTAAGTCCAAAGTTGGCCACCAAATAGCAGTGCCACTCACAATATCCTGGGCTTAGCTCAGGCTGCACTCAGACTGGGTAAATACGAGTGCTAGCAAGTTAACAAAACCTAAACTCAGCATTTCTCAGAAATCTTCTGAAGAGTTTGTCAAAGTCATTACTATTGGTGAATATTATTTTCAGATGTGTGTTTACCCTGCATTTGTTTAACACTGTGAAGCTATGTTACTGTGCCTGATGGGCCTAATAAAGAGAAGAAGGACCAACAGTGAGGCAGGAGCAAGGATAGGTGGGGCTGGTAGGCAGAGAGTATAAATAGAAGGAGAAATCTGGGAGAGAAGAAGAAGAACCACGACCAAGAGAACAAGGAGAGGAGGATGTCAGGGGCCAGCCGCTCAGCTACACAGCAAGCCATGGAGAAAGAAGTAACTGAAAAGTATACAGGAATAGAGAAAGATAAATGCCCAGAGGCAAGAGGTAGTCAGGATAGTTTAAGATAAGACAAGCTGGCAAGAAACAACCCAAGCTAAGGCCAGGCATTCATAACTAGAATAAACCTCTGTGTGTGATTTATTTGTGAGCTGGATAGTGAGCCCTTCAAAAAGCCAAAAGAGTAAGAGTAAAACATTACACGTTACTTTACTATCTGCCCACCCCTCAGCAGTCAACTACTGGCAATAGGCATCCAGTTTCCAGTTAACTCAAGCAAGTCTGTATAGAGCAAAGCCCCAAAACTAGCCCTCAGGCTGGCCTGGCCTTCACCTACCTTCCACTTTTCTAATTTCCAAGCTATTCTGGATCCCATGCCACACCTTCTTTTTAAAATAGACAAGGTGCTTTTGTCCCACGGAGCCGAGCAGAGAGGAGCTGGCAACCCTCAGTAGGCCTGCTTTTGGGACCGGGATCCTCGCCCAACCAGCTTCCGCGGATTCATCTGGACCCTGTCCCGGCTGCACCTGAGCTCGGCCCACCCGGGCTGAGGCCTTGGG